>CABFWO010000862.1:0-69758 GCA_902155825.1 Timema genevievae | reverse complement strand
CCACACACACACACACACATCACACACACCGTAAAAATTTATCAATACAGTTTGTATGTTTTTCATAGGGCTGTCAAACTCGATTCCTCGATACCTCGATACCTCGATAACCTCGGTTCTTACTGGTATCGAGAGAATCGAGAATCGATCTTGATATTATGACTCTCACTACTTCGAATCTTAGTTTTCAATAAAACTGGCAACTAAACAAAACGGCAGCATTCAGAATAGTTAATAATCGATTATCTCTCATATTAGTTTAGTTGCCGTTTCACTTAAATGCCAGCAAATTGTAAATAAACCGTAATGGTCCGAATATAATACGACCATAACATTTTAAGGTGATCTACATGAAAAATAAATGGTCTCGAATATAATATGGCCTGACATTATGACAGTAACAAGAGGTAAAAACTTTACAACTTTGACACTTTTTAAAAAAAAAGTTATAGTCAAGTGAGACTGTCAGAATATATGAATCGATTCTAAACAAATAAGCGATGTATAATACGTAGACTAAGGATAGCAATTTTCCGTTATATATATATATATATCAATTAATGATAGGTGTATATATATATATATACCTATCATTAATTGATATATCACAACGTGTATATTGAAAGCTACGATGTTCCTATCAAATTAAAATGAATGCATCTCTAGTTTTGCATAATGTTCAGGGAGAGCAATTTTCTAACATAATCCAGTTTGCTATATGAATATTTTTTTTATTAGATGTCATGTTAGTACCTAGAACAAAGGATACTTACGAACTTATAATATTTTGTATGTATTTCAAATTATCTCTTTCTAAGGGACTACAAGTGCACTTCTAAATTTCAGAAAGGTTTGTTTACCTTAGCCTTTTCTTCAACAACAAAACTCTTGTATTCTCTTTAATTGCTTGGCTATAATCTGATTTTGGTTGGAAAAACAGTTTTGAAAATTCAAATATATTTCTTTGCGGCCAACATTGATGACGTTTTAATATTTCATTTGTTTTATTTTATAGGTATTGGTAATATATATAAAAAGGTGACCATTGCAGGTAACATGACTTGACGTATGAACATATTAAAATTGTTTTAGTAACTTTACCAACTACCATACACTGTTCTTCCTACCACAATCAGGGTATAGATGGAAAATGGTCTCATTCCTCTCTTTAAACCCTTCACTTGCTTTGGTGGTCGAATGGTCTAAGGCGTTACTCACGAAGTAGACTAGACTGCCGATGACCTGTAGATTGGGGTTTGAATCCCGGTCGGATGTACTTAGGGTGATTTTTCCAAAATTGTTCTCGGTTCTCCCTCCACACAAATTTGGTTACACTTTCTCTAAATTCAACATTTCTAATCTCTAACTCACTAGCGTAATTAGTATATATGTGAATAACCTGACTAGGAAGTAAAACGCGAGGATAAAAAATAATAATAAATTAAACCTTTCAAATAATAAAGATAAGATATGTTATAATTCATTCAATTTTGTGATAGTCCTCTCTGGCTTAGAAACATATCTATCCACAACTTGCCTCACCTCAAAGATTGCCAATGGAATAACCCAATCGGAAAAAAGTTCTAAAGTTTTCGAAGTGAATATTTCCTCTTCTGCTTTTGGGTGACCTTTTTTAAAAAATCATATCCACCAAAAAACTTTCTTTGAAGAGATACCTAAAGATATTTATTTTCTGCTTGCAGTAAATTGCGTCATTCTAATATGTATAGTAGATACAACTTTCTTAAGATGGGCTTCCTTGTAGTTCCGGCAACTATGGTCCCCCAGATACTTACGTGATTCCCCCCCCCCCACCACCACCACCACATTTAATTTCGGAATATCAGTTTATTAAATAGACAAACTATATCAAACTAAACAAAAGCACAAGAGCATTACCCGTTTACGGTAAATATCTAAAGGTTTTACTCTTTATTTTATGTGCTCCAAGCCTTACTACCCAAACGGTTGGTCCAAATATTTACACTAATAAGCGTAGGGATAAATAATATACAATGTAGAGAAAATATATCAGCATATGCTTGAAGGAATAGTGTAAAACTATTTAGAACAATTAATATCCGTATACTTGGCCGGGATTTTAACCCCGACACACTCAAGACAGGTAAACCACCAGAGCAGTTGAGGTTGGTGCCTTAGTCATGTGTGTAAAGCTTTACAAATAGTTATATTTAAAAATATATATAATCTTAAGCTACTTTAGGTTAAATATTAAAACATTAATTTTCTAAAAAAAAAGTTAAATGTAAATATTTTTAATTTATCCATAGTACGACCATAAACTACACTTAAAAAGTTATAATTTAAAAATGTAGTTTCCATCGAAGAATATCGGCATTGGTATAATCGTACGTATTCGCATCGCTTCCCAATCATCTCTCCGATTGAATGTTAAGCCACACGTGACAAACATAATTGCTCAGTGGCGTATGCAACATCAACAATGACCAGGTTCACAAGAAATTGTATTTAAATTAATGAATTGTGTTTGAGTAAAAATTGCTTGAGAGAAAAGATAATGCTTCAAATGTTATCAATGGATCTTTTAGTGATTCCAGAAATGAATATACTTTCCAAATTGTATTTTAAGGGTAATATTGTGGTTCCAATGTATCATTGAATTTATACTAAATCAAACTCAAAGTTGTGTTAGTAATTAACTGTCTTTAAAAAAATTTCAAAACGATTAGCAACTCAATTTTATTTCTTATAAGTGTAAAACATGGTCTTTTTACATTACATGACGAAAGAAAATTTAAGATGTTCGAAAACATGGTGCTTAGAAATATGTTTGGTCCAAAATGGGATGGGGATACTGGGGACTGGAGGATGTTACATCATGATGAGTTACATACCCTGTGCTCATCACAAAACATCGTTAGAATAATCAAGTCTTGTAGATTGCAGTGGGCAGAACATGCAGCACGAATTGGAAAATCTAGAACCTTGTTCAGGGTATTGACTGGCAAACCCAATGGGAAGAGACCATTGGGAAGACCTAGACACAGATTGGAGGTTAAAATTATAATTAACCTGAAAGAGATATTATGTAATGAGGTGAAATGGATAGAACTAACTCAAGAAAGCGATAGGTGGCGTACTTTGGTAAGTGCGACAATGAACTTTCGAGTTCCTAGAGACATAGAATAAGTAAGTATAAGCATTAGCGTATTTTTTAAGGCAAGAAAAGAAAAAGTCCATCAAAGGACTAAAAAAAAATTAAATTGACTGGGTGACACAATAATATTAACCCTCTATCAGTAATCTGAAGTAGAGTCTATATATTTATAAATGATTGTTGAATAAGATTTAAAGATTCTCCTTGAGTCAAAATATTCTTAGACAACTAAAATAACTATTTGAATGTTCTGAAATTAGTCCATTTGCCGTTATTTGGAGGCGTAAGTCTCTGGCTATGTTTTTTCATCTGCTTGTATTTGATGTTCATAAAAACCAGTAAACTTCCATCACCGGATGTATAAAAATCCACCTTGCCAATTTCTGTTGCTTTTTAATTCACGCACTCAGCAGAGTTTCAAAAGTAGGGAAAAGAAAAAAAAATTGTCACAATATGTGTATAGACCAAACTGAATATCAAAAAATAGAAATTTAAGCAATTCTTTTCTTTTTCTGCCTCATTTTCACCTTTCAACTTTTTCCAACCCTTTCTTGATATTCCCTTGAGAAATAACCTTCATGGTTTGACTATCTAGAAAGGTTTCAACATTTTAAAAATGTTTTCCCCCTCTGATTGCATAAAACTACATTTAGGGAGTTATTTCTAAAATACTTTATCATCCCCTCATTTTCCTGGATGGTAAAATCTCTTTATTTTATAAGTTTTTTTCTTATCGTAGGTTGTTTCAAGCTTTTCTGTTTGTTGCTGTGTCACAGAATTTTTTTTTTTTGTTCTAGCAATACTTAAAATACTCAAGCAACTCATGCATGAAGGAAGCGTTACGAGCTGTTTTTAACATCCTCAGACTAAATTACCTTAACTTAGGACAAACACACTACTTAGCCCCATGGCCATTAATTTATTCACTGAGAAAGGGGAAATCTCAATTTCATTAATGATACATTTTTCAGTGGCCATACCAGGAATCAAACTAGAGACCCTTAGCTCAGTAGGCAGACACGTTACCGACCTAGATTAGTTGTGGGACATTTTATAAAGTTGTCTAACTATACCCAACATCGTTGCTGAGGGAACTGCAGGTTTTTTGGAGAAAAGCTTTATCTTCACTCTCTCTCTCAGTAAACTGTTGCCAAATCTCTTCGCTCTCAGCTATGTCGGAGAATCGTGTGCTAGTGTAAAAACTGGCAAAATTGACCCACCAACGAGAAACTTGTCTTATATTTGAGGAAATTGACCACACAAAGAAGAGAGAATGACAACGCTTTTTTTTTTCCAATAGTAACCATGCAGTTCCCTCAGAAACCGGCCAAATAATGTAGTGGTCAGTTCACCTGGCCACAAATCTAGGGGTCCCGGGTACGATTCCCGGTTGGTACCTTGGATATTTTTTCCTGAAGGGTAACTACCCCAATGGTCACCGGGTTTGGTTATTTAAGCTTAAGTTCGGTTTAAGTGTTTCCACCGGTTCCACAGCATCATACTCACTATCACCCTCATACTCTCTATCACCCTCATACTCACTATCACCATCACCTCATCTCATCGGGACATGTAAAGAGCCTCCACGGAAAGGATGTACGATTAGTACATTCGGGCGTCCCCTGGGTAATGGTACATTAGTACGGGCTAATCTTTACACTACTGGGATACGAATGCCGTAGCCCAGACGCGCAATATTATTATAGTTCCCTAAGGGATGATATCCAATGTAGACCTAGAGTAAAATCACATTCAAAACAAATAACAAGTTTAGTAATCTATCTGTGCAGAATATATTGTTTAATATGTCTTTGCGAACGAGTGTACTTAGTTTACCTGTGCATAAAAACTGTATTAATCGAGCTGTGAAAAATGCAAATATTAATCTATTTTTGCAGAATATATTACTTTATTTACCTTCATTCATTTATATATTTATATATAAAATTTATCATTCTGCTGAATCTATCTTGACTTAACAATAATTTATATTACTCGCTACGGTGGCCGCATGGTCTAAGGCGCTTATCTTGACATAGACTAGACTGCCGATGACGGTGAGATCGAGGTTCGAATCTTGGTCGGGTGCACTGAGGGTGGCCTTTCCAAAATAGTTTTCCACTATCCCTCCACCAAAATGCGGGTACACTTCATTATTAATATAACCCTCCTCGTCCCTAAATTCCATTAGCGTAATTAGTTCATAAGTGTATGATCCAAATGGGTAGTAAGATGCTGTGCTAAAAAAAGTTATTTGATGAAATTTTATTGGAAAATGACATCACTTAGTTCAATTGAAATAATCCCAGCCCTACTGATTTATCACTATTCGATCTCAAAATGTTTACACAAACAGGATTCAAACCAAGACTAAACACCTCTTTTTTTTTTCGGCTATGCACAGAAACTCAGCACTAAGTAAGCTTGATGAACATCGAATGCAAAAATATAATTTTCAATATTTTTACATTATTTATTATAAAGTTTGTATTTATTTTATAATTGCTATGTTATATAAAAAATATGGATAGTAGATACAATTCTTGTTTGTTTTTACCTTTCTCCCTTCCCAAACCGACTCTTAGCTAAAATTAACAATTTAAAAATCCCAGAAATCTAGGCCTCCTCTGTATAACATGATTGCAAAAGGACCGAATAAAAACAATGACGAAAAATGGAGATTTGAAGACCATATATTTTTTGTAACATTTCTCGTGGTTTGTTCCTGAAAACGTATCGATCTTGATATTCCACATGACGGAGTTCGTTCAAACATTGTTCATGTTGGGAGGAAACGAAGGGGTTGGGAACATAACTTCATCACGGATTCATCAGCCTCGCACGTTGTAGAGAAAACGGGGTAAGCACTAAATATTGGTATAGGTTTCAGAATTTGTGCCGTTATGGGTGTTTCCAGCAGAACCCACTGTGTTTTTTTGTGTTTTCACGAAAACTACAGTGGCACAAATTATGGGGATAGGATATTCTTGTGGCACAAATTCAGCACTAAATATTGGCATAGTTTTCAGAATTTGTGCCGTTATGGGTGTTTCCAGCAGAACCCACTGTGTTTTTTTGTGTTTTCACGAAAACTAGTGGCACAAATTATGGGGATAGGATATTTTTGTGGCACAAATTCAGCACTAAATATTGGCATAGTTTTCAGAATTTGTGCCGTTATGGGTGTTTCCAGCAGCACCCACTGTGTTTTTTTGTGTTTTCACGAAAACTACAGTGGCACAAATTATGGAGATAGGATATTCTTGTGGCACAAATTCAGCACTAAATATTGGCATAGTTTTCATAATTTGTGCCATTATGGGTGCTGCCAGCAGCACTCACTGTGTTTTTTGGCGTTTTCACGAAAACTAGTGGCACAAATTATGGGGATAGGATATTTTTGTGGCACAAATTCAGCACTAAATATTGACATAGGTTTCATAATTTGTGCCTTTAGTGGTGCTGCCAAATTCACGGAGATGTGTTGTGACCGAGTGGTACGAGGTTCTATAACAGCATTGAATATGGTCGTCATTGATGGGTAGGTCAAGATTTGAGTCTGATGTGATGTCAAGACTTGTTGCTAAAGTAAGCAAGATCAGTTTAAAGTGTACTAGTGATTTGTTAACATTAATCCGAAGAACATGTATTGTCCAGTTATGAACGAAAGTATAATCCCAAAGTGAACCAAGTAAAGCAAATGAGGACAGAGTGAGGAAGAAAATATTTAAGGTAGAGTTTTAGTATATAAATATAAAACGACACGCTACTGTTTTTATCTCTGCTTAATGCACTAGGGGTGTTTTTTCATATGAGAATAGATGAGGTTTTTTAATACTCTCCACACTCTATACTGGTGCACTTACGGAAGTTAAGCCTGATTAAACTTTCCTACAAATTAAGTTGTTAATAACCCTTGAATTAAAAGATTATTAACTATGTATAAACATATTGATAAAGAAAGCAATGATCAATTTACTGTTTATACATATTACTCGCTTTGCTCCCCAAACCCTCAATGAGTTTTCTTTGCAAGTGGATGTAAACTAATGTAATTACAACGTTGTTTTAAACGTAACAACTTAAAGTTACCGGTATTGTATTCTATTTTTCATGCATTATTTTAGTTTCTCCATACTTTTGGGCAGCTAGAATCATCGAATTTAGCAAGCTTATGGCAATTGGATGTGCCAATATGCCTGCCAAATTTTATGATTCCCATAAGTGTGTCAGAAAATTAAAAAATGTGTATAAAAATGTGCCAAATTTGCCTAAGATCAAAAAATCTAACTCTATCTAAGGTATAACCGATGGAGATACGACAAAAAGTAATATGACCAAACTTGTGTATCTCCTCAAATCCGTGTCTGCTGGTGCAATCCGTTTTTTGATAGGTCTTACCGTTTAGCCAAAAGAGACCTCCAAATAAAGGTCTGCACTGATTTTAAAGTTGCTCCACAATTTTGAATTTTTTTCTGGGGTTAAAAATTAAATATTTTAACTTTTTGGAATGTTCCCGTCGGTTACAGGCTAGAAGCTATAAGTTTACCCAATTTCAAGTTTCTAGCTCATCTGTAAGTGGGTAAACATTAATGTCAGTAAGTGAGTGAGTCAGCCATGTGGCTTTATATTATATGGATTAAAATAAAATCTGCATAATTACTTTTGCATATAACATTAGAGAATGTGAGAACCATTAGAACAATGCAAGAGAGTAGGGATGGCTTGATATGAAAGGTTCAAAACAATGCAGCTATTAGGTTAAGCAAATGGTATAGCTTTGCTAGGTAATAGTAAGGTAGCTGTTGATGTAAATGTAGAATTTTTATTGGGGCCAGCAGATAAACATATTTAAATAAGAAGACTAAGCACCGTACATGATCATACGGAAAATAAAGATTGAATATTACAATTTAGGGATAATTTAGTAGGGTTAGTTAGTTTCAAATTTCTTCGGAACAATTTTAATTAGTAGTTTATAAAAGTGGAAATCGGAATAATAATAAGGTAAGGAAATGCATGCTATTACTCGGTTGGTAAATGGTTAACCTCTAGTTGGTTTTCAAGAAATGTAAAGCTCAGAAAATACAAAACATTGTTTCTTACCTTAATTAATGATGAAAAGGTATTTATAATGTACGAAAACCAAGTATGCCCTAATTGGTAAAATATTAAGTAAACAAATTATGAAAATTATGGAGAATGGAGGAATTTACATTACTTGACTATGAGCTACATACTCCTTACTAATTGTCAGCAGTTGTTAGTATAGTCAAATCTTGTAGATTACGGTGAGAAGAACATGTAGCTCGAATGAAATACACTAGAACTGTACTCAGTAGTGACTGGAGAACCCAAGGAATAGACCAGTGGGAAGATCTGAATGCAGATGGGAGGATAACATTAGAATGTACCTAAGAGAAATAGGGTGTAATGAGGTGGACTGGATAGAACTAGTTCAAGGTAGGAATAGGGTGTGATGAAGGAGACTGGATAGAACTAGTTCAAGGTAGGAATAGGGTGTAATGAGGTGGACTGGATACAAATAGCTCAAGATAGAGATAGGGTGTAATGAGATGAACTGGATAGAACTATCTCAAGGTAGGGGGATAGGATGTATTGAGGTGGACTGGATAGAACTAGTTCAAGGTAGGAATAGGGTGTATTGAGGTGGACTGGATAGAACTAGCTCAAGATAGGAATAGGGTGTAATAAAGGAGACTGGATAAAACTAGTTCAAGATAGGGATAGGATGTATTGAGGTGGACTGAATAGAACTAGTTCAAGGTAGGAATAGGGTGTATTGAGGTGGACTGGATAGAACTAGTTCAAGTCAGGGATAGGGTGTATTGAGGTTGACTGGATAGAACTAGTTCAAGTCAGGGATAAGGTGTAATGAGGTGGACTGGATAGACATAGTTCAAGTCAGGGATAGGGTGTAATGAGGTGGACTGGATACAAATAGCTCAAGATAGAGATAGGGTGTAATGAGATGAACTGGATAGAACTATCTCAAGGCAGGGATAGGGTGTAATGAGGTGGACTGGATGGAACTAGTTCAAGATAGGGATAGGGTGTAATGAGGTGGACTGGATGGAACTAGTTCAAGATAGGAATATGAATTAATAAGGTGGACTAGATAGAATTGGCTAAAGATAAGGAGAGGGTGTGATGAGGTGGACTGGATATAACTATCTCAAGATAGAGATAAGTGGCGTACTTTTGTGAGTGCGGCAATGAACTTTCGAGTTCCTAATGCCATAGAATAAATTAAGTGCGTATGCGTACAATATAAAATATTAAATTAACTATCGGACAAAATAAATAATATCACATCTACAGATATTATTACTCCAACTTGGTCAAGAGTGTTGACGCGTTGTGTTTAAATGGCGTATCCTCTCATCTACCTTCTCGCATATCAGCTTGATTAGATTGAATCCCGGTGGAATCCAAATACTCTTATCATTAATTTCAAAATAAGTTCAGGAATGGTTTAACCAAGATTTCCCTAAAGAGACGGTCCCAGAAGGCTAATAAACCAATCGCGGCTAAGCATCCGTTAGGTTCATTGAACGCTCTACTACTATTTTGTTGGTTCTAACTTAATTATTTTAAATCAAATCAAATCTATAAATTATATAAGAAGATATAATGGTGATATCCCTCTAACAAATAAACTAATTCTACAATGTAACACATTTGAACCTAACTAAAAATCGAACATAACACCAGAAATAAGCTCGAAAGACTTAATTAAGAGGTTGAACCGCCATAATTTTGTATAGTTCATTTAGAAAATTTAAAAATCAGATTTTAAATTCTGCTATTCCTATTTGGCGATAAGTAAAGGTCAAAATCGCACCACTGATCCCATGGTTTAAGGTGTTAAACAATATTGTTGGCTTTGGGGAGGGCTATAACATCGATCTGATTCACTATAGATCGACAATCTTGGTAGTCTTTGAGTAAAGTGCGGCCTTTAGGACCTGATAGTCGTAGGTTCAAACCCAGCCGGGATCAACGGATTTTTTTAGTGATAAAAACCCGTAGCACAACTTCCTTTGTAGGGGAAGTAAAGTCATCGGTCCCATGTCGATTGTGTCATGTAAAAGAACCCTGGAAGGTTTGTGAAAATACCTTTCCTGGGAAAATTGGTAGGCCCTTTCACTCTCACTCATAGAAATTCTCGTGTGCTGATATCAGTTGGTTCAGCAAGTTAATTTTAAATACCTTAAATAAATTAAAAAAACAAACACCGTAGATGGTGTTACACTTGTGATCAATCAAGCTGGTTTTGACATCCTCTTACTACTCTCAAGTTCTTTGCACACAGCACGGTTTTTTTGCCGTGGCCGTACACAGCACGGCACCATGTAGGTTACGGCAGGTTGCTGTGATACACACGGCGTGGTAACGACACGGCAAGATTTCAAGTCACCAAATGATATCAGTTAACTCCAGAAAGTCAGTACGATGGATCGCATGTTATGTTTACAAAGAAAAAAACGATAATTTATAATTTGGTGAGTTCATCCTTTGAATGTAGAGCGGAACAGAGTGGGATCATTTGTGAAATTTTTCACAGAATTTCAAGAGAACGATGCAAAATTCTTCAATTATTTTCGGCTGTCCAAATCTAAGTTTGATGTACTACAATGTTTATGTGGCAGCTTGGTTCAGCGTAACTTGAAAATTAGGAATGCAATTTCACCGGACTTGAAGTTTGACGCTCGACACAGGACTGAAAGGTGATGAAGATGCCGGATGAACGAACTTGGAAATCCCGTGCCATGTGAATAGCTTCATATACTCGCATGCCCTGCTGCGACCAGACACTACCACGGCACCGGACTAGTCCAATGGGGCGCCGTGTGAGTGCAATGGCAGCCGTACACGGGAAATAGCCGTGACCGTGACGTGTGTAAAGCTCCATTCCACCTAATGGTCGACTGAGCTCACAAGACCGTGCCGTGTTGTGTGCAAGGAGCCTAACGGATTTAATTTCCCCAAGTATAGTTCTTCATCTCTATCTCATAGATTAAGCCAAATAACATTTGGAGGGGTCAAGGGGAAAGGGAGAAGGTCCAGATTTATATCGAATTGTGTTAGTACTGCCATCTGTTATAAAATCATTATATCTTTCTGATGAACCTTATATTATTCTTTAAAGATGACTCCGTTGAATCTAAATTGATTACACGCAGGATTTGTCAAATGAAATAATGGGTCTATACATTGTTGTATAGACATTACATCAAAGATAATAAATGAAATTACATACATTGTTACTTACTTACTCTATTATGTGACATTAGGAACTAGGAGCACTGTTACAGAAAAAATAAGAAAAGAGAAACATCTTTGTCCACCAAAGAGTATAAAAATCAAATTCATTTTCAAAGATCTGACTTAAAAAGTTTATATATATATATATGCTTATATCTCATAAATTGTTGGTTTTATAAAAATATATTTCAAATAAAATATCTGTATCTTTGATGGTATTACAACTTTACAATGATAATATATTTTGTATCTCCAATAGTTGAGGAAAAATGATGAAAATTGGAAAATTCCCCTCAAAGTCATTTTCATGAGAAAATGAGAATTGCCATCTGGCTTATAGTAATTAACAGTTACTATATATAAAAATTAATGAAAATTGATTTTTTTTTCTGTTTTATCCTTTCAGTAAGCTGCCCTTAAATTTAGGGTTAGAAATCTAATTCCAAAAATCCCTTGGGGGAACTTATGAACGCCCCAGAGACCAAGTTATAGCCCAATCTGTAAAATATATTGGCTCTAGCGCATTGCGAATAACACTTTTTTTGTTTCAGGGGGTCATGAAACGTTGACATTTTTCAAAATATCGATTTCAAATTTTTTAACGATCACAATATTTTCCCTCCGAGGTGTCGAGATTAAGTAAAAGTGGTATTGTTTGGTGTCCTTATAGTGTTTGAGATATTAAAGTTGTTCTGGAAAATGTGTGTAATGGGACTTACCCCTATTTCCCTTGTACTTCGTAGAAAAATTGTGTTAGTAATAAAAATATAGTTTGTACATTTTAACACAATTTTTGAACCCGTTTGTATATTAATAACAATATTATGTTAGGGATGAAGAAGGTTGAGTTCTAGATTAAATATACCAGCATTTGCGTGGAGGGAGAGTGAACATCCATTCAGGAAAAAATCTTCCACAATTAATCCGACTGATATTCGAACCCTGATCCCTCCGTCACTGGCAATCCAGCCTATAAAGAATGTGACGCTATACACCTATTCGGATACCAAAGTGGGTATGTACAGTACAAACTAGAAATAATTAAATTTTTCTTTACAAAAATAACACTTCCCTTGCCTTTTATAATAGAATTACCAAACAACCGTACGTTAGATGAGGAAATGATAACCCAGTTTACTTCAACTAGATTTACAGACTTTTTTTATTTATTTTAACCTTCAATTCCCTCGATATTGGATGTGATTTACGGAGGTTTTACGGTTGATGTTGAATCTCTTGATCTGCTAGTGTGTGGAACCTCGTGAAGTTCTTCTACCCCCGAATGAGATTGGCTTGCTGCGACACCCGAGGCGACTAACATTTTTGATGCTTTCCTCTTCGCCAAACAAGCCCGAATGGGAGATTTTATTTGCATGGAAACATACTCGTATATTGTGTTAAATTCCATCAAGTAGATTTGTATCCTTGCTTTTTCATTTCTTTACCTCTTCCCTTATTTGTTATTTCAGTAGCAGAAAGAAAGAATAAAACTGTAAATAGAACCATATATTTGTGTGTGCGTTTCAATATTTTTTAATACGGGTGAAAAAAGTGCAGATGGTCATAAGAACATAGGTTTCAATTTGAACTAATCAGTTTTGTTGGTGAAGGTCAGGTATATGTTTAAATCCTTGCCGTGTGTAGTGAAGGTATGATTCAGTTTGTTCTGGGAATACAAGTTATAGTTTGTTAACTTTATTTCGGACAAATAGTAATACGTGGAGCACGTTACTATTCTACATTCTTCGTTAGTGTGAATATGCAGATATGACGAATAGGCTATAAAATGATGTAAACAAAACTAAACAGTTATTTATATATATATATATATTAAATATTTAGCAATCAATTATTTTAGTGTAGTAAGCCAATGTATTAGATAAATAATCTAACCTCATTTATTTAGTATATTTTAAGTAACAAATATGGTTAAATGCCTCGTTTCTTACTGCTTATTTGGTCTACCCACGGTGACAATAATTAATTAATTATATAGAACTAGAAAGGTGCGTTCAAAGGAATAACATTAACATTTTTTTTTATTTGATTGAGATCTCTCATCAATGTTTTGCGATATAATATTTATATTTATATTTAAAAAAAAAGAAAACCATTTATGTTTCAGCAGAGCTTGAAAATGTCAATGTTATTAGAGAAATAAAAAATATTTTTTACTTGTCAAATTTCATTTAAAAGTATGCTTTTGATTTATTTTTTAAGATACTATTTTTATGAGCAAAGTATTTTTTAAGAATGTTCACTTTGTCAATTTTTTATGTTATATTAGTTTTCTTAGTTTTTTAATCAACGACATATATATATAAATAATCATATACAGATATTTATATATGTAAATAATTTCCATTAGAAATGCAAAATCTTAATCACTAAAATGATGTATTGTAAAATGTTTTAATAAATTAGAGTGTTCGAAAACAAGGTGCTTGGGAAAATATTTGGTCCAAAAAGGGATGGTGTTACCGGGAATTGGAGGAGGCTACATAATGATGAGTTTCATACTCTCTACTCATCACAAGACATTATTAGAAAAATCAAGTCTCGTGGATTATGGTGGGCGGGACATGCAGCGCGAATGGGAGAATCTAGAACCTTGTTCAGGGCACTGACTGGCAAGCCAATGGGAATAAACCATTGGAAATATCTAGACGAAGATGAGAGTAGATAACATTGGAATGGACCTGAGAGAGTTAGGAGGTAATGAGGTGGACTGGATAGAACTACCTCTAGATAGGGATAGGTGGCGTTCTTTTGTAAGAGTGGCAAAGAACTTTTGAGTTCCTAATGCCATAGTTTAAGTAGTGTGTAATATTTAAAAGACTTGAATACTATAGGTTTTACCCAAAGGTTTACACCATTTTGCTAGACCCTAGTTCGACATGTAATGAAAAAAAAAGTGTGGTATCCAATATTTAATCCTGTCCATTTCGTAAAGGTATGTTTAGTTTTTACTCTATCTTAAGTTATATAGTTAAGTCACTAGGCCTTTAATGAAACAATTTGACTTATTATCACGTTCTCTCATTCTCCGTAATATTATAATTACTGTTAGCTTGATTTTGATTAAACTCACAGTTAAGAATTTATCGTTTAAAAAATATAATATTACTGGTTTTGCATGGAAAAGCTCACCCGGTGTCAAAAACAAACCACATGAAAATTAAAAAAAAATAATTTAAATTTAGCTTTTTTTCTTTTCTTTTTAACATCTAATTAAATTAATTTGCAATCCAATCAATATATAACAAATGCGTCGTTTTGTTATAAATATACTTCACTCTGTTTTTTATTCGATAACTGGTAAACTATAATTCTAGTAGGTAATTAATTAATGAATTTACAATTGTTAATGCAATTTGTATATATTGAACTTGTGGTAGTACACCAATTAAGATTTCAAAGACTCCAAAGCTTGATGATGCAATAAACCAAGTTCTAAAAGAGAAATTTTCTTGAAACTGGCAGGAAATTAAGTTAGTTCTAGTTATAAAACTAATATTCAATAAATGTTTACAAGACTCCTACTTTTTTAAAGGCTAGAAGTAATTACATTAGTGAAGCTTCCGGTGTTCATAAGAGATGTTTGTATCATATATTACATGATAGCTCGTTCAAAACGAAGGATAAATTAACATTGGGCCTAATTAGGATGATAAAGTACTACCCTTTCCAATACCTTAGGTAAATGTATTAAAACAATTTACATACTATACCAAAAGAATAACTTGATATAATGTATTATAATTACTGTAGTTAAGATTAAAACACATTTCATAACACTTTCACCTTTTCGTCCAGTGCATTTTGTTACAGTCTATCCAAATATATTTGTACTAACTAATTAACATTTCGTTTCAATTAACATTTACTTCCGTTCTACACGTCTTACTACCCGGCCGATATCCATATATTTACACTAATGGGGTAGAGATGAGGACGGTAAAATCAAGAGAAAGAGCTTCCAGATATATATATATATATGTAAATGTATTTACAAAAGTCATAGTATGACACATATAAGACCTTATGTGCAACATCATTTGCCATAAGAGCCAATATATTTGGATCTCTTCAACTAAGCAACATGGTGATACTAAGACACAAAGCATAGGAACACAATCAGAACTATCATTGTGTTATTATTTTAAGTGAACTATTATTTTCTTTACAATAATTACATTTTTTCGTACTTTAATCAAAGGTGATGGTTGTTGACCAGGCTAACAAGCTACTAGACAAAGCGGTGGTGAATGAACTAAGTTAATGACCTGATGCGTTTCTGTACAATTTCTACATGACTCAATCACCATTTCTGCCATAAATAATGGCGTGACTTAGTTTGTTTCATTACCAAACAATGAAATTCCACTAGAAACATAGGATATGTGGCGTGATTATCCTCCCTACCCCCTTTCCATAGTACTTGTTGGGATGGCTAAGGAATCCGAGGGTAGGTGGCCGTCATTTGGAATTGGAATATATTATAACTTGCTAGACTTAAAGAAAAATGGCTCATTGTCAGTATTAAGTTAAAGATTACATTGATGAACCGGTAATGATTGAGGGTTAAAATGAGTATGGTCGTGTAGGAGCTCTAGATTGTTTAAAGTCTGAATTGTCGTCCCAAGTTACTTACTCATTATACAGAGTGGGGCCGAAACAATTAGACGATTAGTAGGTTGAAAATTAACATTAAAAAGTAGATATTCACTATCTAAATAAAAGCAAATTACATGCTACACTTTTTGAAGATAATGTCATTCAAGTGAGTTCCACCGGACGTCAGGAAAACCACAGAACATTGTCCATCACTTTCCTCGGCAAAGATCGTCTAATTGTTTCCGCCCCACCCTGTATAGGTTTGCAGGGTACAGTTACTGTTCACATATCCGCTTTCCGTGCTCATCACACAACCGAAACGCTCTTTCTTCGAGTGTGATTCTAGAGAGACTCCATTCTCATCCGGTTGTCATCCTGGGATTAACGTCCGCCTTCAGTCCACCGACCAATGAAGATGAGGGTCATTAGACCAACAAGTGAGGTTAAAACTGATGAACAGTAGTTCTCACAGAGGGTTACTGTGGATTCACACGTTCGCTGAAGAACTAGCTCAGAACAGAAACGTGGTCACGTGACGCGCTCTAAGCCAACCACAAGATTTCCACCTCATCGGCGCGATCTGTTCTGCTGAAGTTCAACTCATCTCTACTTTATATTCTGAAAATTGCAAAATGACACCTGGACATGGGAATAGAACCCGGGACCTTTGACTTAGTATGCCAATGCTCTAACCACTGAGCTATCAAGGGATCTTCCCGTCCCAAGGGTTATTCTTCACTCATATTTTAAGGCAGTCTATGATGGACGTGCGGAAATTGTCGGCTACTAATGTGTTCGTTCTGCCTGAGATCTTCTGCACGGAAGAACCAACCATCTCAAATCAGTGCGCATGCGCATTTGTCAACGCATGCGCTGTATAACTATTAGCTAGCAGACAGCTTCATTGACCTTTGCGAGGAAATTTGAAATAACCCGTTAATGCTATAATTTGTAAACATCCATCGAGAGAATGAATTAAAATATATATATATAAATATATCGTTGCAATGCATCATGGGTCAACATACAGTATGTGAATTTGCTTTCTGTTTTCGGCAAACTTGTGAATCAAGCTTTATACTTATCTGCAGTTAAGTATTCAGCATAGGCTAAACGGATACGGAACCCCGCTGCTACTAAATATTCAAGTTACAGTCAGCTAATACGACTCTCAATCATCCGGCTAGCAAAGACAATAACAATGGATACATTACAAGTTGAAACTAATAAAACTGAGTTGAGGGCATTTCACATTTTGCACGCAATGAATCAATTTAGGTAGCTGAAGAAAATGTATTGTTTTATCACATTTGGTAGTATTACTTATAATATGGTTTATATTATACCTAAGTTATCAAGATGTCTTCTAACTTCAGTATTTGCCAATGTATTTTGGTTTCCACGGTATGGCATTATACTTATATATCTGGTTGAAGAGTAGGCCTATTATCAAAATTCATAATTCTCAGCATTTCCCCATATGTATGCTAGTTAATTCCCTGAACGTCAATCAGTACTGGTCCCAATATATTCACATATGTTAGTTATTTTGATTCGCCGATACCAAGAACAGACATTAAATTATAATACAACTAGATATAATACATTTACTATAAACTAAAATAGTTTTAAGCCCATTTCAGGATACGAATGATGTAAAACAGCATTTTTGCAATAAATAGGACTGCTTCTTTAAATAGACTAGGCTACTGATGATGATTGAATTTTTTAAAATTTAGTTGCGGTATTTAACGATGTTGCCTAGTTTGAGATTTCTAAGTTATTTTGCGAAGTGGGTTGCATCTTAACTTGACGCACCTAGGCAGTCTAAGTAATTCACACACGCAATATTATTATTATTATTATTATTATTATTATTATTATTATTATTAGCACCGCGTCTTACTACCCGTTCGGGTTATACGCACTTACGCTAATGTGTAATGGTAGGGTGATTGTGAGATGAAATGGAGGACCTACAGTTTAACGTGGAATCCGAACCACGGTGGAGGCCTGGCATTCCTCACATTCACAAGTTGTGATTAATACACATCTTGTCAGAGGTGAAGGAAGGGTTCACACACGCAATAAAGCAGTTCTAATTACTTATGCTAGAATACCCGCTTCGGTAGCCGCATAGTCTAACGTGTAACTCTCGTGTTAGATTGGACTGTAGAAGATGGAAAAACCGGGGTGTGATCCCGACCGGTTGCACTGAGGGTGGTTTTCCCTAAAAAAAAATTCCACTCTCCCTCTACGCGAAATGTGTTTGCACTTCCCCTTAATTAAATCTGCCTAATCCCTAACACATTATTATTATTATTATTATTATTATTATTATTGCACCGCGTCTTACTACCCATTCGGGTTGTACGCACTTACGCTAATGTGTGATGGTAGGATGACTGTGAAATGAAATGGAGGAACTACAGTTTAACGTGGAATCCGAACCACGGTGGAGGCCTGGCATTCCTCACATTCACAAGTCGTGATTAATACACATCTTGTCAGAGGTGAAGGAAGGGTTCACACACGCAATAAAGCAGTTCTAATTACTTATGCTAGAATACCCGCTTCGGTAGCCGCATAGTCTAACGTGTAACTCTCGTGTTAGATTGGACTGTAGAAGATGGAAAAACCGGGGTGTGATCCCGACCGGTTGCACTGAGGGTGGTTTTCCCTAAAAAAAAATTCCACTCTCCCTCTACGCGAAATGTGTTTGCACTTCCCCTTAATTAAATCTGCCTAATCCCTAACACATTATTATTATTATTATTATTATTATTATTATTGCACCGCGTCTTACTACCCATTCGGGTTGTACGCACTTACGCTAATGTGTGATGGTAGGATGACTGTGAAATGAAATGGAGGACCTACAGTTTAACGTGGGATCCGAACCACGGTGGAGGCCTTGGCATTCCTCACATTCATAAGTTGTGATTAATACACGTCTTGTCAGAGGTGAAGGAAGGGTTTGGCAATCAGATAAATCTGTGCCTGGACCGGGGGTTGAACCCCGTGACTCTCAGCATAGAAGTCCGACACCTTACCCCTAGACCACCTATGTAATTAGTACATGGGCGTATAAACCGAAAGGGTAGTAAGACGCGGTTCTTAAAAAAGTTCCAGGCATGTTTATTTTAATAGGCAAGGCATATTTTTCCTAATTCAAGCATATATTGGCTTTAATATTAATGTGTATCATTTATTAAGGCCTGGTTTCCGAGCTTCTTTGACATATTTCAAACTGTAATTCAATCGGTAAGCAGCATGTTCCGTAAAGTGCGTCTACACCGATGCAACATTTTTGGCAACACGAGTTGACAACACTTGCTTTCAACGAAAACGTGGAAAAGTGGTTATATATGTTGACAACATTTGTATTGACAACAAGTTGACAACAAAAAATGGTCTCCCCACTAGTGGGCGGTAAACATCAACAAAATTTTGGAAGCATTTTGGAAATATTGTTATAGAGGCGCAACGTTATTGTCAACATAGTTATACGCATCCTGTTTTGCATGGAGGCTCTACCTGACAAGTTTGTGTTCGTGCTGTGTGATTTTAGTTTTGTGTACTCCATTTCTTAATTAATACTTATTTTCATCTATGTAATGGAGTCGAGAAATTTGAGTTATTTTAATATAAATGTACAGTAAGACGTTTCAGAAGCATTAAATATTGAAAGAGTTGAAGAATAGAATGTAAATATGATGGGTTTAACGGCACAGTTTTATTTTGAATTAAAAAGGTAAACACAGAAACCATCAGGAAGCGGAACTGAAGAAGTTTATTTAAAAAAAAGTTTCATCTTTAAACTTCTAAATTTCTTATCTGTACGGTATTCTGAACTCACATCATTCAAAACAATCTTGATTTAGCTTAGACACATAAAAATGTTGTCAACATTCATACGATTTGTTGCCAACTTATGTTGCCAGCAATGTTGTGTCCATGTGGAGACGCATTAATATGGCGCTGTATGTTCTCAACATTCCTTTCCCCTAACGCCTCGCCCGCCATTCATCCTCAGTCATACTTAAGAACTTAAAGTCGCGGCGAGGTGAAGAGGGTGCTCTCAATAGGTCGGGAAATGAACTAGAGACGAGTGAGTCACCGCCCTCAGGCTCTCAAGTGCTCCAAGTGGCTTCAAGAGGGTAAAGTCTGTTCAAAATTCCGCCACTGATCGAGGTTGCCAAATCATCCTATATAAACTTTAAAGCCAATCTAGGCGTTGCCACATGAATCAGCCAACTCCAATTTTTAATACTTCTATTTACTACAATAATCAAGCTATTATTTTAACTCTAACATGGTGCTGAGGAAGACTTTAGAAGATCAGGTGGACAGACAGGGTGACAAATGAACAAGTCCTCAGAAGAGTGGGCGGGAAGAGAACCATTTTGGATGTGATTCTTCGGTACAAAGCAAACTGGATCAGACACATCCTTAGCAGGAACGGTTTTCTGCATAATGTCATAGAAGGAAAGGTTGAGGGAAAGAGGAGCTTAGGAAGGAGGAGGATTCAATTATTAGATGACTTGAAGGAATGAAGAAAACTATGGTAGGTGAAGGAGGAGGAGGAGGAGGAGGACAAGGTGAATTGGTGGTATAAGTTTACTGACAAAAAGGAATGGACCTGTCGTAAGACAAAACCCTTGATAGTATTAATAATAATAATAACAATAATAACAATAATAATATTTAGCGCCATGTTTATTGACGGTTTAATTAAATATGTAAGGACGAGTAAGATAGTTTAGAAAAACGCACCTACATTGTTGTACAGTAGGGATGATAAAACAATGAAAAGCTTGCCCAAACTTTCTATCCTCAACCTCCTCGTCACAAGTAAACCAGTATTGCGAGACAGACGCCTTAGAGCACGTGACCATAGCTGTACGTCTAACTATTGGTTTTATTGGCCACTATAGTGTTATAATAATCTGTATTTTGAAAGTTACCTATTACGATTTAAATAAACAGTAAAATTATTCTTAGGTTGATTAATGGTCTAGCTAGACTCGTTTGTATTTTAAAAAAAAATAGCTCATTCTTTTCTTCTGCCTGTGCACTTTACCAAGTTGAATAATCCATTAGTGCTTAATTTTAAAAAATAATGAAAAGGTCTGGATATAACTAACTCAGTATAGGGATAGGGTGTAATGGGGTGGACTGGATAGAACTAGTTCAAGATAGGGATAGGTTGTAATGATGTGGACTGGATAGAACTAGTTCAAGATAGGGATAGGTTGTAATGATGTGGACTGGATAGAACTAGTTAAAGATAGGGATAGGTAGCATAGTTTTGTAAGTGCGGCAATTAACTTTTGGGTTCCTAATGCCATGGAATAAGTAAGTTATCTAGAGAGGGAATAGATCACTTAACAAAAGAAAACTTACCTGCAATTATGTTTACTTTAATTTTTTTAATATTTAGTAATTTGTTTGAAATTTAAATTGTTATTAAAGTGAACGCAAAGCGAAATATTATTTGCCTCTGTTAAATCACAAAGCTTCAGCAACACAATATGTGCGCTCAGTTAATTATTTTATAGTAGGATAAATAGTATTTCCATGGCGGGTGAGTCGTCAAAAACTAGATACTACATTCTAATGCAATTTAATGCAACTCGATCAAAATCGACGATGCAATATGAAATTAATTTAGGGACAAATACATAATTTGTTTGGATTGAGCTATGTAATAAACCAATTGGATTGGATGCCATTATTTCACCCAATTTGAGTTTCAAAATATAGAAACCAGTGTTATTACTTTAACGTTGATACCTTAAGATGGGGTGCTAGTGAGCGTGAGTTTAGGGAAGTATTTTTGAAGTTTTTACAGCATAAACATTTTTGGCCAAAATAAATCAAATATTTCTTCTATAGAAACATAGAGTTTAGTTTTCTTCACATGATAATCTCAACAGTCCTTGAATATCTTTCAAGGGAGTCCTAGAATTTAATGACAACTTTTTCTCTTAATTTAAAAATTTTGTCACCAAACGCCACCATGCTCATGTCAGATATTCAAAAATTGTTGAGATTAGCACATGCAGAAAACTAAGCTATATGTTTCTATAGAAGAAAAATTTGATTTATTTTGATCAAAAAATGTTTATGCTATAAAAACTGCAAAATTAGCGCACTAAATTCGCGCTCACTAGCACCCCACCTTAAGGTGGGTTAGAAGGGGACGCGAAAAAAGGCCAGTGTTTTTGCAGTTTTTATGGCAAAACATTTTTTGATCAAAATAAATAAAATATTGCTCTAGTATAAACATAGAATTTAATTTTCTTCGCATGGTGACCTCAACATTACTTGAATATCAGTAAAAGGTGTCCTGGAATTTAATTACAAATTTTTGTCTACATTTAAAAAGTGTGCTATATAATGCCGCGATGCTCATAATGGATATTCAGGAAATTTTGATATCAAAATGTGAAGAAAATTAAATTATATGTTTGCTATAAAATCTGCAGAAACACTGGCCTTTTCTAGCGTCCCCTTTAATCCTACCTTAAGGGTGCTACATATTAACTTATAGCACTGAGAAAGGCTGCAGACGTTTATAAATCCCGCATTATTTATTAAGTTGTTTGATATTTTTAATATTGTTTTCATCAAAAATTGAATTGAGATATTAACCAACCAGACCATGGCAACCATAGGAACAATTTCCCTTTGGTAAAAATGCCTATGGTACCACCGGTAATCGAACCCAAGGCCTCTAGATTAATAGACAGGAATGGTGACTAAGAGGCTGACCAGCCGTTATAGTGACATGTCCTAACACTATTTTTTTATAGAGAGACTGTAAAGAAGTTTCGCAACCTATGACGGAATCTGGATTAAATTCTCTGTTATCTTTTTAAAATCTTTATATAGTTGAGGTATTTAACGTGTACTTTCTGAACCAACTGATTATATCAGCACACGAGAATTTCTATGAGCGAGATCAAAATGGCCTGCCAATTTTACCAGGAAAGGTATTTCCAGATACATTCCATGGTTCTTTTACATGCCACAATTGACATGGGACCGACGGCTTGACCTCACCTCCGAAGAAGGTTGTGCTACAGAATTTTATTGAAAAAGAAAAATCCGTCGACCCCGGCTGGGTTTGAACCCATAAACATTGAGTACTGAAGAGAGCACTTTACCCCTAGACCACTGATGTCGATCCTTGTTAATCTTTTTCATAATGTTCTTTTAACACGTCAAGTCCAGTTGGTGGTATTTGTTAGTCTAGAGCAGACACGCACCACGGAAATGTTGATGAACCAAAGTAACAGCACGGACTTCAATGTTAAACTGGCCTGCTGATGACGGGTAGATCGGTCGGTGTTCGAAACCAGGTATGGCCAACTAAGGGTCTCTTTTCTTAAATGGTTTCCCACCATTCTTCCATTTAAATGCGAGTAGATTACCTCTAAAATTCTACAGGGTGGCCCACGGAAAAATAGCCCGCCTCCTATATCCAGCAGGCGCCTCACTCTGAATTGGAGGAGGTCAATCCCCTTCCACCCCGTCTTGTGCTTTAGACAAACAGTTCACTTGCTCATTCTTCATGTCACAATATGGATGGAAGGGGATTGTCCTCCTCCAATTCAGAGTGAGGCGCCTGCTGGTTATAGGAGGCGGGCTACTTTTCCATGGGCCACCCTGTACCTTCTTCATCCTTAGACAAGCGTATTTAATATATGTGTCTATGACCCGAAAAGTCAACTAAGACAAAGTGAAAAACAAAAAGATAGATGGATAAAATATATAACATTTTAATATTTTACCGGTAAAATATCCATCACCTTCAACACATCATTATTGACCGCCCTATGTACACATTAAACAACGTCAAATGGGTAAGAAACTGGATACAAGTTACTGTTCGATTTGACCACCAGAAGGCGTTGGAAGCAATCAGGCAAGTGAGCAAGCATTAAAAATGTATCAACACTAGAAGAGTCCTTCGGATCGATCGCCTCAGTGAAGACAAAATCATGTTTATACATGAGGTTGGTTCTTTCTTCTTGTTGTTCCGGTTGCTCTCCTTTTGTTAGATGTCAGTGACGAAGATGGAGTGTCGCCATGGCTTGTAGACCCAGTTAAATCGGAATCTATGATATGTTCTAGCAGTTATTTTCCTCACCAACCACTTTTCTTATCACAAAATTACATTTTATATTCTTTGTTTAAGAGATGGTGTGCAAGTATATGTTTAGCTTACTTGATAGATTATCTCACAAAATAGAGTTTGCGCTGGATCTACTTGTCTTTAGAACAATACACAATTCACTACTACTAATAGGTATAAGTAGTTTGTTCATAGCACATGCTTGATTAGTTGATCTCGTAGTGTTCTACCCCTAAGGTTGGTAATTCGTATTTTATATTCATATCACTACATCAGAAATGTTTGTTGATTCTCATGCACAAAGACTTATTCTTGTTGTTTGTTCTCTTGCATAAGGTCTGGTTAGTGTGTTTTTTTCTCTTACATAAGTTCTGGTTCGTGTTGGTTCTCTTGCATAAGGTCTGGTTACTCTCTATTCTCTTGAATAAGGCCTGGTTAGTGTTTGTTCTCTTGAATAAGGTCTGGTTACTCTCTATTCTCTTGAATAAGGCCTGGTTAGTGTTTGTTCTCTTGCATAAGGCTCGGTTAGTGTTTGTTCTCTTGCATAAAGTCTGGTTACTCTCTATTCTCTTGAATAAGGCCTGGTTAGTGTTTGTTCTCTTGAATAAGGCCTGGTTAGTGTTTGTTCTCTTGAATAAGGCCTGGTTAGTGTTTGTTCTCTTGAATAAGGTCTGGTTAGTGTTTGTTCTCTTGCATAAGGCTCGGTTAGTGTTTTTTCTCTTGCATAAAGCTTGTTACTGTTGTTTGTTCTCATCGTAGCTATCGGTGTAGACATTAAAATAATAGGGAAGACATGAGGCCATTTAGTAATAAAATCACAATAAGAAATCGGTAATAAAGTAAGTTTATAAATTATAAAATTATCTTTTGCAGTGAACATTGATATTACTTTACTATATGTTATACCAAAAGTGACGGCTTAATATCACTTTATTTGAATTATGAACATGTGAATGTAGTTTTAATAAATTATTTAATTGCCAGATACTGTCCCTCATACCGTGTCGATAATATAGATTCAAGCTAAATATCCAAGCTACTCAGTTATATGTATTTACTGTACATTTTCTAAAGCACTTCAAAAGATCTATACACATTCTATCAAATATTACGTCATCAACAAGAAGTTTCAATATAATAGGATATTTATAAAAGCCTTAAATAGCAATGCCAAACACTATCGCTTTTAGTCCTTATAGGTTTTTTTTAAATCTTTTCATCAAATCAAAATCAATAAATGTCAAATCTTGTCTTATGTTAGACTATCATAACAATCTATATGAAAAATAATATGAAACCACAACGTTTTACGTTAAAATAAATGATTCCCGTATTTCAAGAAATTTGTATTGCTATCATTTTTTTTAAAAAAACGTAATATTTTCTGATCAAACATGAAGGTAACCATAAAAGTTACACATATCTCTTGATTTCAATCAAAGAAAATTCAAAACATTAATGAAAAGTGCAACATTAATAAGACATACACAGGTGGCCCATAAAATTTTCACCCAATTATTAGCCTTAACAAAATCATTATTTTAAGGTGGGGTGGAAGGGGAAGCGAGAAAATGTAGGGTTTTTTTTGGCAGTTTTTACGGCAACAAATTTTTTGGCTTAAATTGATAAAATAAATCGCCAGTAGAAACATATACTTTAATTTTTTTTCACATGTTGATATCAACATTTATCAAACATAGTTGTGAGCATAGCGGCATTAGATAAGAAACTTTTTAACTGAAGAGAAAAAGTTGTCATTAAATTCCAGGACACCCTAGACAGAAATTAAAGAAATTTTGAGGTCACCATGTGAAGAAAATTAAATTCTAGGTTTGTTATAGAGCAGTATTTTATTTATTCTGGCCAATAAAAAATGTTTTGCCATAAAAACTTCAAAAACATTGGATTTTTTTCGCGTTACCCTTCCATCCTAACTTAAGAGATGTATTTAAAGTGTTTGCTGTAATTTGACAAGTAAATATGTTATTAAAGTTATTAATAAACCTTAAACAATGTTTAATACAGCATCTAAAATAACACATTTATTAAGTTGATTTAAATTAGTGGAAAAAATTATATCTAGTCACGGTAATCGAACTCGAGATCTTTGTGGCAGTGCGTTAATGCTTTACCACCAATCTATCCGGGATTCGTTCCGAGGTCAGGGTCATTCTTCACTCATGGTTTAAGGTAGAGTATGTGATGCACTTAAATCTATAAGTGAATAATGACCTTGAACTTGGGACGAATCCTGAATAGTTCAGTGGCAGGGTATTGGCTCACTTAGCTCAAGGTACCGGTTTCGATTCCAATGTCTAGGTGTCATTTTACAACTAATTTAAATTAATTTAAATGTTCTCCCTTCCATACGGACAATGGCGTGACTACAATAATTTGAATAATAATATTTTGTACCGCGTCTTACTACCTGTTCGGGTTATACGCTTAAATACTAATTACACTAATGGGCTAGGACTTGGGAAGGTTGAATATAGAGGAAGTGAAAGCGCATTTTGCATGGAGGAAGATTGGAAAACCATTTCGGAAAAACCACCCTTAGCTCACCTGAGCGCGAGTCGAACCTCGATCTCCCCGTCCTCGGCAGTCTGGCTCAACATGAAACTAGCGCGTTAGCTAACTACGTCACTGAGGTGGGTAATAATTTGAAGTCTGTGTGTTGATATTCATTGATATTTAGTAAGACTTACAATGATGTGAACTATTTTGGGATACCATAACCCGTTTTTATGTCCAACACCTTATCTCAGTCGGAAGAGAGTCTGCCCTCTGAGCCAAAGGTCCCCGATTCAATTCCTCGCATGACCGAAAATTTATCATTGATAAAATATGGTTTTACCCTTTTTTCATTGATAAACTAAAGGCTGGGGGACTGGATGTTATGCCTGTCCTAGTCTTAAGTTAGATTATAAGGCATATGAAGCTACGACAGACCTAGCAATCCGGTAGTGGAAAATGTATGGCTTGGATAAAATAGTGACCCAGGTCATAGGCTGGAAACAGTAATGGATGTAAAATAAATACCGTATTACCAAGAGATAATAGAATATACATTCCTTATTCTTCTTTGCAACAGCTGTGCTTAACTATTTAATAAAATTAGAATTGCATAAATATACAAATTTAATCATTGAAATTATTACAAATATGAACACATAATTGCCAATTAAGTAAGGTTAAAACCAAATTGATTAATAATTATACTATTTAATGGATCATATCTAAATTGGGTTTTGATTTCAATCTATTTCGTAAAAAATGGAATATAAGTACTAGTGCAAATGTATTAAGTAATAATCTAAGTAAATTAATATCATCCATAAATTTTAGATCTTTATTAATCCTGCAATATTAATAAATAATAAATTAAATATGTTAAGTGTTTGCAAATGATTACACACATTTCAGTTTCAAGGGTAGTACGTTTACTTACACTATATCACAAATATATTCATTGGCCCAAGCAGCATTAGATGAGAATTTTTTTTAAATGAAGAGAAAAAGTTGTCATTAAATTCCAGGACACCCTTAGACCGATATTCAACAACTGGTGAGGTCACCATGTGAAGAAAATTAAACTCTGTGTTTTAACTGGAGCAATATTTGATTTATTTTGGCAAAATAAATGTTTTGCCATCAAAACTGCCAAAAACACCAGCTTTTCCTCGCATCCCCCCCCATCCCACCTTAATGATGACCCTCAGACGTATTCCCATTTCTAGATGGACTGGTGTGTTGTCTACTATTAACTGTGGTATGTTCTGATTCCATGCTTCAAGATGTCAAGGTGTGAAGTACCGCGCGCCTAGCTCCAATGCAACCTGTTGTACATGCATGCTTGCAGGGTGGCCTGGTAGTCTAGGGGTGAGGTATCGGACTTCTGTGCTGGGGGTCCGGGGTTCAATCCTCGGTCCCGGCACAGATTTATCTTAATGCCAAACCCTTCCTTCAACTCTGACAAGACGTGTATTATATCACAACTTGTGAATGTGTGGAATGCCAGGCCTCCACCGTGGTTCGGATCCCACGTTAAACTGTAGGTCCTCCATCTCACAATCATCCAACCATTGAACACTAGCGTAAGTGCGTACAACCCGAACGGGTAGTAAGAGGTGGTGCTAATAATAATGCATGCTTGCACAGCTTTGCTCTCCCGGCGCTGTACGCCGAAACTTTGGACACAATTTAATGGTATTACCATAGTTTGCTGGATGTGTTTAGGGATTTTGTATTATTTTTGGTTCAAACAAAATATATGTGCAGTTTGGGTTGAGTTTCTGAGCCCCTTGTATAGGTTTGTTTTAGCACTGCGTCCCTCTACCCATTTTTGGATTACACGCATATCTATTAATTACGCTAATATATCAGGGATGAGTTAGGTAAATTAGAGGAAGTGCAACTCTATTAGAGTTTAGAAATGAAGAGTAAAACACACAATAAATGGTATTTAGGAAAACACCTTTATAGCACCCTGCCATGATTGTAACTTCTAACTCAATATCACTGCCAACCTAGTATATTATGACTAAGCCGTCTTGGACCATGTATAACGTATATGTTGAGATTCAAATCCTAAAATTGATGTTTCCTAATTATTAAGTGTTATATATGAGTCTTTAAGGACTTTGATAAAGAATAAATATAGGATTGTGCAATTGGGAGAGCGCCAGAATTGTTGAAGTGTTGTCTACCTAGGTGGTCTTAGGGTAAAGTGCTCGCCTTAGGACCCCGAGGTTCGTAGGTTCAAATCCATCTGGGATAGAAGGATTTTCTTGAGCGATCAAAATCCGTAGCACAACTTCCTTTAGAAGGGAAGTGCAGTCATAAATCCTATGTCGGTTGTGGCATGGTAAAGAATCCTGAAAGATATGTGAAAATACCTTAACCCGGCAAAATTGGTAGAACCTTTCACTATCGCTCATAGAATTATATTTTTGCCACCGCGTCAGGTTATACGCTTATGTAATAATCACACTAATGGGCTAGGGATTAGGAGGGTTTAATGTAGAGGAAGTGCACCCACATTTGCGTGGGTGAGAGTAGAAAACCATTTAGGGAAAACCACTCTCATTGCACCCGACCGGGATTAAACACCTAGGCGGGGAGGCTTAGGTAGTCTATTCTAACAAAAGAGTAACGCATTAGACCACGTGGCCACCGAAGCAGGTACTCTTAGAAATTCTCGTATACTGATATAATAGGTCGGTTCAGAAAGTGCACGCTAAATACCCCAAATAAATAAAGTATATAAAAAATGTTAACATGTTGTGCTTTAAGAAATCATAGTATTTCGTTGTTTACTTTAATAATTTAAAGCTAACCCATCATAAATTAATGTAGCTTTCAACACTTAAGTCAAAATTAGGTTAAGTTAATTAAGGGTAGTTTATAATATTATATTCATTATTTGACTATTAATTATAAGTTTAGTGGTCATGAAGTGTTTAAAGTCTTTAAAATACACTTACTTCGTAACTTGGTAATTTTGAAACGTCCATTCTAAAGAATGATGAATTATTTTGCCGGTTTTGCAATTTGATTCCAACATGTAAATCAGAGTTCCTTTTAACATTTATTCTTATTATTTTGTCAGTTATAAATTTGTCCAGACAGAGACAAGGAACTGGGTCTATTATCTTAACATACGTAACTATCCAGGCACATTAGTTAATATTGGCGGTTCCGGACAACTGGGCGCCGCCAACCGGGTGCGGCCAACTGGGTGCTGGCAAGACTGGGTGCCAAGACAACTGGACTCCAGTGTAAAAACGTAATGACCGGTTTTTACATAAATATTCATTTTTGGAGTTTCTTTAAAAAATCATTACAGAGTAATCTTAATTTGTTTGTATTTATAAAGATAGCGCAGCCTTAAAAATTTGTGTTTTAATTGTAAAAAAAATAGGTTATGTTAGGTTAGGTATTTTTCATGTTTTTTATGTGTTTAATTTATAACTTTCAAATATAAAGTAGTCCAACTTTATAAATACAAACAAATTAAGGTTCCTATCTTTTGATTTTTTTTAAAACAACTCCAAAAATTAATGGCACAGTCTTACCAGCACCCAGTTGTCCTAGATCAAATATTGGTACCTCATTGTCCCGTTAACTCTAACGTGCTTGGTTTGATTCTCTGTTTGATCATATTATGTAAATATATATTTTTAATTGTTTTAGGGTCTAAGGCTATCTGAGTAAACTGTAATTTATGGTCAGACCTGAAAAATGAGGTTAAATCTGTGCTCCCTCTCACTAACTTTCAGATAAGTGTTCACTGAGATAATTTTTCAACCTAGAGGTTGAACATGATAGGTGAATTATGTTCTCTACATGAGGACTAGATAAAAGCAGAATATTTACGAAAAACTTAACAAACATTGTTAGTGCATTAGTGTTTGTTACGAAGGTAAAAACATCAACATTTCTGTTTACAAACGATCTCTATTAAAATAAAATTGTAGTGATTTACAAATTAATGATGCTAGAAGCAAAATATTGGTTATATAGAAAAATTTATACCCAAACTATTATAAGCTATCCCTTATTAAATATATAAGTATAATATTCCCCTGCTAACTGAAACTATAAGTTATTGCTTATTAAATATCTTACTATGCTCTCCATACTGAAACTATAAGTTATTGCTTATTAAATAATCTTACTATGTTCTCCATACTGAAACTATAAGTTATTGCTTATTAAATATCTTACTATACTATCCCTCTCCATATTTAAATTATACGTTATTACTTATTAAATATCGTACTAAAATCTCCCCTGTATTTGAGGCTATAAGTAAATGCTTATTAATCCTTACTTTATCATCCCCTATATTATTTATCAATTATAAGCTATAGTTTATTATATTATTTTAAACCTCTTTATTTTTTTAGCACCACCTCTTACCTGCTTTCCAGGTTATATGCATTTAATACTATTATTCTGTATCCTCAAACTAGTAAGTTGTCCCTTCTTAAATTATTTTCTATACTTCCTTTCTGTATTATTAAATTGTAGAAGCTATCATCATCTATTAAATCGATTTCCTTTCTCTAGAGGAAAATATTTTCCTTTACGATGAAAGGGGAATAATAAATCTCTCACTCTAAGCCAACACGAAAGTGATTGAAACATGTTTGACAAGGTCACCCATCTGGATTTTGAACGACTTAATAATTGGAGTTGACAATTTGTTCATCGCGCGTTTCATCTTAATTCATACTCAAAGTAAACAAAGAAAGGGCTAAAGAAAAGTTCGTGTAACATAGATCACAAACCCACTCAAAAACATGTTTTAGTTAAATTCACAATACCTAAATTTCCTAGATACATTTTTTAGCCATCAAATAAAAAACTCCCATTTATTTAGATTTTCTAAATAATTTTTAAAATATCATGAATGTAAATATAAAACTAAATTAGGAAACCCAAATAAGAACAACTTTCAATGTCGGACTACTTTATCCAGTTTTTATCTATGAAATAATCGATTTTTCATTCGCACAACATAGTTCAGGTTTTTTAAATGATATTTGATTATTATTTTTTTTTAGGGAAGTATTTGCATTCTCGTGATAAACTTTTTTTTCTAAGATAATTATTATTGGTAAATTTTCTTTTAAAATGTTATTGCTGTAAGAATTTGTATCAACTTATTTATTGAAGTAACTATTTATTTAACAACCAATCAATAACTTTTTAATAAACATCGTATTTTTCTTTCTGATACAGATACTTTATTGTAATCGTTAAATTCTTTGACTTTGTAATTATGATGGATAAACTACTTAATTTTGTTCCCCATGAGCTAAATAAAATATGTGAATAGTACCCTGGTCTACGTATTACTACCCATCCGGAATATCCACATATTTACACTAATGAGGTAGAGATGAGGAAGGTAAAATAGTACCGTGCTCCACGTCTTACTACCTGTCCGGGATATCCACATATTTACACTAATAAGGTAGAGATGAGGAAGGTAGAATAGTACCGTGCTCCACGTCTTACTACCTGTCCAGGATATCCACATATTTACACTAATGGGGTAGAGATGAGGAAGGTAGAATAGTACCGTGCTCCACGTCTTACTACCTGTCCGGGATATCCACATATTTACACTAATGGGGTAGAGATGAGGAAGGTAGAATAGTACCGTGCTACACGTCTTACTACCTGTCCGGGATATCCACATATTTACACTAATGTGGTAGAGATGAGGAAGGTAGAATAGTACCGTGCTCCACATCTTACTACCTGTCCAGGATATCCACATATTTACACTAATGAGGTAGAGATGAGGAAGGTAGAATAGTACCGTGCTCCATGTCTTACTACCTGTCCAGGATATCCACATATTTACACTAATGTGGTAGAGGTGAGGAAGGTAGAATAGTACCGTGCTCCACGTCTTACTACTCGTCCTGGATATCCACATATTTACACTAATGGGGTAGAGATGAGGAAGGTAGAATAGTACCGTGCTCCACATCTTACTACCTGTCCAGGATATCCACATATTTACACTAATGAGGTAGAGATGAGGAAGGTAGAATAGTACCGTGCTCCATGTCTTACTACCTGTCCGGGATATCCACATATTTACATTAATGGGTTAGGGCTGAGTAATATATAGTCTAGAGAAAATTCACATGCCTTAATTTGATGAAGAGTGAAAATCCATTTAGAAAATCCACCCTCAGTACACGCGATTGAGATTCGAACCTCGATCTCCTCGTCATCAGCAGTTTAGTCTACTGCGAGAGTGGCGCGTTAAACTTCACGTCCACCAAAGCGGGCGACAGACTAGCAAATCCCTTAGCCTTCATGCCCCTCAATCTGGATTTTATGGGGGGAGTTTTGTACTATGTTGAACACTGATGTTACCCAATGTTCATAAAATACTAATTGTTACTATTTTTATTATTCTTTTCAGTGTTTTTTTTTTTAGGTTTCTAGGACCATGTGATTTATTGTTCATTCATTTCCATATTTACATTTATCTGTAAATAATTAATCATAAGAGGAACGGGAAAAATATATTCAGGTAAATTATCTCATTACTACACCCAATATCATTGCGGGGGAACTGCAGATCTTGTGGAGGAAGAAAAACTTTATCTTTCCTCTCTCTCATTTAAATGTTGCCAAATCTCCTCGCTGTCAGTTATGTCTGAAGGTGGTGTGTTGGATTAAGAAGGAGCTACTGGCAACCTCTACTGAGCAGCGTTGCGAAACTTGTGTTATATTTGAGGGACGATTGATCACACAAAAACTAGAAAATGGCAACGTTGTTTCCCTATAGTAACCATGCAGTTCCCTTAGCGACCATATCAAGTGTGTACAAAAGTCTAAAAATATTTATAATATAATATAGTATATATATTTAATAAAATATGAATGAATGAGAATAAGTTTATAATATCACCCAATTTATATGTATTTATATCTATACCATAATGGTATTCCAATGAATTTGTTTAAAATAGAAATATTAAATTTAGATCCGGGCGTTTCCACCTTAGAATAATCCAATAAGATTTTTTAAATGTAAAATAGAATTTATCCAACACAATACATTATTATATTTTTAATCGCTCACTTCTACGAATAAATTAATGCTTTTTTTAATTTATTGACAAACTAAAATATTGCCAACAATCTTTCTAACGTTTTTTCCATAAAGGTTTATATGTACACTAAATTTTTGTCTATTTTGGTCAAATTAAAAGTTACATTTGGCTCTCCTCATCCATTTCGCCTAGACAAAATACGACCAAACAAATATGATTTTAATTACAATTTATGTCCAATTTTTTTTACATAAACTTGAATTTAGGGAAATCTTCATTCACATGAAATCAAACAAATATTTATGTTGAAATAATATTTTACAAAAATAAATTATTATTATTATACTTATTATTATTATTATTATTTATTATTATTTAGCACCACGTCTTACTAACCGTTCGGGTTATACGCTTAAGTACTAATTACGCTAATGGGTTAGGAGTTTGTAATGTTGAATTTATAGGAAGTGAACCCGCATTTGCGTGGAGGGAGAATGTAAGCTCATTTAGGAAAACCTACCTACAGTTCACCCGACCGAGATTCGAAATTCGATCTCCCCGTCCTCAGCAGTTTAGTTCAACACGAGACTAGCGCGTTAGCCAACTACGCCACCGATGCGGGTTTAAAAAATTAAAATAAGATTAAAATTAAAATAAGATTGAATTTTGGACCTATTGTTTTTGTGCATGGGAGTACAACTAAGACAAAGTTAAGCTCTTTATATATTTTTTAGTTAGCATATAACGTTGATGGATCAGTGAGCTAGTAAGTAAAGATCGTAGTTGTAGAATTTAGATAAATGATTTACCGAAAAGTTTTTAGCTACATCCAAAAATTAATCGACCACGTGGTCATTAAAGTTGGTTGAAAATATTTATATTTATTATAAATCTGACATCTTAGCTTAGTCGGTAGCTTGTCTGTCTTCTGAGCTTGGGTTCCCGGCATGGCCGAAAAATTTATCTTTGGTGAAATCTGGGTTTAACCTGGCCCAGTGATGAATTAACGGCCGGGGACTGGATGTTGTGTTAGTATTAAGTTAGATTATAAGGCATATGAAACTACGACAGGCCTAGCAAGCTGATAGTGTAAAATATATGACTTGAATAAAAACTGACCTAGGACACAGGCTGGAAACAGTAATGGATGTAAAATAATAATTACAATGAATAATTTATGTTTAAATGAAATGAGTTGCAATTATTTATAACTGTACACACTGTTTACCTTGTAAGCCTACCTTGACCAATTATAGTGTGGCCATATCTTATAATCTGCACCATAATGTATCGCGTCAAAATAATCATGTTACTTTTCAGCTTAAATGGAGTGAACATATTCATTGTAAAATGATTTGTTACAAATATTATTTTTAATATTCTCATCCATCCATCAACCTAGGCCTGTGGTCCTTGATAAACCTTCCATCACATATTTATGTTCAAACTAAGTGTAAAATATAAATCTATTTGATAGTTCAATATCTTCATTTTGACACCAAGCACGATTACTTTTATATTGAATGCTATTAATATATTAATAACGCCAACGTTATGATGCTATTTTAATGACGCCATAGCTCTAAATGTTCAAGGGTGTAAGATTTGCACCATTAATTTATTTTTAACTGAGCATTATTTTATATATAATTCAATAAAATTTGTCAAATATATTGATACTGATCTAAGATATTTTAAAAAAACTTTTACTATATCTACTTGAAAGTTTAATTATATATATATTTTTTATTCATTGGTTATTATATTGTGCTTGAATATTTAACATTTGAAGGAATAGGTTGCACATGTTATGTAAATATAATTTTTTCAAGAGGATATTAATTTAAAATTCTTTATCAAAATAATACCTAGTCTATGGTGTTATGGTATTAGGACTCAAAAGATCATTACCGCACTTATTAAAGTAAATCAAATTAGCTATATCTTGAAATAGTTCTATCCAGACCACCTCATTACACCCTATCTCTCTCTTAAGCTAGTTCTATCCAGTCCACCTCACTATACAATATCTCTTTTAGGTTCATTCTGACGCTATCCGGTTTTTATATTTAATATGTGTTTTAATTCCACTAAACACTACGTGTTGTAATGTTATTCGGAAAAAACGTTTTTATTTTCCGCGAAAATTTAATTTAAAAGCTGAATCTTTGAAATTGTTTACATAAATATTTTCAAGTAATGCCTTTAATTTTTACTTGTCACATACAGAAGATCGTTTGAAACTATTTTTCTGAACGTAAGCTAGAAGTTTTTAATCAATAGTATTATATATTAGTTTTGCATGGAAGAGAGGAAGGGAGACAAAAAATGAACACCGTAGTAAAAGTAATCTCCTGGCTCTATTTACTAGAGAAGCAAAAAAAATTTGAGGGTGTTTGAATGAAGAAACGTGTGACTACATTTTTAATTAAAATTTGTCCGAAATCGACAAGCGGTCGGATCGCTGTAGCGTCGCCGCGTAGAATGTTATCACCGCGAGATCCTGGGCACGGATAATGTCCAGTTCATTATTTCCTGTAGCGGGGGGGTTCTACTTTTCTCGGCTGGTCTACATCGGTTCTAATCATTAAAGTTTGGATTATTATCTGAGATGGGTGCCGGTATAACGTTATAATATGTTATTATATTGGAAATAAATATACTTATAATGATAAGTAGTTAAAAATTATCCATTAAAATAAAATAAAAAATCCAAGTGAAGAATAAATCCATCAAATTTTAGTGGTCACATAAAGAAAAAATATAAGGTGATTTTTTTAAAAATTGTAATTTATTTCTTATATTATTATTATTATTATTATTATTAAAAATTGTCACCTTTTTTTCAAAAATAAAATACCATGAGATTAGCTCATCTTGGCAGAGTGTTTTTTTTTCACCACGTTCAGGCTACACGCATAGATTAATTAAGCTAGTGGAATAAGGATTATTAAGGTAGAGTTTTAGATTAAATGTATGCGCATATGCGTGAAGGGAGAGAGGTAAACCATTTATGAAATAACACCCTCGGTACAGTCTACCAGGATTCGAATCCCAACCTCCCAATCACCAGCTATCCCCTCCAAGACTGTAGTGACGTGTTAAACCATTCGACCGCCGATAAGGATTAGAAAGAGTTTATACTATAAAATTTAAAATAAAAAAAATACTGAGAGAATAATAAATATGCCATATTTTAGTGGTCACATAAAGACAAAAAGCTATTGGTGACTTTTTTAAATACAGTTTTATTGTTATTTTTACTATTAAAAGTTGACACAATAGCTAGGTATAAAAATATATTAATAAATTATTTAATCATTGCTGATTGTTTTTATATTTAAAATCCAAACTTAATTTACATCATAAGATAATGTTGCATTTGGAGCATCGTGCTTTAATGGAATAGAAACTTGGACTCTTAGTAAGATGGAAAAAAAAAAATACTTGGAGAGCTTTCAAATTTGGTGCTTGAGAAGATTTGAGGAAAAGTTGAGGGAAAGAGGACCTTAGGGAAGGAGGAGGATTCAAATATTATAATAAATTGAGGCGGATGTCAGGGCGAATTGTTGGTCTAAGTTCACTGACAAAAGGTATGTCGTAAGACAGAACACCTAATAATAAGAAGAAGAAGAAGGAACCAAAATTAAACATGTCTCCTTTAAATAATTATAATCACCCAATCAGGTTACATGCCTATGTACTATGTCCATTAATGCGTTATGGATTAAAAAGGTTGAATTTAGAGGAAGTTTACCCACAATTGCGTGGCAGTAGAGTGGAAAACCATTTAGTAAAAACCCCCCTCAGACCACCCGACAGGAACCGAACCCCGATTTCCACGTCTTTGGCATTCTAGTCTATTGCGAGACTAAGCGTTTGACCCGATTGGGAAATAACTTGAGGTGATTTTTTTTAATACAAAAGAAGTGCCTTTAACCATGCGGCCACCGAAGCGGGTGTATGTATATATTCTAATTTATGGGGCAACAGTGAGTACAAACTATTCAAAGTATGTCCTACTTACAATGGTATTCCGGAGATAAAAGATTATTCTGCGTTACCAAATAATGTGGAAATCTGAAAAGAAAGCCTTGTATTTCTTCAGGAGGATATTTGGTCCTGTATTGATATTATTTGTGATTGCTATATTTCGTGTATCATGTAGTGCCACATTATGAAGAAAGTACTATCTTATGCTGCCTTACGTTGATACTAAAATGAGTTAATAAAGGTTCTCAAGGTATATAGAAACAATTTAAACAATTCATTGTTCCTAGGTCATGTAGAAATTATAATAATAATTTCTGTATTTTAAAAGTATTTATAAACTACCGTAAACATGTAAATATGATGGCCTAGTGTGTACTGACACTATAGTTAATATTAATTGAAATACATTTAACCTCTTAATACAATATGTAAAAAAAATAAACTACAAAGTTCATCATGTGTTCCCATTGGGTTTAGGAATTTCAAAAAATGTTCGTAGTTTCTGAGGAATGTATAGATTATAATTGATAGCTACAAAGATTGTGTAGGTTGTGATAGCTATGTTGAATCTAGATTGTGTATTGTGTAGTAGCTCTGTTGAATATAGATTGTGTAATGTGTAATATCTATGTTGAATCTAGATTGTGTATTGTGTAGTAGCTATGTTGAATCTAGATTGTGTATTGTGTTGTAGCTATGTTGAATCTAGATTGCGTAGTGTGTAATAGCACTGTATAATATAGATTGTGTAGTGTGTAATGGCTATGTTGAATCTAGATTGTGTAATATATAATAGCTATATTGAATCTATATTGTCTCTAATGTGTAATAACTATGTTGAATCTAGATTGTGTAGTATGTAATAGCTATGTTGGATCTAGATTGTGTAATGTGTAAGAGCTATCTTGAATTTAACTTGTATAATGTGCAGTAGCTATGTTGAACCTAGATGGTGTAATGTGTAAGAGCTATGTTGCTCTAGATTGTGTAATGTGTAATAGCTATGTTGAAACTAGATTGTGTAATTATTAGTAGTTATGTTGAATCTAGATTGTGTAATGTGTAATAGCTATGTTGAATCTAACATTTGGAACTATTTTGTTAGTTTGGGGTATTTAACGCGTACTTTATTAACCCACTAACTATAATACTCTGCCGTTGACAGGAAGATCGGGTTTTTAATCCCTCTCTGGTCTACTGAGGTTGGTTTTTCCTAAATGGTTTACCATTCTCCTTCCACACAAATGCTGGTAAATTGTCTCTAAAATGCCTCATCCTTGCCACATTAAATTAGTTATCATAAATGCGTATAACCTGAACAGGTAGTAGAATGCAGTGATAAAAATATACTATTATAGAATACGACCTACAAACTATTTTATTTTTAGCAGAGACATAAAGCTCGGGCCCTATTATTCAGGTAATTAATATGAAAGGTGAATAACCAATTTATCTAATGATAAGTTTTTTGGCCATATCGGTAGTTGAACCCTGGACAAATTGTTAGTCAAGCAGATAAGTTAACGGTGGAAATAACGTGTCAAAATAATTATTTTATTAAATTTTCTTAAGTCCGTCAGATCTCACCAAATAATGGAGGGAAAACGACAGATTTTTCTTTGTTATTTAATACACCCGCTATGAGTACAAACAGTACTTTGTTAATTTAAGTAAAAAGAGTTTAAAGAAAAATTTGTTCTTATTAATATAATCCTATATATTAATTATTTACTAGAGAAAATAAACACTCGATCAAATGAAGGAAAACAAAAACCAGAATTAAATTGTCGTTAGAGCATATTTAATTATTTTAATGGAAAAAAAGTTTAGTAGATTTAAAAAATTATATCGGCTAAAAACTTTGTAAGTTGACTAAAACGGCAGATGCTGCTCACTTTAAAGGAATCTCGCATAAAGTTAGCATTAAAATGGGGTGTGAGAAATATTGAAAATCTCATTAATTCAGACGGCAGAGGTTTAAGACACATTATTTAATGAAGACATACCAAGGGTATCTCTATGACCAATAGTCTCATCCACAAAAGGAATTAATGCCATATACTAATAACTATGATGGTTTTAATTGATGAAGTAATGTTTTTCTGTAAGTTACGGCCAGTTATATGATACCTAAGTTATTATCAGCCAAAAACCATTAACCTAAACCTAAAACGAAATAAAGAATAATTGCACATTTCTATTTAAGATAAAAAGCTAATGTGCACAGGGGAACAGCTCACTCAATTTCCTTCTTATCAAGAAACTTGGGTAATGTGTAGCTGTAATGAAAGCGCTCAAGGAGGCGATGAAATAATGGTACGGGAGATCTACCACAGAGGGAACGAGCAGGGAGGGAAACACGAATAAAAGAGGGTCGAAAGAAAGAGTGAACAGCGAGTCGGGCCCAGACTTATTGTGTTCCGACTTCACACATAACAGATTCTCTCTCGACCACTTGGTAGGCTTTGCTTTTTTTTTTTTTTTTTTTTTNTTTTTGCTTTTATTCTCTTGGTATTTTTCACAATGGAAATAATGAGAGTTTTGAGATAGATTTTTTTTTTCCCCTACATTTTTAATAAATAATTTATGTACCGTACCATAAATACATGTTTAAACCCAAAACCTTTTCATTTTTACCTTAGATTGTTTCAGAGAGTTGTTAACGAACCTAGCCATTAAAACTTATTATTATTTTGTGTTCTGTCTTACGACAGGTCCATTCCTTTTTGTCAGTGAACCTAGACCACCAATGCGCCCTGTCCTCTGCCTCCTCAGTCAGCTCTCAGAATTTTCTTCTTTCCTTCAATTCATCTAAGAGGTATAATTGAATCCTCCTCCTTCCTAAGCTCCTCTTTTCCTCAACCTTTCCTTCTATGACATTATGCAGAAAACCGTTCCTACTAAGGATGTGTCCGATCCAGTTTGCTTTGTACCGAGGAATCACATTAAAATGGTTCTTTTCTCACCCACTCTTGTTAGGACTTGTTCATTTGTCGTCTGTCTGTCCACCTGAGCTCCAAAGTCTTCTCCAGCACCACATTTTTAAGGCTCTCCAAGTATTTCTTTTCCATATTTCTGAGAGTCCAAGTTTCTGCTCCATACAACGCGATGCTCCAAATGTATCATTTTAATTAGATAAGAAAAATAAAACCATTTAAAATAATGTTGTTATATTTCTGTGCTGAATTCATAAAGAGTTTTTAAAAGAGATAATCTTACATTTCATCCAATAATTACATAAAAAAGTACACCAAATATATTTAGTAAAAAAGGGCACTATTAATAATAATCATTTAAAACAAGAATACTGGACGATATATTTAAAGGTAACTAATCAATAGCCCACCCTCTAAACCGAGCACACATAAATAATGCTTAAAAAACCGATAATCCAGATAATCGTAAAATAAATTTAAAAAATTTAAAGTGAGCTTTTTTATACTAAAGATACTAAAATCAGGTTTATTGGTTATTTTCATATAAAACATAAAATATACAAATATGTGTTACTATATATTATTCAAGTATTAAAATAGATTTCTAGAAGGTAGAAGGGAATGATATAATTTCAAACAACATAGGCCTATTTAAATCTGATTTTTAAAGGTTTAAAAATAATAAATATCAAACCATTTTACCATAAATAGAGGAAAAGTATTCAATAATTTATGTAATGACGCTAAGTGATTAGTTTTAGTTACAGACTCTACATGGGTGAATAAATATAAATAATAATTTTGTTTGTGTTTTTTTTTTACTTTTTTTTTGCCAAAATATTTGCAACAAGATCAATCTTGTGGTCTGTTCTGCTGGCATCATTTCTAAAAATTGTACCTACAATATGTAAATGGAAAAGCTCTAGTAGGCTTATTAAATAAGTTAATTTATTTTTAAATTTGAACTATACAATGTTTTAATTGCGTGATTTTTTTGTTGGAAATAATTTTGTAGTTTTATTGAATAAACTTTAGATGATAAAAATGTAGATCAAAATATATTTTTTTCAAAAGTTGTCTATATGAATTTTTTTAACACGAATACAAGAATTCAGTTGGGACGTATTACATTCCTGTCTATGGAAGAAAATGCTTGGGCGTACTTTATAAAACACTTACTTTTACAAACACACACTTGCAAGTTAACTTTAAATTAAAAGTCGTAAGCAAGAGCAAAATTAACATTATAATTATTATTACGAAGCGTTCTATCTTACGACAGGCTCATTCCTTTTGTCAGTTAACTTAGACCGCCAAAGCATCCTGTCCTGTGCTTCCTCCGTCAGCTCCCAGGATATTCTTCTTTCCTTCAAGTCATCCAATATTTGAATCCTTCTTCTTTACTTTACTTTTACTTTACAAAGTAGTTTTGTTTTTAATTTTATTTTTTGTGTTAATCCCATTGAAAGTTTATAATACACTAGTTTTTTTGGGCATGTCTAAGACAGGGTGGTTATAATAGTAACCAACCTTGCAAAACCTAACCTCCAATTGATAAGGGCATGTAGGGTTGGGCTTTGTTTGTATGTTAAAAAGAAAGAGCATATTTCTGTCAGTTATTACGTTTGAGTTAATAAAGTTAGAGTGAACTAAATGTATTATATTTTAATTAAATAAGTAAAAGAGAATAAAATTAAAAATTAAAATCTGTCTCCATTAGGTTCTGCCCCATAGTATATAATTATAGGTATTAAAAGTTTCAGATTTCGAGGTCATCTAGGGGCTTCTGAAGGGTGTGGAAAGACAGACACAGACACACATTAGAAAAATATATTTAATAGATATTTAAAAAGTCTGTAATTACTAACTTTAATTTCAAAACATATATTTTTTTAAATATGTTGATTAATAAATCTAATTAATGAAAATGTAGAAAGGCATTATTAACATATTGCAAATTATTTTCGCAAACACTTATTATTATTTGTTTTTTTAAGATCAAAAAAAATTTATCATAGGTGTTAATCCTTTAAAATTAATTTCATAAAATTGTTTCCATAGCTTAGATGTAACACCAATATTAGTGTCTGATTATTTATTCAAATTCACAACTAATATTTAATAATTTCTAAATAAAATGCGAGTTCCAATATTGTATAAATAATGAATTAAAATAATTGCCTGATAATAAAGACTAGAACTCAAAAATAGGATATGTCTAAAAGAATGATTATGTAGAGAGTGTAAATAAACTAACTGCTGCACATATTTATGGCACAAATGGATACAAAATTTATGTTGTATATTTTAAAGCCAAATGGTTATTCTGATATCATTCAGAACAATTTATTTCCTTGAGAAACACACAGTTAATTTCGATATTTTTTTAAAAATAGCACAACTGATGGAAGGAAAATGAATGATATTAGAGAATATATTAGGGTTATTTTCATCAACTTATGGGCATACTGTTTACCAAGCTTATGTCATAAACATGCTGTGTAGTCTTATGGTAAATAAATCAAATCATGAATATAAACGTGGGTAAGATATACGTTAAGACGTAGCGTTGCGTAACATCCTTATGATAACAAATGATGAAAAGGACCATCATTCTCTGAGAGAGCCCGCCACTGTAGATACTAGCGGCAGCGCATTACGGAGCCCTGACACAGTGTCCCTTACGTAATGTTAATGTCTGTGAAATGCTCATTTTCATCTCCCGGTCTAACACTGACTTGCAGATAACGAGGCTCCCCATGAGCTCATATTAGCATCAGTCTGCTACGCTCGGATGGTGTCTCCATAACCCTTCTACCAGAGTTACTTTGCAGCCTGTCTCAAACAACGGCATTGATTTCTTACTTAATTACTCTTGAGTTATGGCATTTGTTTCTTACTTAATTACTCTTGAGTTATTAGGAACTCAAACGTTCATTTCCAAGATTACAAGAGCACGCAACCTACTCCTAGCTTGGTCTAGTTCTATCCAGTCCACCTCATTACACTCTATCCCTATCTTGAGCCAGTTGTATCCAGTCCACCTCATTACACCCTATCTCTATCTTGAGCTAGTTCTATCCAGTCCACCTCATTACGCCCTATCCCTATCGTGAGCTTGTTCTATCCAGTCCACCTCATTACACCCTATTTATTTCAGGTCCATTCTGATGCTATCCTCACATCTGCATCTAAGTCTTCCCACTGGTTTCTTCCCATTAGGTTTGCCAATAATTACCTGGAACGCGGTTTTAGTTTCGTCCATTCGCGATTAATGTCCTTTCCACCATAACCTGCAAGATTTTACTACACTAATAATATCTGATGGTGAGAACATTTATTGTAACTCGTCATGATGTAACCTTATCCACTCTCCATTATCTTCATCCCGCAACAGCACTTATTTCTAATGGATAAGGGTGTGTAGTTAGATGAAGTAGAAGTACATGGATGATACTAAATCTGATTTTCAGACCATATAATTTTACTTCATAAAACTTTATTTCTGTCATGCTATTTTATATTCTCAATTTGCTGTGTGTTTTACAAGGAGTTAAATGTTCTACAAGCAATATACCTACTATTGTATAACCCGGTAACCTTCACTCAGTTAGACATGTTAGACCAGCAAAAATGTGACTATTTGCGTACAGCCTGAACAGATAGTATTACGTGGTGATAAAAAAAAAAGCTATTTCTTTCCTAAAGTTGTGAAATATCATGACCAAATTAAAACTTAAAAATAATTTAGTTCAGATGTAGTGAACTTATATACAAGGATGGGAAAGTGTGGTGAAATTTAGAAAGAATGGATTAATTACGGAGTTATGGTTTTTTAAGCTATATGCACAGTTTCTTTCCTACCCTACAAGGGAATGGCGTGATCAGGTATGTATGTATGTATGTATGTATTGTATGTATGTATGTATGTATGTATGTATGTATGTATGTATGTATGTATGTATGCATGTATGTATGTATGTATGTATGTATGTATTGGGTTCACGGAATAAACGTCAAGCTCATTTAGTCCGGTTTTCTGGTGATGAGGTCAAGTCTTGAATACCATCCGGGTGTACCAAAAACGTTTTTACCCCGAAATAGTTGAAATTACTTTTTAAACTATAAATGTGTATCAAGGCGTATTTTGTCACGGAGGATTTTAAACAACAGAAACTAGAAATCTAATTATTAGAATTGTGTCCAACAAGGGCATATAACTCTTTTTTAATGCCAAGCTTGTTTTAAATTTGCCTTAGTTCTAGTTGAAATATTTAAAATATTAGCAATTAATTTGAAAATTTCAAGTATCCAGTTTTGTGTCTATTTGAAAATTAAGTCAACTTAAATAACTATATATTAAGGATTTATGTTAGGCCTACTTTCTGGGTACCAAATTTGACCTTATTTTTGAGTTATGGACTAGATATCAAAAGATATTTTAATATTAGAAGTGAAAAATTTGCTCATGTAAAATATATTCATGGTTTAATTTTTTTACCTTCACTATTTAAATATATATATTTTTGAAAACCTAAGGAATATTAAAACTACTTATGGTTTTTAATACTCAATAACTATAATATAATGTCAAACATTGATAAAAATCTCTAAATGTTTCTGAATAAACATCTAACAACGTATTTCAATCATGTTTATAAACATAAGATTTGAAATAAAATTTAGTTTTATTTAATAAATAATTTCGACAAATAGAAATAATGCAATTTTTTGATATAGCAAACATGGGGGATAATTTAATTATCATAATAACATGACTTTTTAAATGTTATTTATGATTATAAAAATTGTTTTGAATAGAGTTCTTGGAGCTAAGTTTTTCAAGTGCTATATAATATCTAATTATACTTGTTATAAGAATAGTAATAGATTTTGATTAATCAGAGGACACTGATTAGATATCAGTTTAGCCTCCACAGTCTAAAGAAAATATAAAAGTATTTAATATTTAAATATTATGTTTGTACACATGTTATATTATTTATGTTGAAACCATATTTTTAGAACTTTACAAATTACGATTAAGTGTTAGATACCTAAAGAAAAACAACAATTAAGTTGGTTACAATGTAATATGAAGATTTATAATTTAAAATATAATGGCATATAACAGTTTATTGTATAGAGAACGTAATTAATTCTGAGCCACGAATTGTCGGGAAGGAGATTATGGGCTTTAAGTAGCTTCTAAAGCCTTGCATGGCAACTCCTTTACGTTTAAGAAATACTAATTTATGTTAATTATGAAATAAAACAATAAAAAAATAAACTTAAATAAATAATAATTATTTTTAAACGTAACACTAATATATATTATTTTTAATTATATTGAATACCATTGAGACATTATCAATCTAGTAAACGTACACATATGAATCTATATGAAATGAAGATTGTTTAAAGTGTGATAGAATGTAACATAGCTGCGTCTTGCTTAATTAACGATCAAAGATGCTAGCTAACCATGCAAGCAATTTTCCAATTTAATTATAAGAGTAAATTTTATTAAATGGAAAAATAATATGTTATCCTTACGTTTTCTAAAACAAACTATTGTTTACAGTACATTCAGAAAACCTGAGGCAGTATATCTCAAACAAACTGTCACGTACAGAGATCACGAGTTATAAATCCCTCCACTGGTACATTTTTTAAAGTATTGTAAACATGACGTTTTTAAATAATAAATATTAAGTATTCTTACGTAATTGTAACAGTACCATATTAATTATATTAATAACAGAATTATCACACTACAAATCTAAAAGCATTCACGACAACCCATTCCAGTAAAATTATTCATAAAATTACATTAAAATTGATCCTCAATGCTAGATATATGGAGGGAGGCGTCAGAATCATCTTGTCTGGTTAGAAGATGGATGTGATTCATCTCCTGGTCAAGTGTACTGAGGCGGTTTTCCTTAAATACGCTGCCACTTTCCCTCCACAAGATTTCAAGTATACTTCATCTCAATTATATTATCTTCTTTATACCTACTCGATTGGTGTAAGTATGCCGATAGCCTGGACGGGTAGTAAGACGTGGGGGGGAAAAACAGAAGCTCATTTTGGAATTTCAAATAAAAATAGAGATATGATGGTTACAGAATATTTTTTATTTTTTTATAGACAAATCGAATAAAAAATACCTATCTTTTTTAATTGATTTACTCTATATAAACAAGCATTTAAAACCACGTAATCTAGTAGTTAAATAGATGAAATGAAAATAACGTATATCAAAGGAAACGTTACCTTCCATCCGACGCACAAGAAGGCTCAGAAGAAGTACCAGACGCCACTCCGGCGACGCTCTCACCATCGTATCCCGACGCTGCCACCACATGCTGCAGCCAGATACTGACGCCCGTCGCTGAACGTCCTCTCTACTCTGAGGATGCAAAAGGGGGGGTAGTGATTCGGGACGTAGGAGCGACCGGTCGCAACTGACGCTTGCTCCCTCTCACCGGCCGGGCGTCTTCTCCCCCGACACAGACGCCACCAAGCGTCGTCCTTTTCCGGCCCTCTCCGACCTCCCTCGGCGTTTGTTTCCTTTCCTCCCAGAGCAGGTTTTGCCCTCTCCTCCGCCTTGACTTGATAGTGGAGTGAAAACTTGCTCTCTACTCTATTACATCAGAAGAGTTGGGGGTTCTTGAGGTGGGGAAATGGGGGGAGGGAGCGGGGTAGAATAAGAATTTAGAGCTTACTCAGATTACAACGGGAGAGTAGATTCAAGATCTTGCGCCTTTTGTGGCGAAGTGATAATGTTCCGTAAAGTCGTGGCAGTGTTAGTTAGTGATAATAACAAGAGGAATAGAGATCTAATTAGTTAAGCGGAATTATTCTAGTTATCTACAATAAAATAATATATTTGGAAATTAATAAATAGTTTACCATACTGGAGGTAGCACAGTTTCCTCTTGGCTTGTGATAGATGTGTGGGTTTGTATCCCAGGTGGGTGTAGCGAGTGTTTTATCTTTAGTTGTTTATTTACATATCCCATCGCTAATACAGTTAGCTATCCTCTAAAATTGTAGCTTCCTCATCCCTACACACTTAGTGAAAATAAGTGGAAGCTCTGTTTAGGAATTAAGTTGTGGAGTAAGCCACTGATCTACATTTCTTATCCTTACCCCAATTCTTTAATTATGTGGATAATACAGAAATGGATTATGGGACCATTCTATCTTCCTCATCCCTAACACATTAGTATAAATATATGAATAGTCCGGACGGGTAGTATGACGTAGAGCACGGTACTATTTTACCTTCCTCATCTACATGTTCATAGATATTTTGAAAGCTGGTATGGTAAAACCTTTTATATAATATCCATCATAAAATACTATCATCATACATTCCAAGTTCCAACACATACCATAGACATGATAGACCTAAATATACTATAATATGGTTAAATCATTATAATTTTCAGTGTTTAAATAAATATGAAAATACAATTGTTATTATTATTTTTATTACTATGCAAATGTTGAAATTATTTACTCGATAAATAAAATTCCCGACTAAAATATTGATACCAATACTTACTGCTATCGATACTTTTCTTTCAATACTAATGCGGTATCGATATTTTTCTTCCGATACTTTTAATGAGTACAATATCGATACTTTGATTTCGACACCACATCCCTAGTTATAGGTCCCCACTATAATTAACTCTCCAGTGTCTAGCCTCCAGCCATGTTCCCCCACTCTACCTCCCTCTCCAGTGTCTAGCCTCCAGCCATGTTCCCCCACTCTACCTTCCTCTCCAGTGTCTAGCCTCCAGCCATGTTCCCCCACTCTACCTCCCTCTCCAGTGTCTAGCCTCCAGCCATGTTCCCCCACTCTACCTCCCTCTCCAGTTTCTAGCCTCCAGCCATGTTCCCCCACTCTACCTCCCTCTCCAGTTTCTAGCCTCCAGACCTGTTCCCCCACTCTACCTACCTCACACCAAGACCTACAGTCAGTTATAAACGTACCCTTCTGTCAAAAACATGTCTACTATCAAAATAAAGGTTTCTCTCTAAAAACATGTGAACATATGAATATTTTACCTTCAGATAACAAGAAGCTTAAGTGACCAAAAATTAGACATACTCTCTTACATAGACTGTGACACAACTATAAACTTATGACCACCAAACATAAAATCTCACACTTTAATAGGACATTCATGTACTGTACCTTACGACTTATTGTGAATATTTATTTTTTATCAACTTGTTTTTGTCTGACATCTGTATCTATCTATGTATGTATTTGAATGTCTGACTCGATGTTTTAAATTAACCACACAATTGGTCCTTTGGTATAGTGGTCAGTGCACCCAGCCACGAGTCTACGGGTCTCGTGTTCGATACTCGGCCGGTACTTTGGGTATTTTTCCCGAAAGGGGAAATACTCCAAGGGTCACCAGGGATTGGTTAATTAGGCTTAAGTTAGGTTTAGTGTTTCCACTGGTTCCACACCCTCATACTCACTATCACCATCACCTCATCTCATCAGGACATGGAAAGAGCCTCCACGGAAAGAATGTACGATTAGTACATTCGGGCTTCCCCTGGGCAACGGTACATTAGTAATGGCTAATTGTTACACAAACTTAGCTACGAATGATGTAGCCTAGACGCGCTATGTATATATATACAGCAATACATATATATATATGTATTGCTGTATGAAGTATTTATCAAATAAGTAATCTTTGTACCAGCTTAACCATTGCAATATGTTCATACTCTATGAAGTAATTATCATTTTTTATTTTTTGGTATATATATATATATATATATATATTTATATATATATTTATATATATATATAAAACAGTAAAACAGTGTCTAATATTATTCAAAACATTTTTTCTGGTAGTTATACTTGTGTTTTTCAGATATTATACCTAATAATTGAATACTCTATTAATTTAAAGTAAAAACATAGCCATGTTGTTTTACTTCAAGGCAAACAGATGTTTATGTGCTATTTTAATGTTCATATTGATACTCCATTATGAAACATTATATATTTTGTTTTTCTTTGTCAGTCCGAGCGGAAATGTATTGATGAAAACTAATTCTTATCCGAATTGACCTCATTTTTCATTGTATTTCTCTATTTCAGAAATAAATGTTTATTTAAAAATGTCATGTAATAATATACAAAATAAATAACATTTCCTTTTAAACTTAATTAATGGAAGTTTTTACTCTACCAATTTATAAAACACTTATTCTAATTAAAAAGCAAATGTTTGGACTTTTATATTTAGTGAAGGCCTAGTTCACATATAAAATATATGCTAAGAACTATTTTGTCGCTTATAAATCAATCACCAAGCAAATAAGCGTACAACCATATCCGTAAGCTTAGCTATTTGTGTTCTATACGTTCTAGATTTTTTTTTTGTTCTGAAACTATAAATATAAAAGAAAACATGAATAAATATTTTAAATATCTTTATTTTTAGAAATTATATTTGTAAATACTATGGAAAAGATGGTTTTATACACTATAAAAACTATATTCTAATTAATTTACTGTAGATGTTTTTAATGTCCCTTCAATAAAAGTTGGTTTTATAAAAATATTTACTACATATTAATAATAATTAAATAATGTATATTATGAATTTATTTTACTAAATATTTACATTTTCTACTTATTTGTTCGCGTGTTTACCGTGTTTTACTATCCAGACTTCCGGGTTTTATGAATATGTTCAATGATAGAGAAAGAAGAGAAAGTTACAATTTAGGGGAAATGTATACTCATTTACATAGGGGAGCGGGTGGGAGTTAAAATCATTTAGGAACAAATATCTCATAACATCCAAGCAGGTTTTAAACCCCGACCTCCTTTTCACCGACATACTAGACTATATGAGATCGTTATTAGCACCGCGTCTTACTACCCGTTCGGGTTATACGCACTTACGCTAATGTGTAATGGTAGGGTGATTGTGAAATGGAGGACCTACAGTTTAACGTGGGATCCGAACCACGGTGGAGGCCTGGCATTCCACACATTCATAAGTTGTGATTAATACACGTCTTGTCAGAGGTGAAGGAAGGGTTTGGCAATCAGATAAATCTGTGCCGGGACCGAGGATTGAACCTCGGACCCCCAACACAGAAGTCTGACACCTTACCCCTAGACCACCAGGTCACCCATATGAGATTGTTGCCTTGAATCGTAGGCTGATATATACGGGCATCATGTTTGTGATATAATAATTATATTACGCAAATGTAAAAAAAAACTATATATTTAATTACTTAAATATTAAGAAATAAATGGATTATTTTCAAAGTATTTTTGTTTATATTTAATTAAAATTATAATTTAAAATGGGTTCACTCAACTTTAGTCACGTAGAGCAATACTCTCTAGCTTAGGGCCATCAACATTTTTCTACTAGTTGCTTTGTCCAATATCTTCGTAGAATCGTCATTCCAATCCGCTCATCTTCATTTAAAAATAATTATCCCTGAAATCCTATCCTATTTCTCCTCCGAATCGAACTAAGAAGCTTGTAATTTTCATAATGGCATTCTAGACACACACATTTGTTCAGTTTTAAATATCCTTCTTGAAAAGAACTTTGTTTAGAGAGCAGAGGAGAAATAGAACCCGGTAGCCAATCATCCTTTGTTATCTAATAGCCCACCAATCGGAAACTTTCTAGAAGCAATCCCTCCCAACCCAAACCTCTTGATTCACTTCGTTTCAGCTCTTCCCTTTAACAAAGAAAGTTGGGTCCAGCTGGAATTTCTCAATGTTTGTTCAATATTACGGTTTTCTCTTTGAGTCGCAACCTGATGTAGGCCTAGTAAGTATATGGCAACCTACTTTCGTGTTAGGTCAATATGAGTTCCTCTTTAAAAACGTCGCTATGTGAGACGTAACGTTTATTATTAATACTAATATTATTAGAATAATAAGTACATCAAAATTAAATTAGTATTGGTCCCATAATATTGGTTTATATCTCCCTAAGAAAATGCCTGTGCATTTCCTCTTAACTACTGTTTTCATAATTACTCCCTTAGAGGTGTTCAATAACAATCCTACAGTAAACTAAAATAAGGAGAAATAAATAATGTATTACTTTCAATTATATTCAATTGTGTTTTTTTCATCAAAACATAAAATGCTCAATAGTTTGTTATTCATCCAAGAAATAATATTAATAATATTCTTTAGACAGGATGTTTATTTACCGCTTGGATTTATTAAGAACTGAACAAATAAGCCTGTTTGCTTTCTCTCAGTTAATGAGTAAGGAGAGAGAAAAAAAAGAAAGTTTAGATAATTTGTAAGTTATTTTCATCAAAGTTCTCAAATATTTGTTTTGATCAACTTAATTAAGTTATAACAAGATAAACATTTAATTCCGAGGTAGTTGAAACCAACATTTGCCTGAAATTAAATACAATTAAATTGTACCTAATCAACTATCTTTGTATAAATATTCTGAAAATTGAAAAATGACACCTGGACACGGGAATCGAACCCGGGAACCCGGGTTCGATTCCCGTGTCCAGGTGTCATTTTTCAATTTTCAGAATATGATATCTAGGTGGAGTAATCCCCACTAATAAGCATAAATAATAGCCCTTGGCTATTAATTCTTTGTATAAATAGTCTTATTTAAATATAGATATTTATTGAACTTAAATAGGAGAAGTTTAAATTGGTTTATTGTATCATGATTAGATTGATTACTATTTTTCTCTTTATAATTGAACTAATGTTTCATATTAAGATTAAATAATGATGAGCTACATACCCTGCACTCACCACAAGTCATTGTTGGGATAGTCAAGTTTTGTATATTACGGTAGGCAGAGCATGCAGCGCGAATGGGGGATTCTAGAACCTTGTTCAGGGTACTGCCTGGCAAACACAATGGGAAGAGGTCATTGGGAAGACCTAGACGCAGATGGGAAGATAAGATTAGAATGGACCTGAAAGAGATAAGGTGTAATAAGGTGGACTGGATATAACTAGCTCAAGATAGGGATATGGTGTAATCAGGTGGACTGGATAGAACTAGCTCAATGATAGGAATAGGATGTAATCAGGTGGACTTGATAGAACTAGCTCAAGATAGGGATAGGCTGTGATGAGGTGGACTGGATAGAACTATCTCAAGATAGGGATAGGGTGTAATCAGGTGGGCTGGATAGAACAAGCTCAAGACAGGGATAGGCTGTACCAAGGTGGACTGGGTAGAACTAGCTCAAGATAGGGATAGGTTGTACTAAGGTGGACTGGATAGAACTAGCTCAAAATAGGGATAGGTTGTACTAAGGTGGACTGGATAGAACTAGCTCAAGATAGGGATAGGTTGTACTAAGGTGGACTGGATAGAATCAAAATCGAGGCTTATTTACGATTTGTTTTAAGAAATAATGTTTGGGATGGCAACTTAAAGGAAAATTCACTTGCACCATTTTGGATAGGAGATTGAAAATACACAATGATAAATCATTTGAGCACCTAGCCAAGATTCAAACCACAAACCCCAGTAAATTTCAGTATAATCTAGGAAGAACCTACGCCCCTGTCCATGTGACCACTGTTCCATATGTATACTGTCCATATAATTAAAATATAAATGTATTATGAAGTTGTAACCATTAGATCTATACAAGGTTAACAATTTTTTTTTAATTAATATGATTTATTTATAAATAATATTATCAGCACCGGTGACCTCATGTTCTAAGACGTCACTCTTGCAGTAGACTAGACTACCGAAGACGGGAGATTGAGGTTCTAATATCGGTCGGGTGTACTGTGGGTGGTTTTTCCAAAATGGTTTTCCACTCTACCTCAACGCAGATGTGAGTACACTTCCTCTAAATGTAATCTTCCAAATCTCTTAATTCACTAGCATAATTAGTACATAATCGTTTAAACAAAACAGGTAGTATGACAAGGTGCTAAATATTTACCGTATTTTGAAAATGTTACTAAAATATCAACTTTCAGAAAACTAATTTTCACACTTTACATAAATTTGTATGTTTTCAAAGAGTCGGCATTATTCAATTCTTGTTTACAATGTTAATGATGTATGTTAATCAACAAGGTACATACAAACTAAAGCTAATTATTCTCTTTCCAATGAATGCCATAGTTGCGGAACAGAACGCATACTTTCAACTTATTGATTAAATGAATCTAAATGATTTTGTGTTTACGATCTAAACAACAGATGAAAAACTGATTTAGGCTGAATCGATTGATGCAATTTCAAATTTGAATAATTTGAGCCTTTGATTAGAAAACGTAAGGATTCTATCGGACTATGGCACCTTTATCTTTGCTGATAAGAAACTCACAGAAAGTTGGGAAGCACGTATCAGAATAATGTCATATTTTGCTTACTTGAACAAAACATTAAATTAAACTAGTACTCGGGTGAAAAATCGACTAAGTAAATAAGGCTGGTTTCACACCAACTAGTCCCGAGTCGAGTCTCATGGAGTCGAGTCCAATCTGACTCTAGAGTCAAGGACTTTCACACTAGTGAGTCATTGAGTCCACTAGTTTGATCAAAGAGCTCGTAAAAGATGGATGCAGTCCTAGTGATTTCTATAAATACAATTGTATGGAGGTGCCGGCGTGGACACCTATAAAGACGTCGCTTAGTGTTGCTTTACCCACTCAATGTAAAACGATTCACCTTTGGTAGTTTTTCACATTTGTTTCCTAATAGCGGAAACTGAATTTCTATCCCGATGTTTGGGATGGGACGGGTTATAAATCGAAGGATTCTCTTGAACGAGAACAATGAGGTGTTCAGTGTCCAATGTCCTTGAAAAAGCACGTGGAAATAATAAACTTGACTGGGCTGGACTGATGAAGTCTGTAATCTGCCGCATCATGGACTCTGACTCGCCTGGACTCGGTTAGACTCGGGGTGACTCGACTCGCCGGTGTGAAAAGTATCGGTCCTCCATCGTGCTATCAAATACAATATGTACTTGTCTCAATCGGTGAGTCAGACTCGAACTCGGGACTCGTTGGTGTGAAACCAGCCTCATTAACCTAAGTGTGTGTATGATTGTTTTATAAGTACTGAATTAAATTTAGGAATACTATCTAATGTATTTACATTTTAAAACATTTAAAATTAATTTATAAGAATTTTAATCAATTAAATTAACTTAAATTTCCACATTTAATTAAGCCAAAGAAGTAGAGATGAGGAGGGAATTTAAAAAAAAAAAACAGTTTTGATGTGGCAAGAAGGGAAAATGATTAAGGAAAACAAATCTTAATTACATATAACAGAAATATGAATCGTGACCTCCTAGATTAAACTAAACTGGCTTTACATTTTTCTTTCAGCACCATTTCATGCTACCCGTTCGGTTTATACGCCTATGTACTAATAACGCTAATGTGTTGGAGACTAGGAAGGCTGAATTTAGAGGAAGTTTGCGTGGATTTTCGTGGATGAAGAGTGAAAAACCATTTATTAAAATCCCTCATTACACCCTACTGGAATTCGAAAACCCTAATCCAACCCTTATCGGCAATCCAGTCTATTTTGAGAGTGACGTCTTAGACCATGCGGCCAGCGAAGTGGATCTTTACATTTAGTCGATGTGCCCACCAATTTTGGTATAAAGTCATATTGCAAATACTTGAATAATAAGACCTACTTTTTACCCAAGAAATTGGGCACATTTAATGATGTACACTTTCTTTACCATGAAAGGTAACAGTCATACCTTGACATATTACACTATGGCCCTATATTATAAGCTAAGCCATATTGGAATCTTGTAAGGTAAGCTTGCTACTATACAGGATAAAACTAAAGTACAATTCAATTATTTTCGTTGCTAGAGACTTATCAAGGTCAGGCCAAGGCCAGTTAAAGGTAATATAAGGTCAAGGTTAAGTTAAAGGTCAGGTCAAGGTCAGGCCAAGAGCTAACAGCTAGCAAAGTTACTATATCAACTTTAACGTACTCATATTTGATGCCATGTTATATTAAGCTACCACATAATTATGATAGACATAGCCAGAATTTGGAGGAGGGGGGAGGAATAGGGGCAGTGGTCTTCCCATATTTATAGAACAGCAAAAAAAAAAAATTTTAAATGAGTCTCAAAAAGTATATTTGAAGTTAATCCTTTTCTGTTGACAGTTATTTCCAAAGTCTTGGTTTTACTGGAATGGAATACCCCCCAGGACCAGTCTCTCCCTGGTTAAATGTTAGCCCCCCCTCCCCCAATCAAAATGCTGAAACTCCACCTATGATTATAGAATATATCGATATTTATGAAATGACACTAATACTATTATAAAAAGTTATTAAATTTGGATAGAAGTAAAGCTTGTACTTTATTAAAGGCCCTATCAGATAAAAATAAAAAAATAACTATGGTTAAGTTCAGTTACTCTAGGAATTTATGGAATATAGTAGAAGCATGTTGAATTTCAAGACAAATGCAGACCAAATCTATTTCAATATCGTTTCACACCCTGTAGTTTTGGATGTTTTTGTAAGGCGAAGCTCGTAGCGCCCAAATCACTACCACTGAGACTAGCTGTCATTCAATCTGTTGGGTGGAAAGAATTCACACATACAAAAAAAAAACTTCAACCCTTCACCGTAGCCACCCGGAACCTACATAGAGAGAAAATCCAATCCAATACCGACTTGAGGTTTTCGTCGGCGTTAAATGTAGGAACCTAAACCACCAAAGGCGGAACAATAACACAAATTGAAGTCCATTGTTAGGAACTCTTTCCACAAATCCTCCTCATACTGTGAAACGTGATTACCAAACAAACGAGATACTTTCTATTGTTGGTGCGAAGGAAAATCAAGGACTAAAATATATTAAATTCCTCATTCATTAAAAGTGCAATCAATGTTACTCCTTCCTTAGTTCACGAAAAAAATATCTGAAGAATGTCAATGCATTTGAAATGGGTAGTCACTAATCGAAAGAAACGTACTTTATTTTAGAAGTCTCTTATATGATTAGTTAAGAATAACAACACGGGCATTGGAATCGAGCCCCAATATCTTTGGCTTTCTCGCCATAAGGTCCCGGGTTCAAATACCGTGTTCAGATTGCTTATTTAACATTTAATTAAATTGGATTATAGCATCAGAAAAATCATCACGTATCATCTTGGAATACGTATTAATTTAAATAGCGCGTGTTTCTTAGAAGCTCTATGTCTTACTACTCATCCAGGATATCCACATATTTACACTAATAGGGTAGAGATGAGGAAGGTAGAATAGTACCGTGATCCACGTCTTACTACCTGTCCGGGTATCCACATATTTACACTAATGTGGTAGAGATGAGGAAGGTAGAATAGTACCGTGCTCCACGTCTTACTACCCATCCGAGATATCCACATATTTACACTAATGTGGTAGAGATGAGGAAGGTAGAATAGTATCGTGTTACACATCTTACTACCTGTCCAGGATATCCACATATTTACACTAATGTGGTAGAGATGAGGAAGGTAGAATAGTACCATGCTACAAGTCTTACTACCCGTCCAGGATATCCACATATTTACACTATTGGGGTAGAGATGAGGAAGGTAGAATAGTACCGTGCTCCACGTCCTACTACCTGTCCGAGATATCCACATATTTACACTAATGGGGTAGAGATGAGGAAGGTAGAATAGTACCATGCTCCATGTCTTAATACCCATCCGGGATATCCACATATTTACACTAATGTGGTAGAGATGAGGAAGGTAGAATAGTACCGTGATCCACGTCTTACTACCCGTCCGGGATATCCACATATTTACACTAATAGGGTAGAGATGAGGAAGGTAGAATAGTACCGTGCTCCACGTCTTACTGCCCTCTGGGTTATTTAAGTATTTACAATCATGGGATTGTGGTAAGGCAGTTTGAAATTACAATTTATAAAGCAACACCTCAACAACACAGCCTGATAAGATTCGAAGACAATATGAGAGGGACGCCTTTGTATGCATGCTCACCGGTGCTTGTCTGATTCTAATTTTGATAATAAGTTTCGTAAATTATTTTCCCATTAATCAATTAGTTATGAACTTATGGAATATAGTAAAATAATTCTGAGTTTCAAGAAAAATGCAGACCATATCTATTTCAAAATTGTTTCAAAGCCTGTACTTTCAAATGTTTGTACAAGTCGGTTGCCTATTAAAATTAGGGGAACCAAGTTTGATTCCCGACATGACCAAAGAATTAATCATGTATGTAATTTGGGTTTCCTCTTTCACAGTGATGAATTAATGTCTGGGTGCTGGGTGTTGTGTTTGTTCTAGATTTAATTTAGTTAAGTGGTGTGCTGATATTTTTTGTCAGTTCAGAAAAGTGCACGTTAAATGACCAAAATAAAATAGAGTAAAATAAAAATACCAAAATTTAAATTGATCTTAAATAAAATTAGTCTATTTAATTTGGCACTAGACTAAATTTTATTTTCTCATATTAATTTAATTATAATCGGAAAGAGTTTTTACCATGATATTATGATAGGTTTTGAAGCTGTACGTGACCCCGAACTAAATAAAATATTTGTTTTACAATATAATGTCTGTTCTCTTGTCTGTATGTTTGCTGTGACTGAGGTAGCCAAAGGGTTTTAATGGATTAAATTCTAATTGATTATTAGTTGTTATATACGAGCATACCTCGAGGCATATTCGTAATGTTAATTCCAGTTGTAAAATTAAGGGAAGATTGCAAATGACTGTTTTTTAAATATTAGAAATATTCTGAGAATAGCTCTAGATATTTGGTTTAAAAGGGTTGTTGATGGAAAATTACTATGTATATTTGTTATTTGCTTATAAAATCCTTTAAGATTATTTGGCCTTTTCATTTGGCGTGGAAATGCATAACCATGGGAACAAACAGTTATCTTCAAGAATTTTGAATATTTTTGCAATTTTCTTTTCGGAAACGGTTTGTTCAAGAATAGAAGCATGTAGTTTAAGTTATAATTTTTATATACACACCTCCACAATTTTAACAGAGATCAAATATCGATAATATTGACTTTTTCAATAGAAAACTGCCGGCTTCATTACTAAAAATAAGAAAATGTGACAATTAATAAACAACGATATATTATCTTAGAAGGGGTGTTGAAAATATTAACATAAACATTTCACTCGTTCTCGAGAAAACTGATATTTCCAAACGCATGATTTTTCCGCAAGACCTGTCCGGTAGCTAGCGCCATCTACGGTTTCCGTGATCCATCTGTTCTTGTTGGCGCGGATGGATACTTTGGTCGGTTGTGAAGCCTTTCACCCTCCCACCCACCATCCCACAAAATAGGTTTTAGACTTGCACTCGACAGGGCCAAGGGCCTTAAGGGTAGTTTTCTAATAATCAATTCGTGAAAAATGTGTTCAAACCAATTATATAATTTTTAAGAAAGTATGTACTATGTTATGGTAGTGTCTGACCTCATGGTCCAGCGGTCAACATTCGTTGATAATAATCAAGATTTTACGGGTTCGATTCCTGCTTAGCATAGGAATGTTTCCTATGTTCACCATCAAGATATTCAAGGATCTAACCTACTTGTTGCCAACGCAGACAAGATTAGACAATTTCCTTCGTCGACGTGATCATTGGTGTGGGCAATATAAAGTAGATTGTTTGTAGTTGGTTTCGTTTTAGTATAGTTGTAGTCGAAAATACTCAACTCTGATTATGTTTTAGCATGTCGAATGATTTCAATATTTCGGGTGCTTTAATAAATTTTATATGTGCTATATAATACTTTTCGAATGTCTGCCAAAATATGCATTCAAATTATTATATATAATCACACATTTTAAAATTATGAAACATAAATCTTTGATAAACAATTTTATTAATATTAATAAAATGGACGGTTATTTGAAACATTTTATAGAAATATGACGTTAACTTGTTTCACACGATTTCGTAAATTCTGGACTTCCATGTGAAATCTCTCCAGCTTTTATTATACAAGAAATATTTCACTACCTTTGTTTACTCTTTCGTTTGGTTTAAACAGTGGATACCACATCATACAAAGTAGGTTTTGGTGTTTTACAAAAGAGGGTGAGATATAAAAATTTACAGAAGCATCAAAGCATAAACACAGTTGCGAGTTCTGATTAAATAAATGATTCTATTTGTGTGCTTTGAATATCATCATTCAGTGATTTAAAGTACTTTGATTTTGCTTACTTGACAAAGATTATACAAAAAACGTATTAATTCTAATTATTAAATCGTTCTTTACAACTTGAATAGAACAAACATTACACTATGATTCTCTATATCTGTATTCTAATGCAATTTTTTTAACTGGTGGCAAATTCCTGTCTTTTTTATTTTTTATTAAAGTGTTGTTAATTCTAATAAGTATCACATTATTTATATGACCATTAGAATTTAATATATATAATGTTATGTTATGAAATTAAAAACAATTATTCAGCATTGAATTAAAAGCTTTATTTTAGCTTAAAGTAGTTAAGATATCCCAAAATAAACCAGCCAACAGAAGTATCACCGAGAGTCTTGGAGGATCAAAACATTTTTTTCGTTTTATAAAATTAACTCAATGGCTTTAAGGAACTCAGAGTTGCATGGCAGCCAGAACGTAAGTCATCATTTCAAAACTATCTTCAGACACCTCCATAAAATTCCTAACCTCATATCTAGCCTCATTCGAATCCATTTTCACATTATCTTTCCATGACGTCTTGGTATACCAAGCGATCTTGTATCTTCAGGTTTCCCAACTAACATTTTGTGTACAAGCCTGTCATCGCCCATACGCACAACACGACCACCCCACCTCAACCTGCACGTCTTTATTATCCTTATAGCTCTATTAATAATAGTAACTATTACGTAGCCTGTACCTATGATTACGTGTTCTAAAGGCAAACCTTCACAACAAGGAAGTAGAGTTTCGAATTTCAGCCAGCTGAACTGGGTATGGGTTTACCATATTTGAGTTATTAATCTGATTTTACATCCAATCTCCAAGCTAATGTGGGTACACTTCCTTTAAACTACTCTCATGATCTCTACCCTTTGGATTTAGATGAATTATATTCACTGTTTAAACTTCTATGAATTACGTAAATATAGTTATAAAAATAAATATAATATTAATTGATATTAACTATCCTCAAATTCTTGACTGACTATAAAAAAACTTCTAGTTCAAGCAGAAGTCACTGTTAGCACTTTTTTTTAATATAAAATAGGTGTTAAACATGTATTTTTCCTGACCCTCTCATTTATATAAATAATATATGCTATGTATATATAATATGTATGTATTAAATATCTAAATATACTTACGTTACACCTGCAAAGGATTAAGGATGGGTTATTAAATAATAAACCAAATGATTTGTATAACTCAATATAAATACTGCAGGAAAAAACATACGAACAAATCTCATACCATTTAAATGCCTTTGTAGCGGGCTAATTAGTCCAGCCCCGTACTACCTAAATCAACTACAGAAAATAATTTCTCGAAATAATATATATATGGATCTCTAATTATGTATACATATCTATAAATGTATAACTCCATTTGTTACATACCAAGCCTTGGAACATCGCTGAACAAGAACGGCTCCATCGGAAGAGTTAAACTACTCTCATGCTCCTTTCAACACTGCACTTGACTCTCCCGAGCTATCTAATCAACTGACCGGAGTTCGGCGTCGCCCGCCATCGCATGGGTTCTCTGGCTGGTGCCTACGTGCAGTTTTCGACGTCAAGGGGTGTCTTCCCCCTCACGTTCAGCCACTATAAAACTCCACGGTTCACTGGGAACGGACACAGTATCCAGTCAAATATTCTTCACGTTCGACGTATCTTCGTTCAGCCGAAACCTCATTACTCAGTGTTCATAAAGATGCTGTCAACGGACAGACCAGATAGACGGAAGTAACACGCCGTAATGTTTGAACTTTCAAATTAGTAGGGAGTAGGTGACTCAACTGTCAGTATGTAGATTTTAGGGATAGTTTCCACGCCTGTTGGGAGTGTCTGTCGCTCTTGTGGTTATCATATGTGTTATTAGGTTAGCCCTTTATTAATTACGACATGTTGTACATGCCATGAGTGATCTCTCACATCACATATTTTTCTGCTCGGCCTTTAAGACCAGCGGTTTTGTTAAGGGTGTGTCTCACTCCTCGGCCCATGTTTTAATCAACAGGGCCTTCAGGAGGGAAAGGGGCTGATTAGGTTGTTCCAGGCCTGATGGTTATACCTAGTTAGGTAATGATTAGCCTTTCTAAGGTAATCTGGGCGCCTCAAGCTTTATGGTTCACCTGTTTGCGGTGCTCAACTTGTGGGTCGTTTCTGCCCATCTGGCATGGCTCACGTTCTATATGTTATTTAAATTTAGTTGTTCACCTGTTTGCGGTGTCAACTTGTGGGTCGTTTCTGCCCATCTGGCATGGCTCACGTTCTATATGTTATTTAAATTTAGTTGTTCACCTGTTTGCGGTGTCAAATTGTGGGTCGTTTCTGCCCTTCTGGCCGGGCCCGCATCTTATTTTTCTGTCAAGTCTGACACTTTTAAGGGCTGTCTGACGCCCTCTTCAATGATAACAGCCCTTAGATGGTTGTATTTCTCATGATTCCGGCCTAGACCAATTGGTTGCTCACCAGGCCATGCTAAATTAAGGCCTAGAACCCTGAATTGGAACTTTACCTAGATATTTGACCGGTCTATTTATAGCCGGAACAAATTGGTAATTGTCTGAAACCGGTGTAACTTAGCTTATTAGGATCAAGCTAGCTTCACTAACATATGTAGTCCTCATCTCTTAAAATAGGATTGTTTATGTGTTATGCTGAACAGGTTCTGCTTTGGCTCTGCTCGCGTATAGTAGCTTGTAAGACGTTTGTTGCAACAAATTGACTATTGCTATTGTATTGTGTAGAAAGTCCATGTCTTCCAACACGGGGGGGGGGAAGGTCCCTATAATAACCTTACTTACCTTTAAGAGGGAGACTAGAATTATATTGCATAACCAGGGTTTTACCTGTTGTGCCAAGCCATTGGCGCTTCACGCCGAGTTCACTCTATGAGTATGTTTACATTTTTACTTGTAGTTGTGTCATTTATCTTGGCCATCACTATAGGCCAGTTTAGGAAATATTGGATAGTGCTCTGATATTACTCTATGTATTAACTTGTTTACTTGCTTCATTAAACTCATATGTCAACATGCATTTCTATCTTCTACTTTCAAGTGTTATCCTATTATGTTTGATTTCCTTGTTCATGTAGTCGGCATCTTAAGTTTTAACTAGAGCACCGCTGCATTTTTTACAAATCTTATCTAAAATTAAATCCTTAAAATGCATTTCAAATAAAAAAAAAGAAGCTCCACATAATGCCCAATTTGAAATGCGACAACAAAGTGAACTTAGCACGCGTTCAAAATAAAATAATAGACCTACCTATACAAATAATATTTTGACAATCTTTCTTTAACATTATGAATCAAAGAACAAGAATGTATAGATAAATAACCAAGCCTTAAATAAATGAGGAATGTTTCCCCCTATGGCCTACCGTATATGATGATGAATAATAACACTTTTAAATACATTTTGGCTTCACCCTACGTTTGGGTGGTTTTATAGACTTTAAAGAATTTTTTTTTTAAGTTAAATATAATTTAAAAGAAAATAATGCAATATGACACGTAAACGTCAAAATACTTGTTTATCATTATATTAAAAAAATCCGTAATAATGTGGAGGTTTTAAGCTTATCTTTATAGGGTATTTACATTTGGGTTATCGGGGCGTGAAGTTTTAGACCAAACAATGACATCCTTTCATTTGGTTATGGCTGCAAAATGTCAGGGTCTGATGACAGTGGGATGATTTATACACCGCTGGTGACGCCCTTCCAAATTGTTGCTCGGACAATGCATCCACACATGTATCTTCCAACATGTGGGATCAGACCCAGATGGTTAGTCTCTCTCTCACTCTCCGTTAGGTTCGGGTGAGATATTGGGGACTGCAGTGGGCGGGTTGACTGACTTGTCCCTCGTGAGAAATTGAATCATGTCCAACAGTTCATACGCATTAAGGTGGGGTAGTAGGGAACGCGAGAAAAGTTAAGTGTTTTTCAATTTTTATAGCAAAATTTTTTTTTCAAAATAAATCAAATATTGCTTCTATACAAACGTAGAGTTTTATGGTCTTCACATGTTTATTTTTAATTGCACGTGTGGGCTAAATCATTCGTAGCCCGGTAGTGGAAATATTAGTCAGTACTAATGTACCGTTTGCCAGGGAACTCCCGAATGTACTAATAGTACATCCTTTCCTTGGAGGCTCTTCCCATGTCCTGATGAGATGAGGTGATGGTGATAGAGTATGAGGGTGTGGAACTCGTGGAAACACTTAAACCTAACTTAAGCCTAATTAACAAAACCCTGGTGACCATTGGGATAGCTCCCCTTTCGGGAAAAAATACCCAAGGCACAGGCTAGGAATTGAACCCAAGACCCAGAGGCTCTTAGGCAGTTGCACTGATGATATAATCAGTAGTTTAATATATATCATAAGTACAGAGATTTCTATTTAAGGTTTTTTATTTCTGCAGTCTATATTACAAAAACCTTTTAGACCTACATAAAAAAAATTTTGCTTAAAAAAAATTAGTTAAATTTTCTACATACAATAACCCCAAAAGTGATTGAATAGTAATCATCATCATCACGGCATTTTAACAGGAACATTCTTAACTACAATAGATAAAATGTCCTGTTCAAATTTGACGATGCATATGAAAAATATTAACTAAGTTTTAGGACTATTTTGTACAGAAATTTAGACAACATATATTACCGAAGCATTGTTTTATTTATTTTGTCCAGAAATGTTGTATGTGTTTTACAATAAATAAAAGTTTAAAAAATGCAAAAATATTTATCTAAACCTATATTTCTTTCCCTCCTACATGGTATGGAACGGGATGGGATTCAAGGTCAGGACTTAGAAATTTTTTTTCAAATAATAAAATTATATATTTTAAATAATTTTAAAATAAAACATTGCTACAGTATATATAGTTGAAAGTGATAGGGTGTAATGAGATGGACTGTATAGAACTAGCTTAAAATAGGAACAGGGTGTAGTGAGGAGAACTAAATGGAACTAGCTCAAACAAGGAATAGGGTGTAATGAGGTGGACTGGAATGAACTAGCTCCAGATATGGATATGGTGTAATAAAGTGAACTGGATATAACTAGCTCAAGATATGGATAGGGTGTATTGAGATGGACTGGATGAAACTAGATCAAGATATGGATAGCGTGTATTGAGGTGGACTGGATGGAACTAGATCAAGATATGGATAAGTTGCAGTAAGGGACTGGATAGAACCATATCAAGATATGGATAAGGTGTAATGAGGTGTACTGGATAGAACTAGCTCAAAATAGGGATAGGATGTAATGAGGGGGACTAGATTAACTAGCTCAAGAGAGGAATAAGGTATAATGAGGTGGACTGGGTAGAGCTAGCTTAAAATAGGGATGAGGTGTAATGAGGGGAACTGAATATAACTAGCTCAAGATAGAGATAGGTGGTGTATTTCGGTAGTTTTGGCAGGGAACTTTGAGTTTTTAAATCCAGAGAGTGATTAATTAGATCTGTTTAGTTTAATTTTCTCCATATTATATTAATATTAGCCACTGTTGAATACTTTTCTTGGGCATCGCGGAGTACAATTTGAATTGTGTTTCCATTTGAAAAGGTTGTTAGGACATGTCACTTTGCGTACGACCAATATTCAAGAACTTTTTCGATTACTATCTGTATCAAATTAAATTGAATGTATGTGCTGAAGAAATATTTCATTTAGTTTGTTCACATAGGTATTATATTACAAAATAACCAAAATACTTAGCATAACACGTTTTCCCTTACACCCCACCATAAGAGATATACCTTTAATGCAGCTTTAAAGATATTAAGCTTACCTTTTATAGTTACACTTTGGCGCAACTAATAAGATAAGGACATAGTGTAGTCCTTCAAGGTAAGACTGTTAGTTTTCAGGGTACGTGTTACTCTCAAATCGGTATCAAAATAAAACATCCCTCAACAAGACTCAGGTGATTTCTGATACGCCTATATAAAGATCACCCTCCCAGCATCGGAGTGTTGGCAAGACAAACATTACCATAATGACATCAGGGACTTCCCCAGACGGTGTACAATTCCCCTTTCGAATGTCCGGGATCTAGTGGCAACGAAGCTATGTCCTGTACAGCTGGTGGACTGTGGATCATTAGACCCCGTGACAAACTACTATACAAAGAGGCTTGACAACATTGAACATAGCTCGATGAAGCAGATTACTTTTGAGCAACAAACATCTACCAAACTCATAGTTTTTATGGAATTTCAGGTCGCGCTATCAATAGTTACTTCAAAGAAGATCCAAAATATATATTATAGCTATTTTTTTAGCTTAGGTTTAAATATTTGTAAAAATTTTGTTGAAATTAAATCACCCTTTCATAAAATGTGTTATTGATACACATTATGAAGTAGATTCTAGCAATGTCAGGAGGTTTATATATTCAGAATATTACGATTTACCAAAGTGGCATGAGATTTTGTCCATAAATTTCAAAATTGGTACATGTTCACCTAGGTTTCAGCGTTTAAATTATTTTTTTATCAATAAAAGTGTAAAGATTAAAAGATATATCTATTAAATCTTTAATTTCTGCATTTTGTTATTTAAACTTCATAAGCACATATTAATCATGGCACCTCATAGTAATATAATTGTTTCTTTTTGGGGATCAATGTTTGGTATCGGGTGGAATAGATTTAATTATTATTTCGGCATGGCTCAGCATTGGATAGGATATGTAACTCAAATAAATAGGTAAACCTTTTATTGATTAGCAAGTATTTAATTAAATAAAATTAAATATAGAGCGATCTCATTTCTTTATATACTAACTATGGATTTATTTTAAAATGATAGCGATATTCTTTATTTCGCATCAAAGCTATAGCTATTGGTTTGTAATAATATACCAATTCAAATATATATAGAATAGCTATATTAATAGAAAACGTATTTTTTTATCTAAGATAATTTTATGTATAGTCTTTAACTTGACTATCTATGGAATTTATTTGAAATTCAATTGACAAGAAAATAGAAAAAAATATTGAGGGGGGGAGGGAAGTGACTCTAAAAGTATAGTGGGATTGACTCCAAATTTTATTAAACTGATTTATTACACAATGAGGAATTTTTGTAAACCAATCTACATAAATGTTTTTTTTAAATAGAAATAAAATATATTTTATTGAACGACTGCTCGGACATAAACAGTCAAAATTAACTTTATTGGCATAAAATACCAAAAAATTATTATAAGTCGAAAAAACAGTTGTTCAAAAAATTGCAACTAAACAAATGGGATGTCAATAATTAGTTTCCACAGTATTAGATTCTGATAATATACAAAGCTAATACAAAAATATTAGTGTGAATTAATTTCGATTTGTCATCTGTAAAATGTTTGAATTACAGTACATCGACACAGAACAACGGACAACAGTGCGTGGAAAATCTATACTACGTTTGTTAACATTAAGACGAAGCTCAATTGAATTTAAATTCAGTTTGTTCTTTTTGAAAATAAAATGTTTAATATGATTTGCTAGATAGATTTGAGCTTTTTTTTTAAGTTTATTTACATCAATTTACTAAAAATAGATCACACCTAGAGGATCTACGTTAAAGTTTAATATTCAAAGTATCTAACATATTTCTTTTTGATTTATTTTCGTTTTTATAAATATGTCATTGAACAATAATGAACAAAGCTAATTTAATTTTTCTCAAATCAATATTATAAGTTTAATATTTTAGAATATGGATTGATTACATTTAAATAAACATAATAATATAATGCAAATATATATTCTTAGAGGACCGCCTATTTATTAGGATATAGAGTTTCCATGATAAAGTGTTGATGGTGGAAACCCAATGTTACCAACATGTCTAAAAATGTGGTGGGTGAGGCTAATGCTCTAGATTTGGCCATTCTACCTTCTCTTACCTCTGCTCTCCTGGCTTATGGAGGAATTCATTTCTGAGGTGGGGACACCATTGAGGCGGATTCCATTATTCCCAGATGATAGTATGATACTTGAGAATGATGATGGTGAAAAGCGGAGGGGACTTAGATTTTAACGTGGGTTCCGAACCACGGTGGGGGTCTGGCATTCCTCCCATTCACAAAGCGTGATAGTACATACTTTACCAGAGGTGAAGGAAGGGTTTGGTAATCAGATAAATCTGTGTCAAGACCGGGATTTGAACCCCGGAGCCCTAACACAGAAGTCTGACACCCTACCCCTAGATCTCCATGGCGCGCCAGGTCCCCTTGTCTAAAAATATTTTACGAAACATTGAGAATGTACAAACACAGAAACTCATAGTTACGAATAGGAGTTATTGTAAGTCATAGAACGGCCGCCTAACTTAAGATAACATTATTAGATTAAAAGGGGACTTTATTTAATACATATAAATGCGCGTCTGGGTTACATCCCTCATAGCCCAATAGTGGAAAGATTAGCCCGTACTAATGTACCGTTGCCCAAGGGATGCCCGAATATACTAATCGTACATCCTTTCTGTGGAGGCTCTTTCCATGTCCCGATGAGATGAGATGACGGAGATAGTGAGTGTGAGGGTGTGGAACCAGTGTAAATTCTTAAACCTAACTTGATCGTAAATAACCAAACCCCGGTGACCAACACCTGGTATTTTTGAGAAAGAGTGGGGCATTCTACGACACGAAGACTGCAGGCTGACATCCAGGCCAAAGTTGTCCATCTTGAGCACTTCCTATAATGTTAAGCAGATCCACATTACTGTATTACAGACAGGACTAATTTGGAAACAAGGTCAAATGGGACACATGTTTATAGGAACTTTTTTTTCATTGTGTTTGATTCCCCTGTCCACCACTGAAGTGGGTCACACATGTTACAGTCATTCTGTATATCATATTAGGTATGGCTTTTAATTTTATGTCTACTATTATTTTTAAATTCAAGCATATTTTTTCAAATTGCGTGTATTTTATATGTGACGTCAAATAAATAGTTTTAATTCATTCAAAAATATTTTGCCTTAGTCATTATCTAACAGTTAATTTAATAAAGGTATAATTCTAATTTATAAAACAATTATTTACAATCAATTAAAAATTGTTTTAACGTGTATAATATATACGTTAACCTTATATTTTACTAACATGATGTAATATTTATCAATTTGTCTGTAATGTTAGCCTAACTTGAGTACCCTAAGATAAAATATTTAATTCCCTACACCCTTATCATATTTATTTAACAGCCTACCATACAATAGAATAAGATAGTCGACGTCGGTGGTCCAAGGGTAAAGTGCTCGTCTCAGGAACTGATAATTATGGGTTCAAACCCAGCTGGGGTCGAAGGATTTTTCTCTAGAGATAAAATCCTTAGCACAACTTCATTCAGAGGGGGATTAGAGCAATCGGTCCCATGTTGATTGTTGCATGTAGAAAAACCCGGGAGGTTATGTGAAAATACATTTCCCGGCAAAATAAGCAGGTTCTTTCGCTCTCGCTCGTGGAAATTCTCGTGTGCTGATATTAATGGCCAGATGCATAGTCAGACTTAGTACGTCTCAAGTGTGGTGCTATACTAAATACAAGACAACTACCTAGACCAGAATGGAATGGACCAGTTCCATAGTCAGACTTAGTACGTCTCAAGTGTGGTGCTATACTAAATACAAGACAACTACCTAGACCAGAATGGAATGGGACAGTTTCATTTGGGACGTATTAAGTCTGACTATGAAACTGTCCCATTCCATTCTGGTCTAGGTAGTTGTCTTGTATTTAGTATAGCACCACACTTGAGATGTACTA
>CABFWO010000861.1:203107-228138 GCA_902155825.1 Timema genevievae | reverse complement strand
CATCTCTCGCAAACAAATCACCACCACGGAGCCTGACTAGATCAAGACTTGGCTCAATCCAAACCTGGGTTGGGTCTCCGGGCAGAGTATGGTGTGGTAGCCCTCACCTAGTTCTTACCTTCCTCAGCTGACTCCCTTAGAATGAACACATCGTGAATATATTTTAAGTCGGTCTCACAAAACGCTCTAACCCGCTTCGGTGGCCACATTGTCTAAGGCGCTACTCTCGCAGTAGACTAGTCTGCCGATGGAGGGGAGATCGAGGTCCTAAATCTCAGTCGGGTGCATTGAGGGTGATTTTTTTCCAAAATGGTTTTCCACTCTCCCTTGACGCAAATGTGGGTACACTTCATCTTAATATAACCTTCATCATCCTTAAAAAACCACTTGCTTAATTAGTACATACGTGTATAACCTGAACGGATAGTAAGACGCAGTGCTAAAAAAAAATCTAAGCGCTTTGATTTAGTATCAAACTGATAACTTATCATCCCCGAACCAATTTTATAAATGAATAAAATAAAATACATTAGTTCAAGTTTAAAACGCCTGAACAAACTATCAGTTAGGACCTCAGTATGCGGTAAAATAAAAATAACTCAATTTCCCGCTCTTCGCGTATAGGAGCATCCACCAAAGTGATGTGACACAAGCTCTGGCAGTAACATGGCAGAAATATGGCAATTGCATATAAGTGACGATACTCACGTGGGACTCAAAACACACCGGAAAAGTTTAGCAGCAATTCATTTGGTAATTATAATATTTTCGCCTTATTGAAATTGAGTCAATGATATTAGTTGGATATAAAAATTATTATCTCGGTAAACGAAGGTTTTGGATGCATCCTTTTTGGCGAGCAAATGTAAAAACACGTGGGGATTTTAAAGTTTTTAAGGAGTTAAATATATATCCATAAAAATGACAATCGTTTTACATTATGAGTTAAGAAACATTTAATTGAGTGCTAAAAAAAATTGAACCTGAGATTTTAAAACATGATACAAACTTTAGGACGTGTGTGTCACCTGAAAAAAGTATTTTAAGAAAGCTAAACAAATATCCAGCAATTTAAGGTGGAATGGAAGAGGATGCAAGAAAATGCCAGAGTTTTTGCAGTTTTTATGGCAAAAACTTTTTCTGGCCAAAATAAAAAAAATATTGCTCCAGTACAAACATAGAATTTAATTTTCTTCGCATGGTGACTTCAACATTTCTTGACTATCTGTCAAGGGTGACATGGAATTTAATGACAACTTCTCCTCTTCCTTTAAAAAGTTTCCCATTTAATGCCACTATGCTCATGATGAATATATGGTAGCTGTTGGTCTCACTATGGGAAGAAAATTAAACTTTATTTTGTAATGGAGCAATGTTTTATTTATTTTACCCAAAAAGTGTTTCGCCATAAAACTGCAAAAACACTGGCATGTTTTTGCATCCAATTCCGACCCACCTTAAATAAGCTATTGTCCGTAACTTGTGACAAAAAAGTGTAGCATGCAGCAATACGACGACACTGATGTGGCTTGTGTAAAGTCACCTGTATGTTGCACCACTTCAGTGGGCGCTGACTCATTTGTCTATACTGGTTTAGACTGAAAAGGCTTGCTAGATGCCAGATCACATATCACGTCATTTGGTGGGTGCTCCCCTTTACTCGTCCGAGCTATCTGGTTAGGAAGTATTCCTGCATCTGCGTAAAGAAAGAACAGGAAACCATTGAGGTAAACAGCCACCTCTGTACACGCCGGAACAACCAACAAGACCAGACTGACTTCTTTGTCCGCGTACTCACCAGTATGAGGAAATGCTAAATTATTTTAAGATTCACGTGAGGTAGAACCAAAGCACCCCCCTCCCCTTACCCTTAGATATTAAATTAACTCTAAGGGGGTGGCCAGACTGAGCGAGCAAGCACGTGAGCGACTAAAATATAAAATAGAACACATTGGTTGTAATGAGATGTGGCCAGAATGGAGCGAGCGAGCTTGAAAGATAGAACTGGTTCTATTTTTCAAGCGTGCGCGCTCGACCCGATACAGTCTAGTTTACAGGCGCTAGGCAATATTATTGTATGTTGGTTCATTGAGTGCTAGGAAAACTTCTCATTTTGACATTTTTATTACTATAGATAGGTTTAGCACACTTACTACTAACGGCCTGATTTAATTGGTAAGATCATAAACCATACCTATATGTGTGTATATATATATATATCTGATATGTTAAAATACTTCAATATTATCAAAGTAGGCCTTTACAAATAAGAATCACCATTAGCGTGGAGAGAGGATGAGAAAACCACAACAATAAATCACTTGTTAAAACCACCCTTAGTTCACTGGGCCAAGATTCGGAGCCTCCTCGTCAACAACTAACGAGAGCTATCTGCTAATCACGCGCTCGCTCGCACGCTCACCAGTCTTGCCACCCAGTCACTTGCGCGCTCGCACGCTTGTCAGTCTGGCCGAACCCTAACCCTTTAGGCACAGGAACGTGCGGGGTTTGTAAATATTTTACAAACTAACTGCTGCAGAACTATCGAATAATTGAGGACAATAATCCCTTTATAGTGTGTTTATCCCTGTGACCCAGCTGACTTTCCCAAGATTTAATCCCCCCCCCACCACCCCATCAGCCAGAACTCATATTAAACCCTCCGCTAAATCTCATCCTTTAGGACAGGATTATGTCGGGATGTGGTCCACTGTTGCACTCGGTTAACGTCCCTTGTCCCACATTGTAAAGACGTAACAAGGATGGGAGGAGGTGGAAGGGGTGAGTAATACGACCATCAACCATCACGGAGCAATTGTACTCTCGTTCAAGGAAGAAGAGAGACTCAAGTTATACAAATTGGAAAATATAATGTGGTCTATTATGGTTTTGCATCGCATTGACACTTGAACAAAAAAAATATGTATGGGGGGTTCATTAAAATAATAATTAAATCATTACATTTACCAACTTGTAGTTGGCAGTACTGACCGCGTAGATAGTGTGAAAGATTTTGGATTGAGACGCTGGGATTCAATCCTGACCTTGGTGCACCAGTGTAGTTTTTACACGTGGTAGTTTCTCGCCCTATATTCAGAAAACTGCTGGTGGGTTTTTATTAAAATTAATCTACATTTTTCCGGTTTCAAATATAATTAAGTGAAAAATGACAACCTGGACATGGGAAACGAATCCAGAACCTTGTTTTTTGTGGCTCAATTATCTACCATTGAGCCATCCTGGTTCAACTTGACATTAAAAGATGTATTTTATACGAGATGAACCAGGATGGTTCAGTGGTAGAGCATTGACATACAAATGTCAGATTTCTCGTGTTCCATTCCCGTGTATAGGTTAATATTTTTAACTTAATTGAATATTTGTTTAGTTTTTATAAAAAACGCATTTTTGGCCGAAATAAATAAAATTTTGCTCTAGGATATTATGTTAATTTTAATTCTCTACACATAGTCAACTCAACGGTTCTTGAATATTTGTTATAGGGATCGTGGAATCTGACCAGGATTTTTTATTTTTATTTATAAGGTTTATTATCAAATGTTATTATGCCCTTGACAAATATTCAAGAACTGTTGAGATTACTATGTGTAGAAAATTAAGGTTTATACTACTGGAGCAATATTGGATTTACTTTGGCCCCATAATTTTTTGTCATAAACACTGTAAAAATACTGAACTTAAATCACATATTGTTTAATTCACACCTTAATTTGATAAAGTATGATTTTGGTAGTAAGAACAGTAGAAGTTTGTTACTAAAATTACTGAAACAGTTTTAATATATTCATATATCAAGTCATGTGATCTTCAGCTGTCACTTTTGATAGATATTATCAATACCTGTAAAATAACACAAATAATATAGTTACATGCTTTCAATGTTGGCCGCAAGGAAATGTTCTTCCAACCAAAATCAGGGTATAGCTTCATTCACTTGTAGTCAGTAAACTGACAGTAAATAGCTATATAATAATGATTAAAAAATGTAAAATCCAGATCGCGAGACATTTATTTATTTTTCACCTGATTTGCATTTTTAGCTTATCTAATGGTTGAGTGGTTAGTAAAGCTGACTAAAAGTCTTAAGGACCTTTGTTCGATATCAGATGACAGATCTCCTCATAGCCTATATCCATAAGCCAACGCGTTAGCTAAAATTCGCTCTGCGCCATGTTTCTTAAGGTCATTCAACCATTAAAATGTTACTGCACAATCTTACTAAGTGTATAATTACAAGCTATAAAATATTGATTTAATGATTTAGGATTATTACAATTTAAAAACTATAATGATATTTGATATTTTATGCCTTTTGCGTAGTATTATTAAGGTAAAGTAATTAATGTATTGGGCTGAAATTCAGTGTTAACTAAATAGGTGAGGTGTACAGAATGAAATATTTATAAAATTAGTATTAATAACTAAATAACCTTTTGGCTTATTTATCTTACCCTTTAAAAACTGATGTCAACTACAAGTCTTTCAGAGTCACAGTGGTGGGCTAATGATTTAAGCTGTTAGATTCGCGTTGCTTTCAGGTTGGGATACGAGAACAAGCCAGATTATTTGGGGTAGTTTTCCACAGTAGTTTTTTTTTAATACTTTCTCCACTTAAATGCTGGTACATTTTTTCTTATGAACGCTCATCAACCTTAACAATTAGATTACGTCTTCTGTTAAACGTACAAATTAAAAAATGCATAATACTTATTCAAATGTTATTTTTTCATACACGCATATTACTTCCAACTCCATGGGTAAAGGATGACGTAGGTGGAAGGGCTGGATTTTTAAGAATTATTTAGAGGGAGGAAGTGAGCCTGTAATGGCGTAAAGAAGGTATGGTAAAACCACAGTATTAAATTTATGTGTGGAAAAGGTCACCAAGTGCACTCAGCCGAGATTCGAACCTTGATCTCTCCATCACCGGTAATACAGTTTATTATAAAGCTGAGGTCTTATACTACATGATCGAATATTTATATTTGCATGCGATTATTCTTACACTATATTTATAAAGTGTACGCGAAGTCTCTCAGTAATAACACAACCCAATTTAATGTTTGAAATCAAAATAGGATCACAAATGACATTTAAGATAAGCTTTGAACCTAATAACTAGTAAACCGACAGAATTATCATCTCGAGCTTGACAGTTTAACTGCCCACGTTTTTACTTGTATTATAAACGTCAGAATACAATATGTGAAACTTTGTATGCTAACAATTATCATGTAGAAAGCGAACGTTGAATTTTGAACCAGTTCAACTAGAGTATAGACAGTAGAAAAATTTAAAATGATTGGTGAACAAGTTTAGTTAGAGAATATACAGTATAAATTAGCACAATGTATAAACATTGTTACCTATTACTCTCAGCAACTAATAAATTTTTTTCTTGAACTATTGACTTAATGTATAAAGTGTCTATTGTGAGCATAGATAAAATTACGTAGGCCTACATACAATTTAATTTGCAAACTACTAAAATAAACCTTTGTGTGTATTTACATTTCTAAATAGTGGCCTCTGTCATGATAAAGATAGTTAAGGTGTTGTAGAACAAACAATGAATGACCTATGTAAAAGATAGTTTTTTTATTCAAATTCTGGTTAAGTCAAAACTGTAATATTTAGGCAATACAAAAACAGACTAAATATGAGTCATTTGAAGTTCACAATATGCACTCACGTGTGCGAATATCTTCATTTATCTAGCAACCACTTTTAACAAATATGTTTCAAATATTTATCCTTTGCTCAATTCAACACATACTCCCAACATAATTATATATGTTATCCAAAATAAATTATATTTATGCCTTTTGAAGACATTTTTGACATATAAACATATATAGCTCCTTTGATCCACATAAACTTCTACCCGTACAAGTGACCACGTGAACAAAGGAGTAGTCTCATCTAGTCTGGTGAGCTTGGTGTTCGAATCCTAGCCAGCTGTTTTCAGTTATTTTTCCCCTAAATTGTTTTCCACTCCTCCTTCTCCAGTAATGTAAATATATAGATATCCCGAATGAATAATAAGATGCGAATCACAAAAAACAACAATAAAACGCACTTAAAAGTTAAAACATCATTTTCTTAAATTCTTTTTCTCCGCGTCTAAAACTAATTTGGGCTTTACGCATTTTTTTTTTAGTATCATGTCTTACTACCCGTATGTAGACCTATTAATTATGCAAGTCGGTTAGAGTTGAGTAAGGTTTAATTTTGGAGGAAATGTACCCGCATTTGCATATATATTGTGGGAAACCATTTCTGAGAATAAAACCTCAGTACATCCAACCGGGACTCGAACCTTGATATCTCCGTCACCTGAAATCCAGTTTATAAAACGAAAATTACAGGTTGCACCACGTGACCATTGATGCGGATTAAAATTATATATATATATAATCACTAACAAGCTTTAAACACCTGCTGCTCATTGGCCACATGGTCTCAGGCATCACTCTTATGTTAGACAAGACAGGGAGATCGGGGCTCAAATACCAGGCGGGTTTACTGAAGTTTGTTTAAACTAATTGGTTTTCCACTCACACTCCACGTAAATACGGGTATACTTATTCTAAATTCAACCTTACTCACCCCTAACTCATTAGCATAGTTAGTAGTCCTACATATGCGTATAACATGAACAGATAGTGAGACTCGGTGAAAAAAAGAAGCTTTAAAGTGTCTATATTTCATTTAAACAGAGTATCCAAGTGATTATTAAAGGGTGTGAGAATGCGTGTTGGTTATAAAGGGTAGTGAGAGCAGTGTCACCCAATTCCTGACTCTCTATTTTGCATTGTGGGTGGTGTCGCGCTTCTAGCCTGCGTCTTGTCACAGAATAAAGGGCGACTGTTGTGTGACGACGACTCTAATGATATGGCCTGGAGCACTGCAAGGGTAGAGTTGACAATGGCCGACCTGGTTCCACGATGAAGTACAAAGTGTTCGGAGGGATGAAGCAGCCTCTGGTGGTCTATCAATATATGTATTTTTCTTCGGGAGCCGTATGTGCATATTATGTTGAAATCTTGGGGTCATAACCAAAATAATAAAAGCTCTCATACGTCTTAGACCATCAAAGAGACACTCGCTATTTCTAGCTGTTGTAACAAATTAATCTAAAGCCAATTGAACTAAGCACGTTTATTTGAAATGGTGTCATTTTTCATAGAAAAGGACAGTTGAACCGTTAACCCACTACTAATGCTCATTATTGGATTGCGGCAGAACGTATCATATACCATTAATTATCTCATAAGAAGTTAAATTCATAATTAAGGAACGTGATGCAGTGCACGGATTAATTTATTTTGACCACTATTTATTTGAACCATTAATATAGGAGCAAATCTAGCCTGACTAGTATTTAAATTATTTCTTTGTATTAACTTTTTATAGAAAAGCACTTTAATTTCGATTATATATGAATTAAATCTCCTGAATTGATAGTTCAAACAAACATAGACCTAGTTGAAGGTGAGGTACAATACATTAATTGGTTCTATACCATCAATTATTATTATGGTTCAATTGTCTTCTTTCAATAATATAATCGACTTACCGCTCCTACTACATAAACTCCATTGGCGTGATCAATCTCTTTGTTTAATCACCCTATCCCATCAACTTTCATCTGTATAACAAACCCATCCCATCAACTCTCAATTGAACAACCCCATACCATCAACTTTCATCGGTTTAGTCACCCTACCCCATCAACCTCTTACAACTATCTTACTCCATCAACTTTAATAGGTCTAACCGCCATTTCCCATCAATGTACTGTACATTTATAGGTCTACAATTTTCCAACTTCACCACCTTCTATTAGTCCAATTGTCTTTCCACCATTGTCCTTTTTTTTGGTATATGTTACTATTTCCAGCCTATGGTCTTTGTCAGTTTTTTTTATTAAAGCTATATATTTTCCACTACCGGCTTTCTAGGCCTGTCATAGCTTCAAATGTTTTATAATTTAACTTAAGACTAGGACAGGCACAACATCTAGTCTCCAACTGTTAATTTATCAATGTGAAATGGTAAACTCACATTTCACTAATGATCAAGTTTTTGGCCATGCCGGGAATTGAACTCGAAACCTTTAGCTAATCAGGCAGACACGCTGCCAACTGAGCTAAGGTATTGGACTCAAACATATTCAATTTATTATCCTACCCTCTTAAAAATTAAACTAGTTCAATTGATTGTCCTTTTTGATTGTTTAGTCTTTTAAACATTATTACTACCAGAAGGTCAGGATATGCAACATACATGCTCAAAAGGTATGGTTAGGCCATCATATCAACATGACTTACAAAACCTAGGTGTCTTCTTGCTATGAGACAAGCTAGGGGTTTGATTCTGATTGGGTGCAATTATATTATCTCTACACACAATCTGTCCACTCTTGTCCAAGTGGATGTTGAAACGTTTTTAAATTGACACATGACATTATCTATCCGTAGAAGTTGGCAATACCTTTGCCATAAGGCGGCGGCCACTCGGTTGGTATAGCTCTATTACGGGCCGACAACATGGATTATTTCTTCCTCCTCATTCCGTTTCCTTAGGCCATGTAATAAACTCCTGATCTCCAGTTATAATTACTTATCGATGGATACAAGTGAATGCATACACAAATATTAGTCTACATTGGTTTAGGCACTACTTGGGCTTTAATCAGGTTGCACCAAGCCAGCATTGGGCCTATCCAAATTATAAAACCTGGGAAAGGTCTTTTTGTGACCGAAATTTTATTTGACTGATTTAATTCGATAAAAATACATTTTTAAAAATTGTTGACTGAAACGTTAAGATATACATTATTTTGAAATATAAAATACAAATTTGTTGACATATGGAAATATGCCCCGGGCCTCCCGATTGCATGAGAATCAGTTAAAACAAGGTTGACGCTTTTGCCCGTGTGCCCCCCGATAAGGGTAACGACTTAATCTAAGGGGCCGAAATGAGGAGGTTCGCTTATGCCTAAAAACCCCACTCAACATGGGGACTACGGGAAAGTAACGGTGAAAATCACACGAGAAAATCCACAATCGTACAAATGGTCGGTATTCAAACTCCAACATCCCAATCAATGACAACCAAGTAAGATATGAGTCTAATACCTTAACTTCAGTGCTAAAATAGCAGACTATCTGCACAAATATAGACTTCATTTCTTTAAATGCATAAACATTACAACCTCTATTCGTTAAGTTTAATTCAAACATTGATCCAATTATTTATTCGTATTTGAATTTAATAATATATTTATAGCTTACGCAGAAAACTAATAAATTATTCACAAACATATTGATGGTAAAATCATGATGAAATCCATATGATTAATTTATAGAAATTATTTTTCTTGGTATTTGACTCGTGGTAGTTACAACATCAGGTTTACGTCATAGATAAGACTTCATGTGATAAACGAGTAAGCTTGTGTTTGCTAAATACATCATATCTCAATACACTATAGTATAATACTCATAGGAAGAACCTTAGTTAACAATTCAACACGTTACTAAATCTAATTACGATTATTCATACGCCAAGCCTTGTATATTTCCACTGTCACTTTTGACAGCTGTAAGATAAGGAGAAAACATTTTATATCTTCTATAAGGATCTTCCATTGGCGAATTGATTATTAGCAACACGGCGTTAGCGGGTTAGGGACTAGGAAGCTGAAATATAGAGTAAATGTACCGACATTTGCATGAATAGCGTAAACCATTTATGAAATACCACCCTCAGTTGACTCGACCGGGATACTAGCCCCTATCTCCCAGTGAGTATATTATGAGAGTGACGCACTAAGACAGAGCCTACCCTTGGACCAAGCTGAAGCGGATTGCCGTTTTAATTCTGAGTAGTCTAATTGCTGTCACTTTTGTTTATATTGTTTTACTCTTAGCGCAAAGATTATCGTCCTAATCTAATGGGCAGGGATTATAAGGTCGTTTATAGCAAATGCACACACGTTAGCACAGTGGTAAGTAAACCACATGTAAAAAACCAACCCTAATGCATCCGGACGAGACCCAAGAAACCTATGTGTCCCCAACATATGTGCATCCTCACTTTATTTATTTTTTCCAGCGAATTTGGTTTATCTGACGATGTATTCTAAAATATTTGTCTGCTTGTAAAATTTAAAGTTTGATTACTTAAGGTGGGACGGTAGGGATTGCAAGCTAAAGGTAGTATTTTTGCAATGTTTATAAGAATAAATTATCTTCAGCGTAAGAAATCAAATATTTCTCAAGTATAAACATGGAGTTTAATTTTCTGCACATGGTGAATGTTGGATATCGGTCAAGGGTGTCCTAAAATTTGGTAAGAACTTTTTCTCTTCATTTAAAAATTGTCTCATCACATGCTAATATGTTCATTACAAATATTCAAGGACTGTTGAGATTGCTAAGTGTAGAAAATTAAACTTTATGTTTCTACTAGAGTAATAATTTATCTCTTTTCCGGGAAAAAACTGCTTGCTATGGAAACTGTAAAAACCCTAACCCTTTCTTGCATCCCCTTCCCTCCCACTTTAATGGCCTATGTTTGCCCTTGTGACTTAAGTGTGATCAACCATAAATCTAGAAGACCCTGGTTCAATTTTTAGGGAGCGCCGATGAATATATTTACTATTTGTATCTAGCTTCAACCTTCTATCCATTTAATAAATAAATAGACGCTTGTGCTGGATGTATCATGTTAAGTTGGTTTGTAAGTCGTATGCCTATGTAATAATCAGCGCTCGAATTGAGCCGGAACGCACCAGAATGCCGTTCCGGTTGATACAAGAAAGTATTACGAGCGTTCCGGTTGATACAACACAAGTTTAAGGCGTTCCGCCAGCACACTAGAACGCTACTTTTTCGTTCTTCTTATCGCTTTCCAAAAGTATCTATATTCTAGTCTGAACGAAACCAGATCCTACTATGTGTCTGTATTGTGCATTGTATTTTGTATTATACTGGGTTTTCCAAGAATTTGCTTCACAACAGAGACGATGATTTATATAATACGATAATGACTTCAAAACAAATATTTTTCAGATGTTAATCTTTCACCTCCCCTTTTGTACTTCTACTGTGGGAATTATCTTTGGAAAGGGCATTTGCTGTTTCTGTTCGTGGGTATAAGTTTTCTCTTTCAGTTTCACATTGCCTTTCATAGTGTAAATACCGTAACTATTTGAAGTTTTGAACTCTGTGCCACAAATGAACCAGCAAAAAAAAATTGTAGGTACATTTATACTTTTATAAATTACGCTAAATTACGTTTGGCTTAAAATTTTATTCATTTACTCAAGTTAGCTATAATACTTTCTTTCCGTGCAAGTTTTATACTGTAAATAAATATATTTTCTTCAAAATATTTATCGCATTGGATGAAATGAAAAATGACAAATGGTGTCCGTTTGTCATCCGCTAAATCTTTAGAAATGCTAAGCGTATTTAATAAAAACTGAACCTGCTCAGTATAGTTAGAATTTACATACAACTTAGTCCCAATATAGACCTATGTAATGTCCGAAATATGCAAGTACAGTACATACGAAATTCCACCAAGCAGGTAATACCGCCTATATATATTGCCCTGTTGTGGTCCGAAATAATACTTAGATAAATTTAAATTTGCATTTAATACAAAGGGCTTTGCATTAACGAGTAAAATATCTGATTGTTTCTGCCAATTTACAGAACAGTATTTGTTACAAAACATTTTACATCGAAACAAAATATTTTATGTGTATTGAATAATAATAATAATAATAATAATAATAATAATAATAATAATAATAATAATAATAATAATAAATAAATAAAAATAATTCCTAACATTTTCATAATTTTTCATAAAAATGTAAACCAAAGAATTTCTCATATTTTATGGCACCATAATGCAGCAGAATAACTGTTTCAAATGTGCTTCCCCCACCTTTCAACTAACTATTATTTTGAAAAATTGGTTAAGTAATGTCGATAGCAACAATCAGGATGAAAGGAAGGCGCTGAGAGAACAAAAGTAACAGGAAAAAGAAAAAATATGAGTTAGAAAAATAAATCTGAAGCTAGCAAACAAAATTCAAAATTTTGATAGTAGCAATATATTTTCGTTTACTTCTACTAACCAAAGCAAAGAAATATGTGACACCAACGCAGACAATGTAAGAAAATCTGATTTAAGCAGAGACATAAGTGAAATCTCCAATACCAATGTAATAGTTTCATGCTGTAAAATAGATTAAGAAATTATTGGTTGTTAGTTTTTACCGTTCCGGGTGTTAAAAGTTTCCCAATTAAAGCACTGGTAATAATTACGTGCACCTCAGTGAAGAAAAGGATAACTCTTGTTCATGGTCCCCGTGGTTTTTAAAATGACACAGAAATACTACTACTACTGCTACTACTACTACTGCTACTGCTACTACTACTACTACTACTACTACTACTACTATTACTGCTACTGCTACTACTGCTACTCTGCTACTACTGCTACTGCTACTACTACTGCTACTACTGTTACTACTGCTACTACTACCACTACTACTACTACTACTACTACTACTGCTACTACTGCTACTACTACGACTGCTACTACTGCTACTACTAACTTAATACTACTACTACTGCTACTACTGCTACTACTAACTTACTACTACTGCTACTACTACTGCTACTATTACTGCTACTACTACTACTGCTACTACTAACTTACTTCTACTGCTACTACTACTACTAACTTACTACTACTATAACTACTACTGCTACTACTGCTACTACTACTACTGCTACTACTACTACTAAGAAGAAGAAGAAGAAGCAGAAGAATTTTTTTTATCTAAAACTAAAATCTCAATGTTCTAAACATTAATCGTGTTATAGAAGTTCACCGTGGCCGATTTTCTTGATAATGTTATTTCTCATGCACGAAGAGCTCGGTTCAATATCAAGCACTCCTTAAAAGGGTTTAGTGAGTGTTTTAAAGTTCTCCATAATGCACAGAGCTTACAATTTAAATACCAGTATTTTGGGTTGGTCACTTAATTTAAGTTAGTTTATTACTTATTAGTCATGTTCTGACATAGCCCTTTGTTTTCAAATCCCACATTACTTTAATTATTCTTGCCGATGAAACTGAATATCAGTTGAACTAAAGATTAATTCTCGGATCACCCTTGAATGAACTTTCAAATTGTGATGTATTTTAAGGTGGAATGGAAGGAAATGAAAGTTCAGCTCAGTAATTTCTCAGTTTTTGTATCAAGACAGTTTTTTTGGAAAAATCAATAAAACAATGCTTTTTAAAAATAGATTTAGTTTAATTTTCTGAATATCCATATAATAATTTCGACAGTTCTTGAATATTTTTAATGAGACGTGGCACTTACCCATATATTTTTTTAATTAATAGGAAAAAGTCCTTGCCAAATTACGCAATGTCCATGACAGATATTAATAAAATGTCTACCTAAACAAAATTTGAGATATTTTAACTCCCTAAATAGCTGTAAAAATAGAAAATATATGGACTTCACGTTCCACCTTAAGCAGACCTAAAATTAGTTTTTTAAAGCTCCTATCACACATAGACATACTGATGTTTACTGATAGTCTTAATATTGACGTTGCTTCATGATAAAATTTCTTTGGAAACTTTTAATACACTCTTAAATTTTACTACTTTCATCCAAACCTTTTGCACTTCTATTAGCAAATTTGCTAACACGGTCTTTTCTCTTGTGTTTACTCTAACCTACATTAACTTATGCATCTCACTCGCTTGAAATATTTCTAGTACATTTTAAATAGTATTGTATTTTTCCATAAAAAGGGGGCACCCGTTTAGACTATCCACATATTTATTTTAATAATATAAGGGTTGAGGAAGGCATTTGCGTGGAGGAAGAGTGGTAATAAATGTACGGCTGGGAGTCGAGCCTCTATTTATTTGTCATGATACTACTGAATTGTATCTACTCTGAATGGGCTTCATTCCGACTTTTCTCAAACAGGCACCACATATCTAAAGTCTGCACTGTATCCCCTAGAATTATCTGCATCATACCCACCAGACTTTTTTTAATACATTTGTTTAGTTGAGAAATCCATGAATGGAGCCCATTCAGAGTGGATACAATGTAAGATTTTGGTGGGTGTGATGCAGATAATTATAGCGGATACAAAGAAGATTTTTCAATAATTTTGTTCATTTGAGATGTGAGAGTGACGGAATGGAGCCCATTCGGAGGGAATACATTCGACTTCCCCTCCGTCATGGGTCCATCATTCCAAGTTTTAAAATAAGTGACGTCATGCATGCTTTTACTAAATAAGTAACATAAAAGATAAAGCAACAATTTAATCTTGTCGGCATGTTCAAAATTGGCAAATAACCTAAGAAGTTACATTTGAGATATATTTTGACAAAACATAATACATACATAGGAAATAATCGTTGAGTTGTTTTCTTGTGGTTCTCACGGATGATATTTAGTGTTTAGGTTAAGATTTAGTAAATAGCTTTATAAATTAATTATTTAAGCTAACATGTATGAACCTTAGTTATGAATATGTTACTCAATTTAATAAAAACATACTAAATTCTTGCACTTAAATATTTTTTTACACATATTTATATATATTTTATAATTACTTGACATTTTGGACATATGTTTTTTTAAGGTTTATGTGATCACGACTGGTCTAAAGCAGAATTGTAATTTTAAATCAGTTAAAAATATAATATAAATCCAGAGTGAACTCCATTAAGTCCACATGTGTTTGCTTTGAATCCAGACTTGTGTGGTTTGGAATCTAAAGAGTTTTCAAGTACTAGTAACCCATACCTTTGACTCGTAATACCTGGAAAAAATAAGCACTTAAAATAATTATACATTTGCGACGTTAGAATTAAGGGATATAAGGTCGTTTTCACTGTTGGAACATATCTCTGTCGGTCTCCGTGGCGATGTGAAATCTTTAGATTGAGGTTGACGAGCTTTTGAAAGATGTCTTCTTCGTTTTTCCTTCCCTCGTCTTAAAACTAATCTCCAAGGAAACCAAACCGTTCTTCAGCTAAACTTCTTTACTGATGTTTTTACTTCATTAGTTTGTTTCATTAGCTTTCAGGGGTGAACAAATATTTGGCATGGTTTATTCGGGAAAGCTTCGCATTTGAAACGTGTTGCTTACTATCAAAAAGCACGTGCAAGGTTGTTTTTATCCATCATGTCTTAGCATCCATCATATATATATATATCGAATAAAAAGCGTATATATATATATATACGCTTTTTATTCACACAAATAGTTTAGAGATGAGAGATGTTGAATTTTGAGGAAATGTTCCTTAATTTGCATGGAGGATGAATGGGTGGTGGTAAACAATATTTTATGAAATTCCACCTTCTAATTCAAACATATTTCTTTGCGTTCAGCACTGGCAAAATGTTACTATTGCCACCTCCCCCCTCTCCCCCATTTGTTTCTATATGTTCAATGTGCGGGCTTGGTCGATCTGTCAAGATGTCCTTGGTCGAGGATAAAAGGGGTGATGATATAATTACTTGTTTGGGTTCGTGATTGAAGTTAGACTTGGTTTTTAAAGGTTTATTAATACTACTGTGCTATTATAAATGTGATGTTAAAAGTGAAGTTAAAATGAAGAACTTAGAGAATATAAAGAAGCGATTGACAGAACGAGGTGTTATGAGGTTCACCCAAGGGCTTGTCTGACTACAAGGTGGTCCCTGCACGGTCGTCGAACCTGGTTCTCTGGGCTCAAGCGGCAGCCCCGACTGGTACTTGATGAACCCGATGACCCAGCCCGCGTGGCCCCGTGGCAGGCAGTGTAACTCCATAGTTTACGGTCTCCTATAGTCAGCCGTGAGGGGCTCTAAAACCTCCCAATTCAACCGGGCCGCCGGCCTGGTTTCTTTTGGGTCAGCTCCTCTAGTTTATTTGTTGATCGAATCATCATAACTAACCTCGTAACATTCGTTATGTCATTCGCCACTCACAATATACAATGTTTACACAAACATGCCTTCCAATTGAGGCCGTGTGGTTACACTATATTATTTGTGATATTTTATAGATATTGATAATATTTATTAATATTGACAGCTGTAGATAGTATGACTTGATGTATGAATATATTAAAACATGGTTCTAGTAACTTCAGTAATCCTCATTGGTGTCCGCGTGATCTAGCTCACTACTCTCGCAGTACACTAGTCTGCTGAAGACGGGGTGATCGGGGCTCGATCCTGGTTGGGTGCATTGAAAGTGTTTTTTCTGAAGGCTTTACACTCTCGCTCCACGCAAATGTGGATAAATTGTCTTTAAATTAAGCCTTCCCAATCCCTTGCCCACTAGTGTAATTAGTAGATAGGCGTATAAACCGAACGTTTAGTAAGATGTGGTGCTAGAAAAAATCCAGATTCCGGCTGTCAACTTATCAATGTGAAAGGATAAATTCATATTTTAATTAATGATACATTTTCGGCCATGCCGGGAATCGAATCTGGGACTCTTAGCTCAGTAGGCAGACACGCTACCGACTGAGTTAAGGTGTCAGACTATAGTCATATTTAAGGTTTGTTAACTTTCAAACTTTTTTCTTCATATTTCGTTTGAATTTCTGGTTTTTACTTTTTGTTACCTTTCTTTATCATCTTTTGCGTAATCTTTCTCTCTCCCCAAATTCCATATTTGCTTTCCATCTAAATAATTCCGAACTTTGGCCTTTATTTCTACGTTGATTATTATTATTATTATTATTATTATTTAGCACCGCGTCTTACTACCCGTTCGGGTTATACGCTTAAGTACTAATTACACTAATGGATTAGGAATTGGGAAGGTTGAATGTAGAGGAAGTGAACCCGCATTCGCGTGGAGGGAGAGTGGAAAACCATTTAGGAAAAACCACCCCTAGTTCACCCGACCGAGATTCGAACCTCGATCTCCCCGTCCTCGGTGGTCTGGTTTAACACGACTGGCGCGTTAGCCAACTACGCCACCAAGGCGGGTTACGTTGATTATTGAAGAAGAGTATTATTTTCCCCTTTTTTTTTATTTCTCAGCTTCATCTACTACTTGTGCTTCATGTAATGGATACAATTTGAGTTTTTCTTGATATATAGTTTATTTGTTGAGTCACTGAAATCGCTAATATTTACCTGAACTTATTTAATATACAAATTCGGAGCCTCCAGCTGAGATTGGTCACTTACGTTATACATACGCTTGACTTGGTGGCATTTATAATATCCCAGGGGCTACTTACCCAAACCTATTGGGTACTTGTACAATTAGGCTCTAAACAGGCACTTGGTTTTTACTCTCTTTTTGAATATAGTCTATTTGTTTTTATATAACTCTCTCTTTATTTTATCTTGTCCCCCTCGATTATTTTACTCTCTTTTCTCTTCATTACCTCTATTTATCACTTTCTCTTCCTATACTTCACCCTCCCCATATCTTTATGTCTCGCTGTCTCTCTCCCTCTACTGTATGATACGGATCCCCCAGTGAGCGATGAACATGATCAATATCAAAGCTCTCCTCCTCCCCTCTCTCTCTGCCTTCCCCTCCACCCCCCCCCCCATCCTTGCTTTAGTGACTGATGTCAAATTGAGCCTGTAACTGTAAGTCGAGTAGAGAGCGGCTCAAGTAATTAGAACAGGGGAGAGTAGGAGGGGTTGGGGAGCGCCATGGTAATTAGCGGTGTGCTAATGGGGAATTTGATCCATACACCGCGCGTTTATACCTCTAGTAGTGGGCTACGGGGGTTGGAGACGTACCAGAGGTGAAAGGGGGTGAATCTCGGCTCTGGATAACCTCCTTTGGGGTTTGGTGTGTGTGTTGCTAGATTTAGTTTTGAGGTTTAGGTTGAGGTTGTGCCGTCATGAATAGAGCTTAGCTTGGGGATGCAGATGATACGAGAAAAGGCCAGTGCTTATGCAGTTTTTATAGTACAACATTTTTTTTCGGGTAATATAAATAAAACATTGCTTCAGTACAAATTTACAGTTTAATTTTATTCACATGGTAACCTCAACAGTTGTTGAATATCTGTCAATCATGAGCATAGCCGCATTAGATGAGACACTTTTTAAATTAAGAGGAAAGGTTGACACTAAATTCCAGGAAATCCTTGACAGATAATCAAGATTTATTGATATAACCACTAAATAAATATTTGATTTATTTAAAAAAAACAGTTTTTCTATAAAAACTGCAAAATAACATACTTTTTCTCGTGTCCTCTACACTCCCACCTTAACTTACTTAGTGTACAAAATTAGCACTCACGTTTGAATACCAATAATAAAAAGTTATCTGTCTGAACCAGGTGAATCTTAACACCCCTGACTCTAGCCCATTTTCATAATATAGCTGGTGAACTAAGTATTTAGTTCATAACGAAACTTTTCATACTTCTTTCAAGTGAATGTTTATTTTTGTTGTTATTTTCACCAAGTATTAGTACACGTTTGGGCTGAACACAGACATTGATTAATATAATGGGATAAGGATGAGGAAGCTAAAATCTCAGACGAAACACACCCAAATTTGCGGAGAGGGAGAGTTAAATTAATTATTTAGGAAAAACCACCGTCCCTACACCTGACCATGAGTCAAACCCCGATATCCCGGCAAACCAGTTCAACACGAGCTACGAGTTAGACCATCCGACCACTGATGCAGGCACCAGAAGAGTGTTACTAGCGTATCTTAAGATTAGTTATTTATATTGAGCTCCTTCTAGATAATATAGGATATCCAAGATGGATAAAGTGGCATCCAAATGGATTCAAAAGATACTCAAGGCAAATAAAGTGGTATTCAAGGGCTACTCGAGGCAAATACAGTAGTACCCAAGTAAGTCGAAATCAAGAGCTATTCGAGGCAAATACAGTAGTGTCCAAAAAAGGTCAGTGTTTTTATGCAGTTTTTATAGCAATAAATATTGGGTCAAAATAAATCAAATATTGCTTCTATACAAACATGGCAGTTTGATTTTTAACACATTAGCCTAATTGGTACTTACGCATATAACCCGAACGGGTAGTAAGACGCGGTGCTAACAAAAAAGATCCTTAAAACTAACCCTCCTTATCTTTTTTTATATCAAGTGGACCTATTGGGACAAGATTATGTCTACTGAGTCTATTTACTGAACTAAAGATCCCGTGATAAATTTCCGGTGGGAAATATCTGGGTCGGATATTTGTGCTAATAAAACAAGCTAAGAATAGAAGAACGTTAAATAATAATATAGGATTAAGCTTCTCTTGAAATTAGCTAAGATTCATATTATGCAAATTGCTTTGAAACTAGCCCAGACACAAGTGCTTCCTGATCCTTAGAGATACCCCTCTAACAACTAGTGTAGTTCTTCCTGACTCATGGGGGCTATTTGAAATCGCTAGTGGAGTAATCTCTGGAATATGGAGGAGCTTCTCTTTGAATCATCAGTGAAGTTTTCCCTGGTCCATAGGGAGTCCCTTGAAACCACTATCAAAATGATTCCTGATTCCTGAAACATGGGACTTTCCTATAATCACCAGTGAAGTTATAACTGGCACTTGTAATATAGTTTTCCTTGAAACAACTAATGTAATGCTACATGATCTTGCCTATGTGATAAACAGCTTCCCTTAAAATAATAAAGGAGTGCTCCCTGGCCTGGCCTATGTGATTCACAGCTTCACTTGAAAACACAGTGGAGTACTTTCTGGACTTGTCCACACAATTGATACACAGCTTGAAATAATAGGTTAGTGCTCCCTGACCTGGCTCATGTGATACAAGCTTCCCTTTAAATCATAGTGGAGTGATCCAGGGTTTGTCACATGAGATACACCACTGCCTTTGAAATCACATTGGAGTCCTCCCTGGCCTTAACCATGTGATACACAGCTTCCCTTGAAATCTATCTTACCTTGAAAACACAGTGGATAACGCCTTTGCCTGAACATTGTGATACCCAGCTTCCCTAGAAAGCACAATGGAGTGCTCCCTGGTATTAACTTTATAATACACAGCTTCCCTTGAAATCTATCTTACCTTGAAAACATAGTGGATAACGCCTTTGCCTGAACATTGTGATACCCAGCTTCCCTAGAAAGCACATTGGAGTGCTCCCTGGTATTAACTTTATAATACACAGCTTCCCTTGAAATCAAGATGGCCTGGACCATTTGATACCCGGCTTACCTTGAAAACATAGTGGATAACTCCCTTGCCTGAACATTGTGATACACAGCCTCCCTTGAAAGCACAGTGGAGTGCTCCCTGGCATTAACCATGTGATACACAGCTTCCCTTGAAAGCTCAGTGGAGTGCTCCCTGATATTAAACATGTGATGCACAGCTTCCCTTGAAACTACTAGTGAGTGGAAGCTCCCTGACGCACATGATGTATAATCTGAACATAAGTGATGGTGTCTGCTTGTTTTGGTCGCGTGCGAAACCCAGGGGCACTCAAGTGCAGGCGGCACTTACCAACACTTACGAGGGCTCTTAGCCACTATCATCTCAAACACATTAGAACATTTGCCGCTGCCAAGATAAGAAAGAGATAGAGAGAGAAAGCACTACTCACCGGGACTAGGGGTAAAAAAATAGAGGGATGTGGTAAAGAAGAGTATTCCTGTAGTAGTGATAGCGGATTGAATGATTTAACGTTGGCAACCCTAGATAATACATACACACGCAGCTATTAGGCAAAATATAAGACTTACTTTAAAACGAAGTAATTAATCAAAGAAAATACACACACTAATTACATGATTGCAATGCGTATTGTAAAATTTTACTTGCACGTTCTAAACACATACCAGGACTTGACTTACAAACTAACTTAACTTGGACACTACACTAAATACTACACCTCAACCCTAACGCCAAAAAAACATATTTACTAATTGGGTAACAAAACTAATTCTAATACATATTTATTGTATATATATATGTTTTAGTACATATTACTACGCGACTAAACTAACCTCATTTAACTACATCAATGATGGAGGGGTAAGTAGTAAATACGCTTAAGTTTTAGAGGAAATGTAGCCATGTTTTTAGGATGATAAACTGAGGAACTTTAACTATTTAAATCACAGATGTCACATGAAAATGAGGATCGCTCTCGAAGAACGATTTTTGTAAACAGTTTTGTTGAAATATTTCTACTAATTAAAAAATTATATCGACTGTCATTATCACGTCTATATGTATGTATATATATATATATATACACAAGTTTATATATATTTACGTTAATATATGCACGTTAATATATATATATATATATAATCATGTTAATATAATATATTACCACGTTAATATATATAATCACGTTAATAAAATATATTATCACGTTTATATATATTTATTACATTAAGTGTTGAAAGGCTAAGCTAGATTATTATTTTTATATATTTTTTTCATTGAATTACTATTGAAATACTTCTACGCCACAGTAAAATTATATATCTTGAGTTCTTGTCAATTTTCGAACTCACAGTTTAGTTTAATTTGATGGAATCCCACGCTTGAAATCTATTGCATGCGAGTGTACTTGAATATAGCAGCTGTCTTATGTTAGGTTAAGAGGTCAGCCGAACCGGACCCGCCAATAAACCCAGCGTGCCACGTGAAGATAGTTACTGCTTGTTACCACTTCTGTTGCCCGAACAAAACACATTAACAATTGTTCATGTCAATTTTCCTCCATTTTCTTCAAAAGTCAATCTAAATATGGCACATTTCTCGGTAAGGTGGTTCGCTTCTTCGTCGAGGAAGACAAGAATAAGTCTCAAGTAAACCGCTTTGCATGATAGTGTTGTAACAAACATGGCTTTCAGACCTAATCAAGTCTGCTACAGAAGATGGATTGATTCATCGAAAGGCCGCCAATAGCCACTTTAGTCTCTCGTCTGCCATGGAAAGCAATTTAATCTTGAATGAATGAAGGTTAATTAAGAACAATGGAAAGAAGAAGGATATATATATATAATTGTAAGTTGTAATCACAACTACGTAATTATAGCAAATAGTAGATTTAATACCAATGTCGGTGACCTGGTGGTCTAGGGCTAAGGTGTCAGACTTCTGTGCTGAGGGTCCGGGGTTCAATCCTCGGTCCCGGCATAGATTTATCTGATTGCCAAACCCTTCCTTCACCTCTGACAAGATGTGTATTAATCACAACTTGTGAATGTGAGGAATGCCAGGCCTCCACCGTGGTTCGGATTCCACGTTAAACTGTAGGTCCTCCATTTCATCTCACAATCACCCTACCATTACACATTAGCGTAAGTGCGTATAACCCGAACGGGTAGTAAGACGCGGTGCTAATAATAATAATAATAATAATAATAATAATAATAATACCAATGTCGTTATGAAGTTAGTTAAAGCATCGATAATATAGTCTGAAACGAGACTAGTTTTACTATATTTGTTTTGGAAATGATTTGATTTTATTGCTATAAATGATTATGCAAAGATTCGAACCCAAGACTTTAGATTGTTTCAGTATTTAAATTTTTGCGTTTATTGAAGAAAACGTAAGAAAAATGTTGCTATCGTTAATTCGCATTTAAATCAATAATATTGAGCATAATTCGAGAGTTAAAAAGTTAAGTTGTTAAATTCATGAAAATATTGTGTACGTTTTGTTTAGCGCATAATAAAATGACGTTTAAATATATTTTGTATGTATTATAATTTTTAAGCTCAAAAACCATAAAATTATCTTGAATAATAATTTTTTTTTAAATAGCCATTTTAACTATATAAGTATGAGTTTTGGTGTTCTTTTTTTTCAAATAAAGGGTTTTGATGTTCATTTTATTCTAATAATGGCTTTTGATTAATTTTTATCAAATAGTAACGCAGTATAAATAACAAAAGTTAAGCTATATTTTCATTTTAACGCTTAATTTCGAAGGTATATTTAAAAGTAATGTTTTGTGTACCCCAACTATCTTTTCACATTCTCACAAATACATTGAGTTCAGTTAGGTTTCCATGTTGATAATTTTGAGGGAATGATATCTGAGTACCACATCTATAGTTTCACATTATATTTCTCTCTATCAGACTCTCTCACGCTCTCACACACTCTCTCACACTCTCTCCCCCTCGCACACACACACACACTATAAATACTCTTTATAATATAATCTTTTCTAATTCTCTTTCACACACACACTCTCTACCCTCACATACACTCTTTATCTCACAATTTCTCTCACATTATTATCTTTATTATACTTTCTCTCTTAAGCTCTGTCTAAAACGCTCTCTCTCTAAACGGCTCTCTCTTTCTCAAACGCTCTCTTATCTCTCAAATTTCCTATATTACAGACTCTCTCTCAAACTCTCTCAAACTATCTGACTTCAAATTCTTTCTCATCCTAATCTCACTATCTCAAAGTCTATTTCAATCTCACTCTCTCACTCTCACTTTCAATATATCAAGCGTTCTCTATTTCAAACTCACTTTCTCTCAAACCCACTCTCTCATTCTCAAACTTGTTTTCTCATTTTCTCTCTCTAACTCTTTCTCTCAAACCATCTCTCTCTCTTAGACTCTATCTCAATCTAATTTTCTCTCTCTTTCACACAATATCCCTCCCGAAATTTTACATTCTCCCTTTTTCACACACTTTATCACGCATTCTCCCAAACATATTATCTTTCTCTCACACATTCTCTCTCACTTATTCATTCTTTCTCTCACAAACATTCTTTCTCCTCTCTCTCACACACAAACACATCTTTTTCTCTTCTCCCAGTACTTATCTCTCTAAAACATACACATATTCTCACTATCAATCGCTCACACTCACTCGATCTCTCTCAATTGATCATTCTGAAGTCTCTTACATTCACTTCTCACACCTCACACTCACACTTCTTTCTCACACTCACACTCTCATTTTCACACTCCCCCACACACTCACACAATCACACACTCAAACACTTACACTCTCATTTTCACTATCACAGTTTATCATTCTCTCAATTTTTAATCTTATATATAATTTGATAAACCAGTTTCCAGTACTAGAAATCACGAGGAAACGACTGAACAGAATTTGACAAACGAACACTCATTTTAAAGATTAGGAAATCAGGATGCCGGTAAAAAATAGTGGTTTAAAACTAAAACCCAATGTTCCCAGTTAATTTTCCATCCTTTCCTTCTGTGTGGGCAGTGGTTCATCTGTACAATCATTCTTTATTTACATCACCATGAAAACCATGCTTTGTGTATAGCTGTATATTGGTGTATAAAATATTTGTCTTTGTTTGAAAATAATATCAACTCAATAATTGTTACTTGTGTGGTTTGGTGCAATGAATAGATAGAGATCTGTGAGAGGGGTCATTTTAAAGTTCTCACGAGGCGTGAAGAGGGAAAATATACGATTTTATTCAAATTACACAACGAAAACTATATATAAAAGAAAAGTTGATAGTCTTTGACGAGTAAATTTTAAATGAAAAGTGAGTGAGGGCTTATTATATTGATACTTTCCCAATAAAAAGTTAAAATACTTTTTAGTGCAAACATCTGCATCCGGCGCTGCAACGACCCACTAGTACACTTTTAATTTTATTGGTTACTAGCTCAAATGTGAATGTTTAAGGCACGTAATCTCAAAATTCTAAATTCTACTATTATTATTATTATTATTATTATTATTATTATTATTATTATTATTATTATTAGCACCGCGTCTTACTACCCATTCGGGTTATACGCACTTACGCTAATGTGCAATGGTAGGGTGATTGTGAGATGAAATGGAGGACCTCCAGTTTAACGTGGAATCCGAACCACGGTGGAGGCCTGGCATTCCCCACATTCACAAGTTGTGATTAATACACATATTGTCAGAGGTGAAGGAAGGTTTTGGCAATCAGATAAATCTGTGCCGGGACCGAGGA
>CABFWO010000861.1:171840-201109 GCA_902155825.1 Timema genevievae | reverse complement strand
AATCTCTTAGGAGAAATGTTTGCATAGCAATGATCTATCTCCATTTTAGACTCAATAGTCAATATTTACATTTTTTATTGGTCAAAATGTATAAATGAATAATTAAATATCAATGCGATGACTTGAAGATCTGCAACACCTTATAAAATGTTAAAATTTTAACCAGAAATCGAAATTTTAATACGAAGTGTTGACCCTTGTGGAAGACATTAAACTGTTTGAAATGCTCTTAGGTGGACAAAGATGCGCCTCTTTTCTCATTGATTCTATATCATTGTATATTATTTTATGCGTGTTCTTATGTGGAGTGGTGATGATACAATGTACATTATTCCGTTCAGAAATCTTACGAGTTTATAGAAAGAGAAAGTCTGTGCGGTGTGCCGTACCATTTATTTTTACTAAATATTTCTATTTTAACGAATCACTTTATGTTAAATGAACATTATTATATTCCAATATTAAATTCAAACAATAATGACGGATTCAACTTTTTTTTTAATTTATTTTAAAGACATAATCAGTGTTATGTCATGGATTGTTGCTAGGGTAAGCAGTATTTGTTTAAACTTTACCCGTGATATTTTCTCGCCCACTTTTCACCCATTTGACCAACCACACATAGGTTCTGCCCTAAATTTACATTTATTTTAATATTTACTTGACCAATGAGTGTTCTACTGAGTGGATGAGAAAATTCTCAGGTAAAGTTTAAACTAACTTTGCTAATACTGGCAACATTCAATGTCACCCCACTGGAAATAATAATTAAGATCTCACAAAATTACCCACTACATTTGCAAAGGCACCAATGCAAATGATTTCTAATAAAGTTTTTAAATTTTTATTAACTTGTTTAACACAAGGATTATTTCTGATAGACTATATGAGGTTCGGATGAGACGTAATGTTAAGAAGAAATATTGCAATATTTGCATGGAAAAATAATGAGAAAACAAATAGAAAATCACAATTAGGAAAATAGCTAGCCGTGATTAAAATCAAATCAAATTCTAAACAAAAGTAGTTATGACGCAAATCACTACATTAACCTTACACGAGTGACTGTGTGGAATGATTGAAGAATTTGTCACCTTTAAAAAATATACCTGAATAACTTTTACCCCTTTAAGGCACCAGTTATTAAGGCATAACAAGTGTGAAGAATCTCCGAAGGTTTTTAATTCCAAATACACCGGCACAAAATTTTTATAATACATATAGGCTATTGAAATGATTTCCTAACCTCATTTGGGTTATACGCTTATGTACTAATTACGCTAGTGATTTTAGGGATTTTAGAGGAAGTTGACCTAGATTTGCGTGGAGGGAGAATGGAAAACCATTTTGGTGAAACCACCCTCAATACACTCGACAGAGATTCAAACCTCGAACTCCCCTTCATTGGCAGTTTAGTCTACTCCAAGAGTAGTGCTTTAGACGATGAGGCCACCCAAGTGGGTAATTATAAATTGTTATTATTGATTATAACTAATATACAATAACCATTGAATATTATTAATATCACTGTAAAAATACTTCATAAAAGTAAAACGAAACAGAAACAGAAACTCGGTGGAGAAATTGTGACACAAACGTTCAGCTCTAACGCAATATTTAAATCTACGATGTCTTATTTCATAATATCCTCCAAGCACAAATAGAGTATAAATATTTCAATAGGCTCTTTCCCCTTGACAACCCTATAGTTTGAGTGTTATCGTTAGAAAATAAAGTATGAAAATGTGACATTAGCTCCTTTTCCACGAATTTTTAGTCATATTTGCGGAGCTATGAGGCTAGGTTTGATGAAAAAGGGCTCTATATTTAACCATCCTCTAACAAATACAGTAAATTTGATAGGTTCACAACAGAATATTTTAAGATATTTGAGAATTAGCAGTGACCTTTCCTCTTTACCTGGAGATAAGAAGTTTCTTAGTTTTCTCTACCCTCTTTTTACTTTATCATATCAAGAGGAAGTAATGTGATTGTGAAAAAGATCAATCTCAAGATTATGATTTTTTCCCCCCTTCGTTTTTTGTAAACACGAACCCAAAAAAATGGATTTTACAATTCTGTCCGTCCCCATGTCTGTCTGTCTGTTTGTCCCTGACCACGAATCCAAAATGGTTTGATGGATTTTGGGTTCAAACATGATATTTGGATACTATAGGGCTATACGAAACTTTTTTTTTAACTTAGTCATTAAATTAAGGGTTGTTTACTGATGAGTTTCTTTAAAGTCCAATTTTCCCTTTATGGCTGTACCAATTTTGTTTAAAATGCACATCTAGGACTTATTTGATACGAAAAATAAAATTGTGTAATTGGTTTTTGGCCATAGATTTGTTGAAGGGTATTTTACTGATGACTGATTTTTCAAAAATTGGAATATTCTAAAAATGACTCCAATGATTTGGCTCCAAATGGTTATCTTGAGAGGGTTTAATATGGCAAATAACAGTATACAGGCCCTACTTATTTTTGAAGTAAAAACCCATTTATGGAGAGTTTAGTGATTACTGATTTTTCAAAAAATTGAAATATTTAACAAATGACTAAAACGATTTAGTTCCAAATGGGTATCTTGATAGTGTTTGACATAATAAAATAACACGTTCTACTGGTTTTTTGGGTAGAACTTATTAATGGTAGTTTACTGATGATTGATTTTTTTAAATTAAAATATTTACAATTAGCTATAACAATTCGGTTCCAAACGGGTATTTGGGAGTGTTTGACATGAAAAATAACAGTGCATACTTGTTTTTGGGATGAAATAGGAAGCCAGCCTTCACAACATCGTATTCCCAGGAGTATTTCTATTAGTTAGTTTTAACACTGGTGAAAAGGGGTTAAAGAAGCAAGGCGTAGGTCATATATAAACCGCTTGTGCGTATGAATACATACAGTGCCGATAACTAAAATCTACAGAGGGATAGTAAAATGACAGTGCCTATAACTTAAATCCACAGTCGTATGAAAAAGAGTGAAATTAACAAAAATTGTATCAGTTAATATCATATCTTCAATGCCGAAGATGAAATCATCTTAATAGATCGTGTGCAACATTAAAAGTCTTATTTATTTTATTATAGTAAAAATCAGGAGTGATCAGATCGCATAACTGCGTGAGTGCGAAGTAGGGCATTCTCGCGTTGTCACCATCGTAAAACACCACATCACCTTAATTAGCACTCGACCACGGGGCTATAAATACCAATATTAAACCATATCATTTTAACTGGCGCTCGATTACAGGGCTATAAATACCAATATTAAACCGTAGCATTATAATTGGTTCCCAATAGCGGGGCAATTTTATCACAATAAATACAATATATAATACAATAAATATTTGGAATCACCAGGCCTATGTGGGTGATTATCACGCCTGACTGATTCGGTAAATTTAAATTATCATCCTGACTGCACTCGGAACTATTCCTCCCCCCTCCCCCAACCCATAATTTGGCCTATCATTTTCTATTTAGTATAGCGATGATACAATTCCTTAGACTTTACATTTCTCCTCCTTCCTTCTTAAGTTGGCTGGTATAATTCCTTGAACTTTACAGTTCTTCTCCTTCTTTCTTAAGTTGGCTGGTATAATTCATTGAACTTTACATTTCTCCTCCTTCTTTCTTAAGTTGGCTATGTATAATTCATTGAACTTTACATTTCTACTCCCTCCTTCTTAAGTTGGCTAGTATAATTCCTTGAACTTTACATTTCTCCTCCTTCCTTCTTAAGTTGGCTAGTATAATTCCTTGAACTTTACATTTCTCCTCCTTCCTTCTTAAGTTGACTGGTATAATTCCTTGAACTTTACATTTCTCCTCCTTCCTTCTTAAGTTGGCTAGTATAATTCCTTGAACTTTACATTTATCCTCCCTCCTTCTTAAGTTGGCTAGTATAATTCCTTGAACTTTACATTTATCCTCCCTCCTTCTTAAGTTGGCTAGTATAATTTAAGCCACTTTTGGTAAGTATTAATATTTGAGTACAAGAATAAAGTTTATAGAATTAGTATAAGCCTCTTTAAACCCAGTCATCTATTGTATTCGTAGACTTCGATGAACGAACAAGGAAGACAGTCTAGTCTGCTCGCCAGGGAACAACAGAAAAGAAGAAGAGTCTGGGTGTGTTATGTTCTAGTCAGGGTGAGCAAGCGAATTCCTTCCTTCTACACTACGAGACAGGGTGACTCGAAATGTAGACCCTGTGCGATAAAATTAGAGTGAGTCGAAGAAAATAGTAATACAAATTGTTATTTTTAAATAAATATCAGAATTGCTGAAATAATTAATTGATTCAATAGTTCTGAAAGAAAATACAGATATGAATGTATGAAATATATCTACATTAATTATTTATTTAAGAAAATCAAATTTTACAAATATATAAATGTTATTTATAGTTTTAAATTATATTTTATATTTTAGTAATTAATTTGAAAAAGTTTTTACATACATTTAGAGTTTTAGAAAACGATTGTTTTTTTTTTCCCTAAAATAGCGAAGTGGGTCTCAAAGGGGTATCACAACCACTCCTTTTACCTGCGTCGTTAAGCATGCAAGTTAAGCCATCAACCACGTATTGTAGGGTTTACCGGATACGGGGAGGTCAGGGTTTGAATCCCGGCCGCGTGTACTGAAAGCGGTAATTTCTACATGTATTTAAACTCTCCCTCCATGCAAATGTGGCTATATTTCCTCTCAATCTTACCTTATTCCTCCCTACCCCTATTAGTGCAAATATACGAGTAGCCTGAATGGGAAATAAGGCTAAAGATGTGAGATTGAAAAATTTTCGTTTTGGAAAATACTAGCTTTTTTTTTTCTTTAGAGTATTCCAGATATTTGAATTAAATAAGTACAATCGATATTCCCCCAGTTTAAAAGTTTTCACTTCAGTTGAATTGCTCCTGAGACCCATTTTGGTGGCCGCATGGTATAAGGCGCTACTCCCACAGTAAGCTAGACTGTTGATGACGTGGAGATTAAGGTTCAAATCTCAGTCGGGTGTGATGAGGGCTTTTCCCAAAATGGTTTTCCACGCAAATGCGCATACTTACACTTCCTCCAAATATAACATTCTTTCTTAATCCCTAAAACAATTAGCGTAATTAGTACATAAGCGTATATCCCGAACAGGTAGTGAGATGCAGCGCAAAAAAAAACTCCTGAAGAGGTTGACACCAGAAACATTCTCAAATGAATTACAATAAAGCAATTACAGCGATTCTCATTATTTTCTCACATTCACATATCAATTTGGCGGTTGAATGTGTTCACCTAGTCCACTGTAGACTAGATATGTTAACAATTTAATATTATAATCAGAAGTGTCAGACTTCTGTGCTGAGGGTCCGGGATTCAATCCTCGGTCACGGCACAGATTTATCTGATACCCGAACCTTTCCTTCACCTCTGACAAGAAGTGTATTAATCACAACTTGTGAATGTGAGGAATTCCAGGCCTCCACCGTGGTTCGGAATCCACGTTAAACTGTAGATCCTCTATTAAATCTCACAATCATCCTACCATTGCACATTAGCATAAGTGCGTTCAACCCGAATGGGTAGTAAGACGTGGTGCTAATAATAATAATAATAATAATAATAATAATAATAATAATAATAATAATAATAATAATAATATAATCAGAACCTTTACGTATTTTATTTTAAGTTCATCATAAATAAGATATTTAAAATAATTTTAAAGTTGTATTAATTATTTGATAACAAAACCTATTCACATATCCAACACAGTGATTTTGTGTTGAGTTTTCGTCTTTTGGAACGTACACTGAAATATATATTTGATTAAATAGATCAAACATTTGTAAAACTAGGATTTTTTTCTTCAATGAAGAAAAATAATGTCTTTATTTGTTATCCATGATCGCAAGAAACAGTAAAATTAACATTTAACTTAGCAAGTCAAGAATATTTATCTATTTCCTCTAGGAATTGCACATTGATTAGATAGCTTAATATTTCAAGTCTAGTCCTATTATTATACTTCTAATATATTTTCCTCTTTACTTTGTTTCCTATTTAACAAGTCTAAAATAACGGTCGATAACTAAAACTTGACTATTCAGCCGAGCAAGACCTCGCTATGGGCGGGACTTACAAGTTAACTTGACAGTTTTGAATGGCCACTAATATAAAAAGAAAATATGCATATTAGCAGGCTTAGGTTACGTTAGGATAATAAAATGTCTGGATTACTTAGACAACATATCCGAGCTGTATGGTGAAATAAATAAACGACCCATAATGTCCGAGTTGTTTGATGAAATAAACTGTTCAATAATTTTTATAATTTTATTACATTCAATTTTGTGAGAATGTTCTCTAACAACATCGCTTGGGCCCATGTTATGCAGGAATAATTTATTTACTATGGGTTGGTTTTTATAATCTCTTGTTTTTAAGGTATTTAACATGCCAAAACATCCACACTGGCGGACTGTCTCACCTTGCCTAGAGTCCAATTTAAATAGGAAGGGTCATTTAAAAAAATACAAACCTATCTTTTTGTGGAAAAAATTGATATTATTATACTAATTTATATTCTTAAATTGAAAAATTACACCTGGACATGGGAATTGAACCCAAGACCTTTTGCTCTTTGCTTGGAATTGACATTGGCTTCCTAAGTTAAAGGTCCCGGGTCCGATTCCCGTGTTCAGATATATATTTTTTTAAACTTAAGGAATATGATATTACTACAACCATACTTAACAACTATTTATTTAGCAACGCGTCTTACTACCCGTTCGGGTTATACGCTTAAGTACTAATTACGCTAATGGATTAGGAATGGGGAAGGTTGAATTTAGAGGAAGTGAACCCACATTTGCGTGGAGGGAGAGTGTAAAACCATTCAGGAAATACCACCCCCAGTTCACCCGACCGAGATTCGAACCTCGATCTACCCGTCCTCGGCAGTCGGGCTCAACATGACTAGCGTGTTAGCCAACTACGCCACCGAGGCGGGTCATACTTAACAACTAAAATAGGTTGGCTAGTGAATTAAGCTTTATACTATTTTATTAGTGCTATTTTTTTGTACGGTCCCGGCACAGATTTATATGATTGCCAAACCCTTCCTTCACCTCTGACAAGACGTGTATTAATCACAACTTGTGAATGTGAGGAATGCCAGGCCTCCACCGTGGTTCGGATTCCACGTTAAACTGTAGGTCCTCCATTTCATCTCACAATCACCCTACCATTGCACATTAGCGTAAGTGCGTATAACCCGAACGGGTAGTAAGACGCGGTGCTAATAATAATAATAATAATAATATTTTTTTGTATTAAAAATAAATTTCAAAAGTGAAGGCAGATAACATGACCTGGCGTATGAATAGACTACGTAAAATTAGTCTTTATCTACCTTGTAGAATAGCAAGCTTACCTTGCATTATTCCACTATGGTTTAGCTATGGTCACAGTGTAATCCATAGGCCATAGAGTCTACCTTACAGGGTAAACAAAGTGCATATCTAGTATATTTTCTAGCTGTCAGATTAGGCCCTTCTAATACAGATACGACTATAGCTTATTGGTAACGGGGAGGTCAGCGTTCGAATTCCATCCGGATGTACGGGTGTGTTTAAAAAACTGTTTTCACACTCCTACTTCACAAAAATGTGTGACATTTCCTTTGAATTCAACCTTCCCCACCCTTACTCCAGTAGTGTTAATACGCGGGTATCCCGGATGATTAGTACAACGGGGAGTCCCCGGGTCCATATTATTCTGGACTCTGAATCACTTTTATTTCACTCGCTATTTCCCCCAGTTATTTTTTTGTAGCTAAGGCATCAGTATTCACTTTATAAAGACAGAGGTTATATAAAAAAATGACTGACCAATTATTTTAACCTATAATAGTACACCAAATTCTGCACACACAGCTCCTAGATATTTACTAATCGAATAAAGGAATGAACCTGTGAATAAATGATAGATATTTGTATCAGCAAAACACAGAATCTAAATGGGGTCTCCTAGACCATTGGTTTTAAACTTGGGGTACGCGAATACAACTTCGGAGGAACGTAAAACGTAAAGTATACATAGGCTGTATATTATATTTCTCATTATTTTGGATATAATTTATTTTAGATGTAGATTAAAGAATAAGTACAACTCGTATTATGCACCAACAGCATTGTGGGTAGAAAGTTGAAGAGAAATTATACTTGAGGGTATGGGAACAGATTATAGGTCTATAGGCTATAGTAGACCCCCGTAACTACTAAGCTATGGCAACTGGCCCGACTTCGTAATGACTCAATATTAGACCAATATAAAATTCTAAACAAGGGCTTTCAATGATAACTTAGAACTGTCTGGAACATATAACAACATCGCATTAGACCACGCGGACACCGAAGCCTGTAGGCCTTCCAACTATATTGGTTAGGGAACATGAAACAAACTATCTCATCATACAATATTAAAATTGAAGTTATTATTTTAATTTAATAACAAAAAATATGTATCTAAACATCGTTTTAGTAAAATCTGCCCATCCCATGTTTGGCATCTCTAGTACGACTCTTGGTGGTTCATGGTGCTAAACATAATAAGAATATTCTTTTAGAAAATACAAGCAAATATATTTCTGAGGTCAGAATTGATAAAGTCTTACAATATTATTAGTAATATGTTATAAGTTGACATATTGATAACAGTCCTATCAAAATAGACAGCTGAATAACACATGAATTGTATGATAGTTTTAGAAGATTAGGTAAACGTCACATACTAACCGGCCTTCCTACCATGTAGTCCAACCTACTATTTCAAAAGGAAATTAAGCAATAATGTATCTTAAAATGTTGGGATATGTTTAAAATATGTTGAATCTGTATGGCTTGCTACTGATTAAACGTTCCAAGATATACGTGAACTCATAAAATGGTTAATAGTTTCTGGAAAGTTTTATTGATAATACAGTATTAAGGATATTGATTTTGAACTAGCCCTACCACAAAATGCTTGAAGAAGTTAAAACAAATTAGTGAAACTATTATAATAGATTTAACAATATGGTTATTTATAATTACATTGTATTCAAACAATATGTAACATTATAGATGTTTACACAATTATTAGTTATTACAGTCTTACTGTCTAATACATATTTTTTCATTGCTCTTCAAATAAATGCATTAAAAAATAAAAAATAAAAAAGTTATATATATAAATGGAAGTCATCTTTTGAACATCAACTATGGCTCATTCCTCAAGACTAGATGACTATTTATCTTGGTCCAGACAGGTCCACCATCCTGTCAAACCAAAATATCCCTCTTTTCTTTGAGAAGAAACCCTTCTTCAGACACCAAGACCCGTAACCACACGGCATCCCTCAAGGAGTCTGGGAGATATGGGAGTGTGGGGAGGGGGGGTTGAAACAGTCGCCGATCTCACACCCTGTAAGGGTTTGTCGTGGGTGAGGGTCGGGTTACTGGACCATGCTCAGCACAGTTTGCTGTAAGAAGGGCGCAAGTCTCTGCTTGTCTAACGAAGGATCCTCCTTTTTTTTAATTATGGATCTTACAGCCACTAAAAAACAAACAAGCTAGAGTGTACTTGTATGTAGGGTGAACATACCTTCTGTATTTTGCAGTACATTACTGTTTTTGGGGTCGTGTTCTGAGTTCTTACAGAACTGGCGGTAGTACACCCATGGTACTTAATGGTTTATAACTAAGTAGGCCTACTTCTTTTTGTTGTTAGATAAAATAATATTTCGAACTGAGCAGCGTTAGAACAAGTAACTTCACCCTTGTGTTGATTTTTTATTTTATTTATAAGAGTTTTTTTTAGAAGTTGTATTTACAAGTTTTATTTTATTTTATTTTATTTTATTTTAGGTATATTTGACTTGATGAAACTTGGCTACCTTGTATTATCATTGAAAAGTGAGCTTTTTTCTCTCCCTCTCTCAATTATCTTTCTTCTAGCTATTCTAGCTCTCCCTTTTTTTTTACTTTTACACATATACACAACATATAAACAAAAAAAAATATTCACCTTTGTGATTGATTTTTTTGTCCTACATTTTCTAAAAAAAAAATATGGTCACCATACCTATGAGGAATTCACCATAGTCTATTTTCACGCCATCAGAGAGGAGACTAAATATTTTTGTATCACCGGGATTTAAACAAAAGTTCTTCAAAGGTGGTTAGTCATCATTTGAATTACAACGTCACCAAAGATCATGGTCATGGTTGATGACAGTACGTTTTTTAGTATTGAAAGGGTGGGGGATAGAAAGAAATAAAGGAAGGAAGATGGAATTGTAAAGATGAAGTAGACGGCCTCTAATCACTTCAATTGCCGAAAAACTCCGCGACATTTATCATAAGGTGAGTTTTCTTATTCTCTTTAAGACCGATGGATATAAGTATTAAATAATAACAACTATTTTAACTGAATTACTGCTACATCATAATATACTTGATTATTTATTTGCACCAGTAAACATACTAATTCAACCTCAGAGCAAAAATATGTATAAAATATATCCCATAACTCGCTGTTGCCCAAGTCCAACGTCTGAGAAAATATTGGGGCACTTTTCACCCCTCCAGACAAACTCAGCCCTCAACCTTGAAAAGTATAACCTTTGACCTCACATCTGGAGAGCTGCTCTCCGTATGGTTCTTGCATCTCACTCTATTTCTGTAAAACAGGTCTTCTTGGGATGAATCCTTGCAATCTATACACACACACACACACACACACACGCACACACACACACACACACACACACTCAAACACACGTGCGTGCGTAAATTAAGGGCATAAATATTTAAACAAACTTTTACGATGGTTCAATTACTAATAATATTGAACGAGTTTTTTAATTTTTTTTATTTGGTTAAGAAACAATGTTTTAAAATATTGGTGCGTTGAGGCCCGTCAAGTGTGTTTGAGTGGTCAAAAACATCGTATTCATGTCCAATTGACAAATTATGGTTGGAAGATCATTATTGTTAATTTTGGGATCTAAAATGTATATTAACGATGCTTGAATTGAGAGTGTTGGTTAATCTACTTGTAGTCGATCCTATTTCAGTCTAATGTTGTGTTCCCACCCTGCGAATTACTACCCATCCGAACTACACCTATTTCATAACACTAATGAAGTATTTCTAAGGAAAGTAGCATTTGTTTTAAAGTGTACTTACATTTGCATGGAGGTGGAGTGGAAAACCATTTAGGGAAAACTACCCACAGTTAGCCCTGCCGGAATACAGACCTTGCTCTCCCGTTATAGGCAAACTAGACTAGATGAACCAGACACTTTTTCACGCTCCCACCGATGTGGGTGGGTTAGTTTTAAAACCATTACTATCAATAAATTTAATAAATCCTGCATATTAAATAGGCAAGGGCCTATCACAAATATAAATATGTTACATAAAATGAAAAAATGTATTAACAAATGAATATCCTGTACCTACTTCGGTGGCCATAGTCTAAGGCGTCACTCTCACAATAGACTAGACTGTCAATGACAAGGAGGTGAGTATCGGGTGTACTGAGGGTGGTTTTCCTAAACGGGTTTCCACTCTCCCTCCACTCAAATGTGGGCACTTTTTCTTTAAATTCATCCTTCCTCATACCTATCACATTAGCGGGTACTTATGCATACAGCCCAAACGGGAATTAAGATGCGGTGCTAAATATAAATATACATATATTATGTATGTATGTATGTATCTATGTATGTATGTATGTATGTATATATGTATATATGTATGTATGTATATATTTATATATGTATATATTGTATGTATGTATGTATGTATGTATGTATGTATGTATGTATGTATGTATGTATGTATGTATGTATGTATGTATGTATGTATGTATTCTGTAAATCACTACGATGTCTTGTAGAACACAAACCATCCTATTTTGTCATCTGATCGCCCGGACACCACTAAACAATTTCAAAAGCAAACAGACCAAACACGCTTGAGACGAATAATAATCACTTATTTCTCTGACCTTGCTTGCACCGGATCAGATCCTATTCAGTGGTAGCCATTGTGTCATCGCTAGGGGAAGGGGCGTCCTCCCACCAATCAAGGGATCCCTTCACCCCGGGCTGATCCTCCCCAGCGGGGCGTCTAAAAGACCCCCTTGCCACTGACACCTTGTCAGGTGGGACGAGACGTACACTCTCTTCCAATGGTAACAGATACTTCCTCACGCTACAGATGTGACTTGGAATTGTTATAGCACGAGCATGCCATTTTCAATGTTTGAACCGATAGTTTATTACTCAAAGTAAATAAGAGATTATAATTTGGAAATGTTTGTAATAATGTGGCCTTTAGTTAAAATATTATAAAATACAAATGTTCATTTAAAATATAATACGGGCAGTCAAGTTTTATAACAAAGTTTTATATATATTTTTATTTAATATAATTATTTTAATATAAGGGATTATATTTTTCAATTTAACTTTTTGAAAACTATTAAGCTAATTTAAAACTCACTTGAAATGTCAGTGTTTGAAATACTTATACATTTTTTTTAGTTGGAAATAAATTCGAAAACAAAGTTCATCCTTTATCTTAGCAATCTTCCACAAATTTGAGTTTTTGACTCTATATGTTCCAACTTTTTATAAAATCCTATAGTTAATTGTTATTTTTGACGTTAGTTTTCAGACACTTCACAATAGTGGAATATATAGCGCCTAAAACTGCTCTTGTGGTGAGCTATGGATTGTTCTTACATAATCCGCTTTTTCACCAAAGTAAGGGCGTTTAGTGTTTTTTTTAAAGGAGGTATTAAATTTAAACATAGCATTACTTTCCTTTGGTAAGCATTTTTAGGGGCTACCAATATTCAGAAATTTATAAATGTAATAACGTTAAGTTGTTGATGATAATTTTTGAAAGCCCGTAATGCAACACACAATGTGTAGGCTGCTGTTTGCTTTAGGCCAACCCAATTTTCAAAATCAATTTATAATTTTAGAGCTAAGAGATAATCATATGGTAACTGAAGACAAAATATTATAGCCTAAATATGAGGCAAATATGATGAAAAATTGCTTGTATAAAGCCTAGTAAAACAATATTTTAAATAACTGCAACCACAACAAAAGAACCAAATCCTTTGTGCATCAATGGTTCACATATAAATACTGACAAAAGTTTAGGGGGCTCTCTGAATTTACCTTTCCACATATGAATACAAAGTCGTCAAAAGTTTTTATCTGCCGTGCACGCTTCTCTTATCTTCAGGGGTTTGTATTTTATTAATAACTGAAGGTACACACCATTCGTCATTGCTAGAAGGGCTCACATCAACAATCCAACCCAAATCACTGACCCGAGCTAACACCAGTTTGTAGACGGACCTTGTAGAAGTTTACAATAAACAAGGGCTTCCCTGCTCTGAGGATGCGATTTCCTTTGGTAAAAATCTCTTTCAATTGTACATTACTCTTAAAATACTTCGAAAAATCAAGAGGAGTTGATGAGTGCTGACGTTTCATAATCCCCAGAATAAAAAAAAGTTGATATCGCAATGTCGCAATGTAGGGTTGCCCCGAGGGTTTTTTGGAATTAGATATCTAATCATAAAATTAAGGGTAGTTTCTTTAAGGGCGAAAAGAGAAAAAAATTGATGTTATCAAAATCGGCAGTAACGATATTGATTAAATTCCATTTCTAAGCTTTGATCAAAATTTCAAACAAAATGGATACTCTCAATTTTTCATCAAAATGAATTTAATGGTTTCGTACTGATGCGTAAATTCTAATTTTTTATTAAATCTCCTTAAGTCTTTGAGATATGACATTACTTATCATTATAAATATGTAGGTTTATTTATAATACAAATCTTTTACTTGATATAGTTTTATAGAACCAATAGTTTTCAAGCTATACGCAAATATATATATATATATATATATATATATTAACTTTACGAACACTTAAAGTAGCCTAAAGTATTGCGACCATCAAAAAAATCTAGCTCGAGATGTTGATGGATGTTGACGTTTTATGACCCCTGAACCCTAAAAAGTGGTTTTTGCTAAGCCGTTTGTCTGTGTGTCTGTCTAACCCTAAAATTAAGAGTACTGTAGTTTACTAAAGGGTGAAAAAAGTAAAAATTGATTTTCTCAAAATTGACTTTAACGATTTTGATAAAATTTAATTTCTAAGCATTGATTTACATTACAAACAAAATGGATACTCTCAATTTTTCGTCAAAATGACTTTAAGGTTTCCGTACAGCTGCTTAAATTATAAATTTGTATCATATCTCCGTAGCTCTTTGAGATATGAAATTACTTATCACTGCAAATATGTAGGTCTATTTATATTATAAATATTTTATTTGAAATATATTTTTACTAAACCAATAGTTTCTGAGATATTGGCCAATATATAAATACTATTTTGTGAGCTTAAGTTGTACAGAGATACTACTTAAGTTTTAACGCAATAATTCTCTAATGCCATAAAGTAAGTAGATAAGTAAGTCCCTCAAAAATGTACATTTTCCTTTAACATCTTAGGGGAAATGTTTGTACAGCAATTATCTATCTCTATAATTTAGATTCAATAGTCAATATTTACCTATTTTATTGGTAAAAATTTTTAAATAAGGAATTTAATAGCAATGCGATGATCTGTAGATGTGCAAGCCCTAGTAAAAGTTCGAAAATTTTAAACGCAAGTCGAAATTTTAATACAAAGTGTTGACCCTTGTGAACCCAATAGCGACCTTTTATATTGGTCCAAATATACAAGTAAGGACTTTAATCCTTTAAAAATAAAATCATAAAATTTAAGACCGGGAGTAAAAAATATTTTACGTAAGTATATCTTAATTTTTGCTCGGGGTTGCTAGTGTATACTATTTAGTTTCACATATAATATGAGTTTTGAGTAAATATTTTATTTTTGGACAATGGAGCGAGAAAGTCAGTGAAAAATTCCTTAAATTTTTTTTATGTGGTCCACAATGTTATCAAGTCTTGGCTCCGATAAAAATACGGCTATCTCTTGTATTAGTATAGGCTATAGGGAATGTAACATTTTTTATAGTAAGAACCTCTTAGAAAATACAAACATAATTTTGACGGTCAGAATTGATCACATTTTTATAAATCATTATTTTAATATTATAGATATTGAATCAATCTACCAAAAGGGACAGCTTCAAATCACATGACCTGACGAACACGTGAAATAACATTTAAAATATTTTATAGCTATCAGAAATGGCTCCCGTAGGGAAACTTGGATTGTATTGGCCATTGTTGACATCATACGATCATAAATACTTTGCTCTGGTAGCTTTCGTGGTGTAATCGGGGGTTGACAAGGGGTAACGTCATCCCCTTACTACTTTTTAAATATCGTTCGTATCGTTCTCACCCTTTTTCACCGGTAAGAACTAATAGCGGAATAAGATCATATACTATGTTTTAAACTATTGCAATTTCTAGTCCCTTTTACTATCCTGAAACGTACATAAAAACTCGCCCCATACCAGTCCACATACAGTCGCATAATATTGTTTGGTCTTATCTTAACTCTTTCTACGATTATACTTAATTATACTTAATACATTATCTCTGAAATTTAACATGACTAGGACATTACGGGTATTGTGTTTCATAGTCGGATTGAGTATGCTTCGAGTGCGGTGCCAACTAAATACAAGACGACACCTACCTTAACTCTAATGGAATGGGCCAGTTTCGCATATGAAACTGGCCCATACCACTCTGGTCTAGGTAAGTGTCGTAACTTATTTCGTATAGCACCGCACTTGAGACATACTAAGACTGACTATGAAACTGTCCCATACTACTCTGGTCTAGGTAGGTATCGTATCTTATTTCGTATAGCGCCGCACTTAATACGTACTAAAACTGACTATGAAACTGGCCGGAAGTCCTCTTCTCAACCAGACTAATAAATCTCCCCTATGAAATCCTCTACCGGAATTCAAACCAAGAAAATTCTTTTCCTGATAACCCTAAAAAATTAAGTGCTGGAGCCTAAGATTATCTCTTTAGCATGTTTGGCCACATTTTGATATAATTTAAACCTAACAATATTAATTAAGTAATTATATCATGTGCGAAGTTTGCACTTGGTGAGGCATGTTGAAAAATTATTACTATTAATTATTTTCTTCCCCGTCTCACTGGTTTATCTACATATATACCAATTATGTTAGTAAGTTAAGGATGAGAAAGGTTGAATTTTAGAGGAACTGTACCCGAATTTGCGTTTTACTACCCTATATACTAGTTACTGAAATACGCTAAGGATGAGTAAGGTTTAATTTAGAAGAAGTGTAACTGAATTCACGTGAAGAGAGTGTAAAATTGTTTTGAAAAAAATTCTGTACACCCGAATGGAATTGGAGCCCCGATCTTCCCGTCATCAGTAGTTTAGTCTATTGCGAGAGTGACGCGTCAAACAATGCAGCCACCGAAGTGGGTGGCAAACTATATTAGACTATACTAACGCCTTTTTCCGTGTCCCCACTGGTGTGAGTTGTTATTCAATCAATGGGTCAAACGAGATGGGTTCGCGTTAATAATATCGTTGTATTCTCAAGAAATACCTTGATAATCATTTTATAGTCCTATACAGCGATGACGTTTCGTAGATTGGACTGGAGGGGAAAAAAACAAAAATAATTCAGTTTTGATTTTCCCCTTGAGTGAGACGATGCTATGTTATTTTATATCCTTCAAATAGAAGGCGTTGTTTCGAAGAGAACCGTATTCATTCTGAAAATGTCTAACGATACTTTACAATGTGTGTAGGGACACTAATGCCGTTTATTTACAATATATAACACATGCATAATAATTGATACAAAAATATTACAGTCATATTTACAGTTCGTTTAACATTTTATATCCCCTGAATTAGCCTCATTGGACTCTAGTATGATTCCTGAGGTTTGCAATGTGTGTATGGAGAAGGTTAACATTTAATACATACCATCTAACGAATATTACTAGACCACTCTTAGGTCTATATTACTATTTCTATAAATTTAACTACACTCAGAAGACACGAGGTGTAAAAAAACCTCTTTGGTCCCGGCACAGATTTATCTAATTGCCAAACCCTTCCTTCACCTCTGACAAGACGTGTATTAATCACAACTTGTGAATGTGAGGAATACCAGGCCTCCACCGTGGTTCGGATCCCACGTTAAACTGTAGGTCCTCCATTTCATCTCACAATCACCCTACCATTACTCATTAGCGTAAGTGCGTATAACCCGAATGGGTAGTAAGACGCGGTGCTAATAATAATAATAATAATAATAATAATAATAATAATAATAATAATAATGTAACAAAAACTAGAAAAACTTTCTCCAAAATCTTCCTGGATACTGAGGGGGCGGGGGGGTGAAGGGGGCAGGGTGAAGTCAACTATTGGAATTTTTATTTCTATCCGTGCAAAGAACCAGGAATCGATCCACTGCATAGTGGCTCCATCATGGCATAGCAGGTACGAGTTTGTAGTCGCGGGTAATGATTCGTCAGACTACTCTGTGCAGTGAGATGGTTTGGGCCTTCAATGAGGTCTGATGGTTTGAAGCACCATCCACTTAAAGATTCAATAACCTGTGTCCTAATGTTAGACTTTAAGTGACTTCCTTTTAAACTGTAAATCTATATCGGAGCCGTACATTTTCTAGATGCAGGCCATTATTCAGTATCGTTTTAACCGATCCTGTATTGAGAAAATGTTCCAAAGTTTGTTTACAATAAGATTTACGCGTGCACACCCCCACACACGAACATATATATACAATCACACCAGCTGTCCGAAGACAGCCGAGTAGTGCTAGGGTGGTAAATCAATGGGGCCTAATCACTGTTTCCCCCGGAAAAGGACGGATGACCATTGACCACAGTCTAGTCGTTACCGAAGATATATGTCACACCAGTACACAATAGTTCTACAAGAGGTGTTTACACTGGTAAAGATTCATTTAATGGCACTTTGAACAGTATTCTATTTGGGAGGGGATACCCTGAACAGTAAATAGCTCAGGGATGGTGTTTTGAGTCAATATAAGTGAGGTACAGTAGCTCCACGACTTCTTTGGTGCTTACTGACAGCTCACAGCTGACTTCTGACAATCAACATTTAGGTATATACCTAAATTTTGACTGTCAGAAGTTACAGCTGTTAAACACATGTTATTGTAGATCATATGGTTCATTGTAGGAATAAATAATTTGGTCTGGTAACTTTTCAAAGCCGTCAGCTGTCAGCTGTGAACTGTCAGTCAGCACCAAAGAAGTCATGGAGCTACTGTAGTTAGTGTGAGGATGATGGGCGAAGTTTGTTGGGCACGTGGATTAAACGTCAAGCTCGAGTTGTCTTATTTGCCGGTATCGGGGATGTCGGGGTTCAATTCCCAGTCTCTTTGAACGCAAACGAAGGCACATTTATTCTAAAGCTATACAGTCCTCATCCCTATACAATTAGTGTATTTAAGTGTATTTAGTCCGGACCGATTGTTCGACGTAGGGCAAAGAATGAGTGTACATTGTTTTGTAGGATTTTTATTCTGTCGATTGTACTAACTTTTATTGTGGACATTTAGACTAGATATTCAAAAGTTTTCTTTTAAATGTAAAATGGCATTATATTAACAAAAATTGAAAGTGGTATGCTAGCTAAACATAGCGTTACTGAAGATTTTCTTTAGTTTGACTTTAACTTTCTAAATATATATATATATATGCATTAGCATAGTAATAACAATTTAATTTCACTTATGATTTAAAATTACTTAAGGCACACTATGGAAACGAATTAAGGTGCCCTGTCTAGATCTACAGTTAGTCTTCTCAAGCAGATACATGTGAGAACGGACTAATCAAATTCTACAAATCTTTGTATGTTTCTTTTTGAACGTTTTAATGCCAGTCTATCAGCAACGTTAACTGCCTGATAAAACAAGATGAAAATATAGAATTTTGTAGAAATGAATATGAATTTTCTTGTAGTAAAAGCTTTAAACTACAAATTGGTTAAAAAAAAAAGCCCATTGGAAGGAATCAAACTTGGCGTCCCGAATCAGAGTCGAGGACAATATCTAACATCTAACTAAATTTACTTGACTAATACAAGGTATTGTATATATAATGTATACACACAATAATAAGCAATAAATATGTAAAGTGTATACTTTTTAATAATAAAAATACAATAAGTAGTAAATGAATACATGCATTTATTATTATTTTAATGTATACATTGAACATGGTCTAGGAATAAGGATGTAAGTTCAGAGAAAGTGCATTAACATTAGCAAGAAGAGAGGGTGGAAAAATCACAATGTTATATCACATAATTGAAAACTATTCCCAGTGCACCTGGCGATGATTCGAATCTCCTCCTTTCCATTGCAGGCGAGCCAGTGTATTGTGAATCTGATGTCTGAAAACACGTGCAAATATTGCATTAAAACTTATATTGAAACTATTTGCAGTCGAGGGATTTGATAAACTTTATATCCCCCTTCAAATACAAATTAAATTATAGTGATAGGTTATTATAACATTTTTAAAACCCCTATTTAATGTTCGTTCAAGTATTTTACATAAATTATAGGCTGTACATAGGGTAAATTAAGTCAAAATTATTATTTGGGACAAAAAATTAATGTGGATTTCGTTAATCTTAAATAGGTCTACTTCACATTTTGTTTTTGTTTCTTACTGCCTATTCAGCATTTACACAACTTCAACTAAATAGTTTAAGAACACAAGTAAAGGAGAGTAAAAGCTAGAATATTATTGCAACACCCCTGGTAAAATAAATAACCCCTTTACATTTGGCAGGAGTTTCAACTCCGTCCTCATGAATGAGATTCAAGCACGTTGACGCTCTACCGGCTATATTAACGTTTCTAACTAAGAAAAAGTTCATGTGAACAATGTCTTGCCTGACTCTGAAACAAAGAAGCCTGTGTTTGAACATCAAGTAATTTCATCGAGTACTTTTTTTTCTTCCAGATTGAGGTCTGCCACCCTCTTTCCAAACACTTGCTGGTAAGTTTCCATTACATTTACTGACTCCTTAAATAGGTTAGTTTTAAGTCGCTTGTCACTGTTACAAACCTCAGCGTGTACAATATTGGTATTGGGATATTTAATGTCCTCTGTACGATTACTTTATGCCAACACACGACTTACAAACTAACTTAACTTATGACAGAATTCTTAGCTATAGGCACGTAGTCATAACATCTAGTTTGATAGTAGGATGAAACCCAAAACACGAATATTAAATACCTTCATCAGTACTCTTCGGGACGTTAGTCTGTGATCAAGCGGTATAAGTTGTTAGTGTCTCAAAACACTGAGAGGTTGATTTTCGAATCTGGGCCGATTGCACTTTATGGGATTCCTAGCCTTTCCAAGCTAAAGAGGCTGTACTTCCTCTTAACTCATGCTTTAAATTGAGCAGTTATCAACTGTGATGGAAATAAATAGTTTAAAAAAGTAAATAGTACGACACACTCATACACACTTTCTCATATATTTTTAGTCAATTTTCAAAAAGTCGTTTAGAAATAAACACCTCATTAATAAGTTTTCCTAAAAAAACTATTTTGAGAATTATATTAAACACTCTTCATATATACATTTTTGAACAAAATTGCTATAGACAATTTAAGACAATGTTCAAATTTTCAAAAACCAGTCATACTAGCCTCAAATTTTTCTTTAGAAAGACGAAAATATATTTGTATTCTCTTCAAATAAACTACTCCCCAGATACGGTACTTATTTTGAACAAATCTTAAGGATCTAAAGTAACTTTGTTATTTTTAGTCCTAAAATAAACCACAGGGTATGGTAACCAAATATTAAATTATGTTTAAATATTAATATTTATTTGTTTAAAACGATGCAAATCGCGAAAATATGTTGACTAATACACAATGTCAAAATAGAGATATAATTCGAACACGTTTTAAAAGATAACATTTCTTTTGAAGATTAGGCTATAATTTCTCTATGCACAATAATTTGAGCTCCTTCCTGTTGGCGCTAATAAAAAAGAAATAAAAGTGTCACAACATAGATAATTGGTTGTTAAAGGGTTGTAATTAAATCCAATCAAAATTATTTTAGCATTTTTTTACCGCACTTAACCCACTCTTAAACGTTTCCACCCCGTTTACTCTTTCTACTTATTTTGCCATTTTTGTACTTTTTACAGATTTTTAACCGTTTTACCTTCTTTACCCTAAAGTAATACCCTTTTTGTACTTTTTGCACCTTTTTAACCCTCTAACAATAATGCCCTTCTGTCCTTTTATCCCTTACTTCCCTATTTATCCTTTTTTACCCTATTTACCTTTTCTGCGCCGTTTACGCTTTTTACCCAGTTAACCTTTTTACCCTTTTCCCCCTTTTAACCTTTATACCTTTTATTTTTTTTATGATTTACTTTTTTCTCTTTCTACCATTTTTCTCAATTGTGCCCTTTTTTCCCTTTCTTGACATTTTTGAAATTTTGGTCATATTTGGATATTTTGCAAATTTTGCTCTTTTGGTCTTATTGTCCCCTTTGAATAGATTAACTTTTTAACATTTTTACTATTTTTGTCATTTTTACCCTTTACACTTCTTGTTACATTAATTACCCAGCTTAGACCCGGAGAAATATTTTACGGTAAAAAGAGTGAGTTTAAAAAAAATTGAGAAAGTTTAAAATGGGTCAAAGGGGTAAATGGATAAAAAAACATGTTAATCTTAATATCTATAATTCTTCTGTACGTGTGTATGTCAATGAACTCCTCCTAAACGGCTGGACCGATTTTGATGAAATTTTTTGTGTATGTTTGAGTGGTTCCGTGAATGGTTTAGATTCACAATTGGACCCGGTAGGTGGCGCTGCAATTGGGTTCTAGGATTTATTTTTAGAGATTTTTTTTGGGGGGGGGATTTTTTGGGGGGAATTTTTTTAATTTTAATTTTTTTAGATTTTTTGCAAATCAGAACATATAACCTCAAAATTTCACCCCCCCCAACGATCCCCCCCAATATTTATAATAATGAATATAATATTAATAATTGACCGTTAAAACCTTCAATTATGCCACCCATGCGAAAAGACAGCCCTCGGGCAGGACAACGTCCGTCGGGTCCACTAGTATAGTATAAAATCTATTTTTTAGAAATAAATCACGACATTTAATAACTTAATGTATCATGTCTTCATGAAAAGAGGAGTTTATTGTTGCTACCAAACTTATTGTTTAATCCCCATGACAACCAAACTTCCATGCCCACCAAACTACATTACAAATTGTATTAAATGTAGTAGAAAATCTTTCGCACAGCGTTAAAATTCCTTCATTTTTTCGGTTTTTAATTGATTAAAAATTCTATTCAAAAATTTCAAATTAATGCACAGGGGCTACTAATATTTCAATTTCAGACAGTTGCTTGCGGTATATATCTCGTAACGATCATGACAGACGGACACACACAAACACACACAAACAATCTTCCGTTTATTAACATAGATTTTCAAAATTCAGTCAGTTGCTATCTAGTCCTTAGGTCAATTTTTCTTTGAAAAATAAATATAAAGTGTGATTTATCATCCAAAATATTTCACAAATATCCATTATGAACAAAATCGTTAAAAACATTTTTTGTAAATTTTGAATTTTAAAAACTCAGTTTTCAGTCGACTACCCTTAATTTTAGGGATTGAATAAAAAAAACACAATTTGGTCTTGAGGTATAAAATCTAAATATCAAATTTGAATTAAATCCATAAAACAGTTTCAGCTGTAGACATACAAAGGAAGGAACCGATATAAATATAAAACCTACTTTTTGGGGGATAGAGACAAATAAAGTGTGAAGATACGTCATAATCATTAGGCAGACAATTTTCACTAGTGCAATACTTTCTCTGCTTGAGGAAATAAAATTACCACCCGAAATCGAAGTAGGGTCATCTAGCCTCATGTTTGACCACTATGTCACTTGGACACGTGGACGGGCCTTCACGTACAAATAAAAATAAACACAATGAAAGCCTCTCAGACTCTGTAGTGACATCTGATGGAGGCCGCAATATTTCATTCCCTTCTTCGAGAATGTCTCGAGATAAGTCGGGACGCTCCTAACACTAGTGGTCCTGTCTCGTAAAAAATCGCCAATGTCAAAGGAAGAAACACTAATAAAATGAACCCAGCGAACATAACCCACATGGGGTTAACGTGTTTGGGGAGTTTTTATAGTTTCAGAGATACCGAAAAATGCACATGTTTTGTTGCCAGCAGTTAACACTCAAAAGATTACTCCGTTGAGAAGAAAAACGGCTTATCTCAATCATATTTATTCTTAGTCGTTTTCGACGAGTTATTTTTTGATAATATCGTAATTTTGCTAATTTATTTGATACATTTTTTTTCAAATAAGTCTTCAGTTTATAATTTACTCCAAATGGATGATGGATGTAAGATCCAGCTCAATGCTAAATATGTTTCTCCTAGGTTGTTTATACAGTCCAATTTCCATAAGAAGAATCTTTTAAAAAATACAGACTTTTTTTTTCAGTCAAGATTGATAACATTTTAAGAAATTTTTAGTGTTCTTTTATCGGTAGGGCCTATTGATAATTTCTATCAAAAGTGTCGGTTGCAGATCACATGACTTGTCATATTGATACAGTTATTTAAAAAACTTTCATCTCCGATTGATGGGCTTGCAGATAAAGTCGCTCTGGTCTTTTCTAGTTTGCTGGTGATGGGGAGGTACTGGGGCTCAAATACAAGTTGTATACACTGAGGTCGTTGCCCCACAGTGGTTTCCTGCTCTTTCTACGCACAAATGTGGGTACACATACTTTAATTTCTATCTACATCCTCCCTACCCCTTTATCGTAAATATGTGGAAGGCTAGTAAGACGCAGTGCACAAAAAAGAACTTACGTTTAGCTTATTAATATAAAATAAACATAGCAAGAGTCATCATCACTTGTTGCCTGATCAGAAAGAGAAAATTAAGCATCAATTTGAGATAATTACGTAACTTGCATGGGTACAACCAAATATGTATACAATTCCAAGTTTTTAAAATACCTCGGGTCATCACTTGTATTTGTTCTTTTGTCATAAAACTTCCTCAACATTGCCGGGACTTGACAGGAAATTCCAGAGGAAATGAACACTACAGGGCCACCAAAACTTTAAAATAAAAGTTATAATAACTTTGTAACAAAGTATATTTTGATAGTAATATTAAACAGCAGGGTTATCAGAGTATAAGCCAAGATGGTCCAAATTTCTTCATCCCAAGGGCCAGTGACTATCAGTTTGCACCGTGGGCAAAAATATTTTTAGTTATCCAATCAACTTAATGCAACACTAAATAAACAATTGTTTTTATTACCGGTACTTAAAATAAATTGTAGTTTTGGTTGGCAGAATCTTTCACATCTACTGCCAAAAATAGGTTTATTAATATATCAAAAATATAATATGAAACATACATGCACATACACTTTCACAAAACAACCTAGTACTAAAAATATAATGTTTACACATATTTTTATAACCAAATAAATCTTTAATAAAGTGCAATCATGACCTTATTAAATAAATATTTATATTTAAATCATTAATTATTTCACCGTCGAGGGTTCCCTTTAATTATCTTCCTGAAATACTTACTATGAGGGCTACATTTTCAGTGAACGCGCCCGCCAGTTGGTCTAAACACTCAAGGATAGTCATGTACAAAATAACTTATAGGATCACTTATAGGATGGGAAAAAACACAACAATAAATCAACCTAGTTAGAATAAGACGGTTCTTGGTTACACTTCTGTCAAGATCGTAAACCACTTTTGCTCTCACGTGACGGAAGGATGATAACTGGGGCACTAATAAAAATAAGGGCACGAAGCTGTTTTATTTAGTAAATGAGTTGTGAGTTTAGTTGGGGTGTGAGGGGATAGGTGGCCCTTAGTTGAGGATGACTTCGGATGTCAGAGGCTGAAGAAAACAAGAGTTTTTTTTTTTTTGCCATCCCTTGAAGAACATTCATACAATGATTCCTTAACCTTTGAGGAAATATATTTTTTTTACTAGTCAGTCAGACACCTTAGCTCAGTCGGTAGTATATTTGTCTACTGAGCTAAGGGTCCCGGGTTCAATTCTCAACATCGCTGAAAAATGTATCATTGGTGAAATGATGGTTTCCTATTTCACAGTGATGAATTAACGGCCGGGAGCTGGGTATTGTGTCTGTTCTAGGTTTAAGTTAGTTTATATGTCATGTTCTGATATGATCAGTCGGTTCAGAAGGTTTACGTTAAATACCTCAAACAAATGAGAAAATCTTATTAGTTCAGTATATTTAAGCCTTTGGCAGGCTTAGGCCGTGGACTTACACGGAAAGACTGAGGTTTGATCCCGACTGGGCGCGGTGGGAGTGTATTTAGCTTACATAGTATGGCTTTTTATCTTTTTTTAAAAATCAAATACCGGTACAGTTACTTGAAACTTCCTATTATCGTGTTAAATAACTACTTTAAGTAGCCAATAATTAATAATCACACTTGAGTGTAAGATTAGTATAAACGTATTTATTTAAACCTTAACAAATACAGAAACCTGCCACATTTGAATCGAATTTCTTTCAAATTAATTTAAACATCAAAATAACTAGCACATATATTTGGTTTCTGGTTTATTTTCTAGAATGTCTTGATTGATGTTCCCAAAAAAGAGTTAACAATTATTTTCACACACTATGGATGTAAGTTTTAATAGTAGGAAAATAAATTATTTTAGACAAGGTCTATTTTTTTAAATAAATAATTTAAGTCTGGAAAATATATTTAATAGTATAAATAGCCATTTTAAACGTATGTGGATATAAGATTCTCAACAAGTAGTGATTTCCTATTAAAATATTGTCTTGATACTAAATCAAAGCTCACAGATTTGTTTTTATAATTTCATTACGTCTTTAAATGAGATTCATAACGAGTATTTGGTATAAAACTACTACTTCTACAAAGGATGAAATCCTAAAATTAGACCTACAAGACGTCAATTCATCACTGTGAAATGAGAACCCCAATTTCAGAATTTCAGTAGTAGCATGCTATGAATTGAACCCAGACATAATCACTACCTGCTGTGCTAAGGTATCTTACTGATAATGAATAAAATGGAAACAAATTAAAAACCTCTTTTAAATAGAGATGTATGAATTCACAAAGAGAGAAACAAAGGGTAAATATATCCATAAGGAACAGGAAATCAAAAAGTGTATATAAATGGTGGTATAAAGTCTAGTTATATTGTTTTAACTAGTACGAACAGGAAATTATAGTAAGAAGATCTGGTAGGACAATTATTATAGTAAATATTCTAATTAAAGACTATAATAGATGGCAAAAGAAGAATTGAGTGGCAGGCATAAATTAAAGGTAGACAGTTATAGTAAGATTATGATAAAAGTACCTTTTTAAAAGATTTGAACCTTTTTTGCGTTCAACATTGATAACATTTTATTATATTATTATTACGTTGTAAGTATTAATCCCGTATCAAAATTTTGAACTGCAGATCACATGACTTAATGTATGAACACATTAAATATATTTAGTAACTTTTGTAACTGTCATATATGGGTCCACCTACCAGAATCCTACTATACAGTTACATTTTCATAGAAATACCCTTATCTGACAGGAAAGCTTTTACATATACTTTCACGAATTTATACTTCAAGTCATATGTTTTTAAATTGTCACTTTTGATCAATATTATTAATTCCTCTAAAACAACATTAATAATACAGTAAAAAGTCATCTATGTTGACTTAAAAAATATGTGTATTTTCTAAAATAATCTTCCTAACAAAATAATAATATAGTAGAAGAACTCGTGTTTAAAAGGAATGGAAACTATAAAAGGAACACTTCCAAAAAATTATGACCAGAAGAAACAGAAGAAGAGCAGATGAAAATGGTATAAGAGGACACAAAAGAGATTGAGGACGAAGGGATGATTGCTTCCTGCCATCAGTCCCTTAGGGATTTCTCCTGGACGGTGGCACAGTTCACTCTGTGAAGATAGAGTGCTTTCATACGTTCAAAAAAAACATTCAAAAAATGCTTGTCTATTGCGAAGAATTTTTTTTCAGACAAATATTATTTAAAATGTCAAAAATTGAAGGTAGCTTATGTATAGTAGTTTTAATAATAGATGCGACATTGTTCTCTAAAAGATTATAATATCTTATGATTAAACTACAATGAAACGTAACATACAATGTAACCCCGACTATATGTAACCTATAGTAAAAAATCTGGATAGTGGAATTTATAAAGAAAAAAAAAATGATTTCACACTCAAAGACTTTACTGACAATATGGTACTAAAAGAGCATATAGCGTCTGTACTAGCATGTACAGTACCTACAGCACATCATAAAACAAATTACAAATGTACAGTACACATGCATCCATTATACAATACAACGTAAAATAAAATCTTTGAACTTCTTAGAGAGAAATTACCTACTATATATTAGACTCTTAAAAATTAGGAAAACGTTAAGTTATTTTGTCCAAATTTTACGAGAGCCACTGCGTTGATACTAATCCGAATATCCGGTGGTCCGGATTATCCGTGTTCGGATAGTCGGGATTCTACTGTATTTAAATTAAAACGTCATATACAGTAAAAACCTTAGTTATGGTTGTTCTTGCACTAGTCCACCTAACTCAGAACTGTCTATAAGCTAATGGTGGGCACTTTGAACACTTCACAGCCATATCTTTATATGTGTATCAAATTTAGATAACCAATCAGTTATCCAAGCGGAAATTTTTATGTTAAGGTGTGTATACTTTTTTTGGGGCACCTCTCACCTCTGTATATACATTCTCACACAAATATGTTACATGTTTGCCTAGAATAACACACCCAATATTTAAAACATTGTTGCTACGTTGATTTTAAATGTTTTATTGGATTGTATAAGGTGCGCTTTTTAAATAAATTGTATATGGGCATACGACTTACAAATTAACATAACCAAGGACCTAAAAACTAATTATAACCACCCATACTTCCCCCTCCCCCCTCCCACACACACACATATACATCAAGTCAAACCTGTATTCAAGTAATAAATATCTGTGTAATCACCACCAAGATTCAAACCAGGGCCCTCTAGGCCTTTGATATCTTATATATAAAAACGGGGATGAGTTTTTATGACGCAGGGGGCAAGTTAAGAACTTCCTTTTTTTTGTCAAATCTTATATACTAAAAATTACAATATTAGAATCATAATATGATTAAATAATTATTGAGACGAGTGGTTTACGGTTATTCTCCAAAATAAGTTGACAACCATGATTAGAGGACTCTGGCTCAATCCTGTGGTGGTACTTGTATTAATAATTATTGTGGATATTTGAATAGGTTTGTACTCTTGAACAACTATTACAATTTCTAGCGTTAATGTTTTTGTGTGTAATTCTAGATATGTAGCCTCAAGTTAAGGAAACTGCCCACTGGAAGACACATATCCTCTTATTGAAGCATTTACTATGGAAATAGCAGTTCTAAGGTTTCAATGTTATTAAAAACTAGATCATTTAATCTTTTTATGATTTTTTAATTGTAAAACTAAAAATGTGAAGTCCTTAATCATATATATATATATATAAAATATCATATGCTGATATATTTAGCCTCCAACTAAGTGTGAAACATATTTTGAAATAACAAACACATTCTTGAATATCTCAGGATTTCTGAACGTCTATTAAGTGTCAAGCAGTCAGATAAGCAGCCAACCTTAAATCACTTTACAAGTAGTAAGTACCCTGTGGTTATTAGATATATATTGGAAATACACACCGTTTTCGAACCAACTTTGGTCAACTTCCACTAAGTGTGGTGTACCGTCCATACAGAATGTCCACGTGGTGCCGCAGTAATCAGAGGTCCATGGTTCACATCTCGTTACCCTCACCTGACCTATGACCCAAAGCGACGCGGCTGGGTTGGGGTGAGTTGGATGGAAGAGGGGGGGGGGAAGCAATTCAATTTGTCCGGAGCCGAGATTAACCGGGGGCCGCAAACCCCTCGGGGCACACTGCTCATTTGTCTCTGACCCCC
>CABFWO010000861.1:135060-171762 GCA_902155825.1 Timema genevievae | reverse complement strand
CCCCAAATCCCCCTTTCTACCCGAATCCTATGACCCACCCCTTTCATCTCTCTCTTCATCCCAATGCTTCTCTGCATCTAACTCTCGGGGTTTCTTTATTCCCTTTTGCCTGGTTTAGTTTCTCTTCAATTTTTCCCCTCCTATACTATCTTCATCGTGGGTGGCTTTATTCCCTCTAGATTAAGTTTATTGGTGGAAGTTTATATTCGACAAAATTTCGTTGGATGGGTTACATTTCTTGATCTTCATGTGGCTTGGCGACAAGTATCATGACGACGCTCACAAAGAACAAAACGTAAAGAAACATTAAATTTGTAAATGTAGTTTAGATGTAACTAATTTATCTCACAGTTATTATCGTCGATAAAGCTGTAGTAAGAGTCAATGAGTAAAATAAATATTGCGACACATTCGTATGATAGGATTTTGCTAGGAAAAATCTCAAAGAAGCATTTTATTTTTTATTTTTTTTCCTTTCAACAAACATTGTAACGGGTTGCCACATCAAATTGTAAGACTACACCCTGCTTCTGATATCACTCGTAACGACTCATCACTTCAACATCATTAGGTGTTTGTTTACCCCCTAGTTTGGACAGTCAGTCGAGCGGTCAGTAGGCCACTACACACGTACAGATATACCTGTGCAGTTATACCGGATGTGCTAGTGCATTCACACGATACAGTTTTTCTTCTTCAGGTCACAGTTTGTTGTTGATTTTCTTTACAAAGCTTTCTTTGTTGGTAGCGGGATTCGATCTCGTTTAGTTTTTCAAACAAGATTCAGCTTCTTTTTTGGGTAGGTCATGGTAGTTTCTTGATTTAATTTTCTTCTGACATTGTTCACCTTTGTAAATTTCTATAAATCCTTCTATGGATTCTCGGTGGCTACCGCAACACTACCATCATTGTGTACAGGACTAAGTTTATAAAGAAAGGAGCAAACTGATCTAATTGGTGAACGATATTACGATGGCAACAGCAACAACTGAACTGACCCACCTCGGCAGTTCGGTACAGACGTTCTGGTATGCCTGCGCAGTTTGTTCCGACGTAGGTATATCGAATGAAATCAATTATTTGCTCCGGTTGCCTGTGCAGGCCGATATAACTATACAGTTATGTCATTCACACGTTCAGTTATACCAGACAGGCGCGCCTGTACAGGCAAACCTCACAGGTATACCTGTACGTGTGTAGCGGCCTTACAGATGGTCTGATAGGGCCCCTACACGATCAGTCAGACTGCCAGTCCTGAGATTGACAGTATGTATCGGTATTTGCAACCAGACCGTACAGGTTCAGTATTCGCGTCATTATTTTTATCAGTCTCAGCTCCTTTATGCAATGTGCAACAATATGGATAATAAGGAAAAAGCGTGTGCAGTCTATGTTTGCTACTGAGACTGAAGGAAATACTGACGATCGCGCGCACGTGGTCAGTCTTACTGTCAGTTTCTCCCACCACTTGCAAGACTGATTGACTGAGACTGATGTGATCAGAAAATTCTGATCACATCAGTATTTTCGTAAGTCCGTCCATCAGTACTGCCCCTACATGAACAGTCAGACTATCAGTATTAATTATTACTTTATTAATATATCGACAGTCTGACTGGTCGTGCAGGGGCCCTATAAGGGAAAGTAGTAGGCTATGACTGAATCAGATGATCACAGTTTGGGTTGATGTTTAGTGTACAGTACATGTACAGCACAAAAATGTAATGATAGTCCATGAAAAGAGTAATTTAGAACGAAAACAACTTAGCGCTAATAGTCTATGGTTTGCAAACATGTCCTCAATTACTTTAGAAAGGTTGGTCCTATCTGGCCATCCATATTAGGGTCCTTACTCGTGGCTTACTTACACTAATCAGTTTGAATTGACCAACGTTCATCCATGGCTCTACTAACCACGTCTCTTCCAAACGTAGTTAATTATATGCGACGAGGCTGTGAATAACTTGAACTTTGTCCTAGTTCTAAGCGCTTAGTTGGACGATGTCCATCTTACTAAGAAACCTGATATATCTTCGTTTACCTATTTAATACAGAAAAAGGAGGCTATTTCTCCTTCCTATTGTGTCCTCTAGGGAGGAAGAGATGGGGTGTGGAGATAAAGTCATATTGTGTTAAGCTATGGCTGAATAAGCGACGAGCCCATCCAACGCCAGTTGTGTTTACTAGTGTGCTAACCATGTTTTAATTACAAGCACTAAATGTCACACATTAATATTTACATAGCATAACATCAAGCATATATATTTTTTAGCAGCACGTGTTACTACTTGTTTAGGTTAAACGCATGCATACTAAGATTAAGTTAATTAGTCAGGGGCGAGGAAGGTTGAATTTAGAGGATGTTTAACCGTATTTCCGTTGAGGGAGAGTGGAAATCCATTTAGGAAAATCACCTTTAGTACACCCAACCAGGTTTAGAATCCCAATTTCCGTCATTGGCATTCCAATATAACACGAAAGTAACGCTTTAGACCATGTGGCCACCACAGCAAGTAACATGAAATATATTGAACAGTTGGAACAAGCAATGATTACGCAGGTACTTACAATATTTAACATTATTATTGGTGTTATTTTATAGGTAGTGATAATATCTATCAAAAGTGATACCTACATATCGCATGGCTTAATGCATGAATACATAAAGTAGATCTAGGAGTTTTTCTAGATGCCAAATTAGGTTCTTCCAACGAAAATTGTAAGTTAATAAATATATATTCTCATCTAGTAAACTATAAATTAAAAAAAAATAATTTAAAAGTTGATTATCAGTAAATACCCTTTAGGGGATTTTTCACCGATTAAAAAGTATACGTTGCTATTTACCATCCATTTACCATCCATTTAGACAAAATCGTTGTTTTAAATAAATTTAGAATTTATAAAAATCAGTTACCAGTAAACTACACTTAATTTTAGAACGGGAATTAAGATCACAATTTTGCCTCATGGTATGACCATATAACATCCAGATATAAAGTTTGAATGAAATTCAGTTTCGGATGTAGGTTTAGTTACAGGAAAAAATATATATAGACAGAGAGATAGTCAGACCTAAGGACAGAGTTAATTATTATAAATACTTTTTTTTAGTTTAAGGAAGCATAAAAGGTCTATATACTTAATAATCTCAATAGCAAGAATTTTTACGATATGAGAAAGTAAAAAAAAATAAAAAATAAAGACGACAATGAGACAGGATCACTATTTTTGTCTCACAGATAATAACCACCATTACCTGTAATAATATATAATTTCATAACACATCCCTCAGTATAGCAGCCCATATCATTTGGATCAGGGTCAACTCTTTAGAATGAGGGTCACAAGGAAAGGTTGTAGCGAGTAATCACCTTCTCAACTAGTGTTAATTTACTGTGTGCTGTCTTAGGAAACACTCATTGGGCAGTGTCCAACACAAATAACTGGTCACTCTAGCGGTTTGGTCGGGGGGAAACTAAGACAGAGAGTTCTGCGAATGGTAACTGTTGAACACCTTCTTTATTTTTGGAATATTTTAATTAAAAATATTAATTACTTCTGGTAAGAGACCATTGAAAATATCTAGATGAAGATGGGAAAACATAATTAAAATGGAACTGAAAAGGATAGGATGTAATGAGGTGGAGTGGATAGAATTATAGTGTGATTTTTGTAAGAAGAACAGTAGAAGTTAGTTACTAAAGTTACTAAGACAATTTTAATATATTTATGCATCAAGCCATGTTATCTGGAACTGTCACTTTTGTTAGATATTTTCAATATCTATAAAATGACATGTAATCTCCCAAGTTGTAAACCCTATGTTGTTTCGAAAAGGAAGGATGAGATTGCAATTTTAATATCTTATTTGCATTTTATACTTAAATTCGGGGATTATCTTTGTTTTTATAATATTATTTTTAGTCATTCATTTGCATTTTATAATATTTAAGCCCTTTAGGCAGTTTGTAAGGCAATACATTTCTTTTAATTTTAAATGTGCTTACTGGATTCGTTGGACGATGAAACCAAAAGGAAAGAGCTGTTATTGCGCTTAGTTTCCGTTCTAAGAGAAATACACCTTTTACTTAGTACAGAATGGTTGCATTGTCCAGCCAATCAGAAAGCCAGAATTCAAACTTGTCTCATGTGATAGGTCGATATCGTCAGTTCACTCTGGTGCAATCGTTGATGTCATCAGTATTTGAAAAATACACGCGGGAGGAACAAACTTTGACTGTTACACCAGTAAGGAGACGCGCGGTGACTTGGGTGGCGACAATACGTGTGTTGCTTGTCACCGGGTACGGTGACTGATGTAGGGACGGGTCAATTGTAAACGCTGAAGTTGTAATTTGTTATAGAAATAAAGGAATACGTTATAATAATAAATTAATATAAAAGTGATCAAAGTATATTTATTGTATAAGTGGGAATTTCCTTACATGATAATCGCGTCGATAAGAGAAGCTGAGCTAGCCAGGGATTGAGATGTTAACATTATAAGTTGTCTTTACGTAGGAGTCTTCAATTGGTGCCCATCGAGGGTCATTTTGTAGGATATTTATAATTGGCGAGCCAACGCAAGGTAATTAAAGTATAACAATTGGAACCCAACGAGGGGCTTACGTAGAATTCTTCAGACATAAATAACAAAGTAAAATATTATCAATGTTGGCCGCAAAGAATATGTTTGAATTCTCTCTACTGTTCTTCCAACCAAAATCAGGGTATAGCTCAAGATAGGTATAGTATAGGTGGCACACTTTTTAAGAGTGGCAATGAGCTCTTCGAGCTCCTATTGCCATAAAGTAAGTGAGTAATTTGTTTCTTATTGTTTGCTCTAATCACAATAGTTATGGCAACAATGATTAAAATTAGTTAGCTTTAAGGAAAATTGAGCTTAATTAATGTTATATTAATTATTATTAGATAATGTTGAGCTAAATGATATTAAGTTATGTTATGTTAAGCTAGGTTAGTTTAATTTGAATCGTTGATCTTCCTAACTCGTAGAAAAAGAAATGATTGCTGTTACACATTTGAATAAGTTATACATGACGAAGGATAGGGATGGAAAAAGCATCACAAAAATATATAAGTTTAACAAACAAATATATTTAAAAGTAAATAGGAGAAATATAATTACATATGAGTGACAAGAATTTGATTGAATTAATTAATTATAACTGTATTCTGTTATGGAAGTAAAAAACATTAGGTTGCAAGAATTGGTATAAGTACTTTGTCTACAAGGAACCAACAGAGGTTAGATAGAACATTTAGTTTAATAGCTCTAGAAATAGAGGTATTCGCTCTTACTCGAACGAAGACGTGTCTGTTGTAACACAGCAATGGTTAAAAGGAGAATAAAGTTTCGGAGAATATATTGAAAGACAATCAATCTAGCCGGACTAATACCGAACTAGTAGCAGAAAGGTCTAATCATGAAAAATAGTGAAATAATAGAAAATAGAGACATAGCATCAAACCCTATATTTTTAGAGTTAGTAAGAAGAATACTATTTAAACTAGCAAGCTAGTATTAATGCTCATGCAGAGCTACCAAAATAAACAATGAATAATATCCTATTAAAGGAGCTTCCGTTTAACAAACAATAGATGGCTAATAATCAGGTATCTACACATATTTTTACTTACGGTTGGTCATTTCCTAATGAGTACTTCCAGAGCAATCAATGGTAAATTAATTCATTTACGCAAAACTAGTACAAACTATCTTTGAATACTTAGATAAATATGGCGCCTGAAGGGGCCAAAGAAAGCATTATCCTCGCGGGTCACTACTTCAATCTAGTAGTGCTCCCACAGGTTGCTCACCGCAAATAGCTACACAAAAAGGGTGCAATCAAGACTGCAAACAGTCGATGACCTAACTAGGTCCTAGAAGAAAGTGTTTGATGATATGATTGTAGCCATAAAGAGATTCTAAACATGATCATACCGTTTAGGGGGACTTTAAAATATAACGTTGTCTTAAGGACTTAAAAAGGAAACCAGAGCCATGGACTCAGTATACTCAATCACCTGGTCCTACACATAAGTAGAGAATAGAGCCCTCGTATTTAAACTATGCCTTATGGGCATAGGTAAATAATCGTCAAACTATCTGATCCAAGAAACAATGTCTGATGGACATGAAGAATAATGTTAGCCATTTTGACTAAAGTAAATTATGTCTGATGGACACAGAAAATAAAACAAAACTATCTAATACATCAAACTATGTCTGAGAGACATAGAGCAACGGCAGACATTCTGACATGATACTCATAGTCTCAGAAGAGGCTTCCTCTGTGACGCGGTGGTGAGACTGACGCCTTACACATCGTGACAACCAGTAGTCTTCGGTGCTGAAGTTTAGTGCAGTAGTTCTTCCTGCGGCGATTTATTACAATGGAATACAAATGTGAATCCCAGGGAACTCATTATATAGCTACAGAACGTGTTCGGGAAATGAACTACATCAGGAGAATTAAGGGGAGAAGGGGAGAATAGTTGCGAAATAACTCCACTTGCTCACTAGCGCTGTTTGAACGTGTAATGAGCAGATAAAAACATCTTTCTTTTCTTCAACGTGTGCCCTTCGAACAAGACGTGACGATGATGCTTGCGATCCCGAGACGGTCCACCGAGGCAATGTTTCTCGACGCTTGGGCGTTTCCCGGCAACATCAATTCAGTGTGAGTCACTACTTGCTACATCCTATTGGAATAGATTAGTAATTATTATCTTGTTTTAATGGTCTTTATAGAATTTTAATTGTCTTTATGGAATTCTTGATTGTAGATGTCATACTATACAAATGCCATGCTACAAATTTATATTTTGTTGGATTCTTCCAAAGGAGTGAAAATAATGACAGACACAATAATTACAACCCTTGGGATGAATTTAATACGGAAACAAACTCACCTCAAGTTGTCCATGAAATTCCCAACAAGCCTGAGACAACTTAAGAAGAAAGATTTCTCCCGTGGGCCTGTCTCCCTTCACTTGTTACAGTTGTGAGGTTACAACACCGGCATTTCACAGTCAACCTGTCGAGTGTGCTAGCCGGTATGTGCTACAGCTGTGAGGTTACAACACCGGCATTTCACAGTCAACCTGTCGAGTGTGCTAGCCGGTATGTGCTACAGCTGTGAGGTTACAACACCTGTGTTTTACAGTCAGCCTGTCGAGTGTGCTAGCCGGTATGTGCTACAGTTGTGAGGTTACAACACCTGTGTTTTACAGTCAACCTGTCGAGTGTGCTAGCCGGTATGTGCTACAGCTGTGAGGTTACAACACCTGTGTTTCACAGTCAACCTGTCGAGTGTGCTAGCCAGTATGTGCTACAGTTGTGAGGTTACAACACCTGTGTTTTACAGTCAGCCTGTCGAGTGTGCTAGCCGGTATGTGCTACAGCTGTGAGGTTACAACTCCAGCATTTCACAGTCAACCTGTCGAGTGTGCTAGCCGGTATGTGCACATCAAGTGCAGAGGAAACCAAACACTATACTGATTAGTTTTTCACCTGCTAGGGATGGAGATTGCACTTTATTTTCACTGGGGGTGGACATTATAATGTGTACTTTAGAGCTAATTAATTGTACCGAAGCACGACTTACATATTAACTTAGCTATAAAACCGACACCATACCCAGTCTCCGACGGTTATCAATTCAATGGCGTGATAGATAATATTCCAATTTTATACAATTCTTTAGCCATGCGGGGAATTGAACCGGGAAGATTTAGTTCACCAAGCAGACGTGCTATTGGCTAGGCTAGCGAGTCAGACTAGGAGTGCAATAACCTCTGATTAATATAATTAAAACTATTTTATATTAATATATAGTTTTAATTTTAAATTAGTTTCCAAGCAATAAAAGTATTTCTATAATATAAGAGTGGTTATTTGTGCCTGTTAGAGTATTCCAACAGTGATCAAGTGGCTTACGAAATTAGATTCACATTGTACCGGTTAATTCAGAGGTCTGGGGTAGAATCTCAGTTTGGTACACCAAGTTTTGATTCCCGCATGCGTTTTTAATGGGTTTTTTTCTATCCTCACCGCATACTAATGCATGTATTTCTCTTAGGTATCCTGATATCTACCCTTTAGAATATCTTGTTAATAATATCGGTGCTACCCGTTTCGGTGGCCGAATGGTCTACTCTACTCGAAGGCGTCCCTCTTGCGATAAACAGGACTCCCGATAGTGGGAAGATTGGAGTTAAGAGTCCCAGTCGGGTACCCTGAAGGTGGTATTTTTTAAGATTGTTTTCCACTCTCCCTCCACATAAATGAGTAACACTTCCTCTAAATTAAGCCTTCTTCATCCCTAACCCATTCCATAACATGAACTGGTAATAAGACGTAGTGCTAAAATACTAATTAAAATACACGTTGGTTCTATAACATTTGAATTAATTAGTAATGAGTTATTAGGTTGTACTGATATTAATAAAACTACAATATAATTGAAGAAATTTTTGACTCACTGGACTACTTATCAACCTGTTTGCATCCGAATGTTAATAGCCATTTTTACCTTAAGTATATCACCTAGCTTAGGTAGCTCGAGCCAGATGTTGCAAGGTGGGGTTTTCTGTATTCTACTTTAAATACTAATAAGAATGGCCTGTGAAGTTGATTTCTATATTTTAAAAAGTAGAACTACGGGTAGTAAGACGTGGTATTAAAAAAACCCACAAAAAATAACACATCCTATCCTTTCACTTATTAACTCTACATTTTTCCTTCGTTCAAGGCTAACTTTTTTTTACGTTACTAATCTAGATTATATTTGCGTGTTGTAATGTGTCACTGCTGGTAATGAAGCAAGACTACAGGATCCATAATGACCCGAATAAAGAAGAGGATGTGTTATATCGCAGAAATTTATGTTTCATTTCCGCATTTTTATTTTGATATTAATCGAGGACTTCTTATTTTGCCGGAATACATTTTATTTGCATTTGTAGTATTTTACACGTGGCAAATAAACTGGTCCCCTTATACTGCACAGGTGCATTTATTGGTGGGAACCTTTTCAAGGTAGATTTTTTTTTATCTATCATCTAATTTTCTTATTATTACATTGTTTTATCTTCCTTCCGGCCATAAAATCGGCGCCGTGTTAATCCAAACTTACCAGACAAAATGATGATTTATTTTAGACTTGAAACTAAAGATATATTTAAAAAGAACAAGCAATGAACTACAATACATGTAATGGCTTCTATGTAAAAAAAACTAGTGGAATAGTAAAAAGTGTATATAATTTGCATAGGATTATACACATGTTGTTAGTTCTACCCAACCCGTCCGGGCTATGATATCTTAACCACGCTACAGTAAAATGTAGTTCAGATTAGATGAACTCACATTTGTGTGGTGATAGAGTGGGAAACCAATTAGTAAGAAACACTCGGTACACCTAGCCAGGATTTGAACTCCGGCCTCTCCATCACCGGTAAACCAGACTAGACGAGCTCGGTGTTCAACCCGCATCCCCACCAATACGGATTAAGATGTCAATTTCTATCTAGATATCCAAATATATATTTGCAATGAAAATGTAATAATAATAATAGTTCCATACCGTCTGCCGGAAAGTGAACTATACCTACTGAGCGGCCGCCAAATGTTGGCGAAGATAGTTCACACACTCGCGGATAGAGGGTGTCATGTGGTCAGCACAACGACAAATATGGCCGTGAATCCCAATAACTAAATATTAATTTTCAAAACTAAGTGTACGTTTATGCTGCATTCTCGCTGCTGGCACATGAATGCTCGCCAGACGCCTCGCTGCTGGCACATGAATGCTCGCCAGACGCCTCGCTGCTGGCACATGAATGCTCACCAGACGCCTCGTTGCTGGCACATGAATGCTTGCCAGACGCCTCGCTGCTGGCACATGAATGCTCATCAGACACCTCGCTGCTGGCACATGAGTGCTCGCCAGACACCTCGCTGCTGGCACATGAATGCTCGCCAGACGCCTCACTGCTGGCACATGAATGCTCGCCAGACACCTCGCTGCTCTCATGTAGCTACTATGCTCACTATGACGCATTTACCCTGCATCTGTTCACATTGCTGTAAGATGCCGGCATGAGAGGTTAGCGAGTCATGTTTGGTGTTATTGGAACGTGTTTAGTGTTGAGGAACGAGGCTGTCTCAGTCATCTGATGACAGTGATAGTGATTCATTTTAAACAAAAATGTGGTTTGTGACAAGAAGAAAGAGGAGAAGGTAAGGAGTGCACCCTTTTAATCAAGAACACCATCGCCAATGTTATTTCCACCAGTTCTACCTTTCTGTATATTTTTAATCTTATTGGACCATAAATTGTGTGAAGGAACCAATAACAGCTCAAGTTTCAAGATGCCCGGCGATGGTCGAGGCTCTGAAAACAAACTGATTTGTTATCATCGCTACAGCGAGGGTAGCAGCGGGCAGCGAGGCGAGTAGCGCTGATGCAGGATAAATGCACCAATAAGGGTCACTAGTTTTGTTTCAACATCTGGTGACCTGGCGGTCTAGGGGTAAGGTGCCAGACTTCTGTGCTGGGGGTCCGGGGCTCAATCCTCGGTCCCGGCACAGATTTATCTGATTGCCAAACTCTTCCTTCACCTCTGACAAGATGTGTATTAATCACAACTTGAGAATGTGAGGAATGCCAGGCCTCCACCGTGGTTCGGATCCCACTTTAAACTGTAGGTCCTTCAGTTCATCTCACAATCACCCTACCATTACACATTAGTGTAAGTGCGTATAACCCGAATGGGTAGTAAGACGTGGTGCTAATAATAATAATAATAATAATAATAATAATAATAATAATAATAATAATAATAATAATAATAATAATGTTTCAACATCGCCCCACATCCATGTTCATAGCTAGGCGATGTACCAGCAGCGAGGATGCAGCATAAACGTACTCTAAGGATATCTTACACTAATTATTTTTCTAGAAGGGTTGATGTAGTGGTTCGTCTTCCGGACTCTTACTCACAAGGTCGAGATTAGACTTGGTTCAAATCCCGACTGTGTGCTCTGCAAGCTATTTTTTTTACATATTTTGTTTATTGAGGTTTTAAGGAGTCTCAACATGTTAATATCTCTTAGTGTGATATTTCCAAACTTCCCTCCAAATTCTCTACAAAGGAATGCAGGTGCATTTTATCTCAACTAACGTCATTAACCCTACTAATTAGATTGAGACTTGCGGTTAACGTAGAAGTACTAATAACTTACTAATATTAATATCACTCCACCACCAATAACAATTGTAATACAAAGGTTGATTATATTATATTGATTGAGAACAGCCAATTTTTAAAATTCTGTTAACATTTGCAAACAAACGAAAAACATCAATGTTAATATGTTTAGTTAAAAAAAGGGCTGAGCCGTGGTATATACCGTTGAGGCTCTATGTTTGAATACATTTTTTGTCAAAACTCTGTCTTTTTGTGCTATTGCTTCCCCTTTCCGGTTTGAATGGAAAGTAATGGGCCTATGTTTAAACATAAGAAATATATACCTATATAAGTTAAGAGAAACTGTAGTTAAACTAGCTCTAAGTCATTTATAGAAACACTATTTCAATGTATCTAATCAGAAATTACACCCGGTCTCCTGGGTCAGATACACTATTCGTACTGCGAATCATGTAGGTCAAAATGTTACTAATAACAGTAATCTCTTCCTCTCAATTTCTGGTAAAAAAGCATGATTGGTTCAACCTGTACCATCCACATAGATCGACTGACTCACAAATAGAATCAACAGCCACCTATGAGATATTGTTTTGTACCATTGTAAAATTGAATTTAAAAATGTGGTCACCAGTGGTTTTCATGTGGCCCCCGGAACTCAAACCCGCATCCCCAAAAGCCTGAGGCTGATATCTAATCATATCTTGCCTCTCTCTCTCTCTCTCATACGTATGACACATGTGACAGTGTTAACACGGTTATTAACACGTCTTGTTCACACGCCACATGGCGTATTGCTGGTAGTGCCAAGGTGACGATGAACAACAGTGGACTATGTCACAGAGAAAGAATATTCTAATATTATAGTTCAATTACCCGCCTCGGTGGCGTAGTTAGCTAATACGCCAGTCGTGTTGAGCTAGACTACCGAGGACGGGGAGATCGAGGTTCGAATCTCAGTCGGGTGAACTGGGGGTGGTTTTTCCTAAATGGTTTTCCGCAAATGCGAGCTCACTTCCTCTAAATTCAACCTTCCCAATTCCTAATCCATTAGTGTAATCAGTACTTAAGCGTATAACCCGAACGGGTAGTAAGACGCGGTGCTAAAATTAAAAATTAACTATAGTTCAATTCCCTACAAAAATACACAGCCGCGTCTGTAGTCACGGAGGCTAAATGAAGGGTGCATTTAGTATGGTTTGCCCATAATGTGGAGGTTGGGTCTCAAATTACGGCTTGGGTTTACCGAAAATGTTTTTTTTTCTTATATAGTTTCCCACCCTTTCTCCACCAAAATGCGAATACATTTTATTCCAATTTTAAATTCTTCAGCCCTACTCAAGAGTATAACACGGGTGGGTGGTAAGAATCTAAGTAAAAAAAAACCACTTGGCGTTGTTATTGATGAGATGCTTGCTGTTCTAATCCCAGCCGGGAACATTGAATAGGTTTTTTTCCCCCATTTGATTCTTACTGTGGTTTTTCGTCCTCTTTCCAATCTACTACCTTCTTAATTCTACCACTTAAATTAAAGGAGGAATTTCAAACTTCAAAAAAGTTGGATTATAACATATAATACTTGTGTATGTATAGACAAGAATGTGACTGTGAAATCCTTGAAACTTCGACACATAGCAATGTTAAATATAGTATTATTATTCTTGTGGACATATCCCACTTTAGCACAATCTCTCTCTCTTGAGAATTATAATAACCGGTATTGGTGGTCGCTGCCTTGGGGCATGCCACATTGCCGGAATAAGTAATTCACAAATTCATATTCACAGATGTGAGTCCACCCCCTCTCTACCCCTAGTCTTGATTGGGGTATTGTCACCCCCCTCGTGAACTCTCGGCTTGGCAAGGAGGGGGGGTCGAAACCCAAATATCTGCCCCCTCAGGCCAAATATTATAAAAGTGACTGCGGGGAACCTCGATGTTAAAATATGGGCGAGTGAGTGGTGGTGCCAGGCTGTCATTCAGTGTCTGCAGAGTTGACGTTCAATGGGGGTCGTATCACCACATTCACAATTAGCTTTTCTATCCTGGTTGTTGTTGTTTTTTTTATTTAATTTGAGGGTTTTTAAGACGGGACTAACGTGTTACTGAAAATACGTGGTGAATGGTAGGAGTCTGGTAGGAAGAAATGATAGAAAAAAAAAGTGGTTATATTGGTAAATTTTTACTGTATTGTAGCACGACCGTGGGGGTTACGCCCCATTTGCACCTCACCGTGTAAACTGCGAGGTCTTTTAAGGTTATTGTGCAGGAGTAGAGGTGCTGTATTATCTTTAGAAGTTTTGCTTAGCACCCGTTCGGGCTATACGTTTATGTACTAATTAGGCTAATCCTTTTAGGGACTAGGAAGGCTATATTTAGAGAAAGTGTACCCAAATTTGCGTGGAGGGAGAGTGTAAAACCGTTTAGGAAAAACTACCCTCAGTGCACCCATCCGACCCCATCTTTGGCAGTCTAGTCCAACATAAACGTCCGTGCTTTAGACAACGCGGCCACTGAAGTGGGTAGTATTAATGTTAAAACACTGAGAATAAATTGCTATCTCATTTTGAATAAAAAAATCATATACCCACAAAACTCACCCGCATAAATGGTCACGAGGTCTATGAAGGCACCATACTCGCAATAGACTGGATTGCTGAAGTTCTAACCTCGACTGGGTGTAATAAGTTTAATTTTCCACACGTTATTTATCACTGTGGGTTTTCCCCATAATTTCTTCACGTTAATATGGCGCGCATGACGTTTGGTTCAATCTAGGATTATCTTAATTTAAATACCATGTCGTTTTTACCAGGTTGTTCATAGGACTTTCCTACCTCATGTGTTTGTTTACTTCTGACTCACATTTATATAGCCGTTTTTTTTTAAATCGCCTTATAACTACGTGTTGTTATGCTAGGCTAGGTCTGAAAAAAAAAGTTTATTTTCCTAATTTTTGACGTAGGAAACGCCCTAATCTTACCTTTTTTCATCACTTTAGATTGATCTATATTAATCCAAACATTCTCAACTCTTAAAACATTTTTAATTATTCTAATCATTGGTTTATACTATGAATGATTACAATGAGTATTAGAATGAGCAGAATAAATTTACCAGGATTATAGTTAAATATAACATTTGGATTGCATACAAAAAGTATTGATTTTTATCAATTTATCTTAAATATGAAGTGATAAATCACAATTAGTTTCGACCTAATCTAAGATATTAAATTATCCTTATTTTATTAATTGAAACCAAAACAGAGGTATATCATTGTTAATGATAATATTGAATTAATATTCCGGTTAAGGAAGATTGCCTGCTGGTTAGGTTAGATTGAAGCATTTTACTAAACCAATGCGGCCACAGGCTAGAGACAGTTGATGTTGATGATAATGATTATAATGATAGGTTAGGCTAGATTATTATGTTAGAACTGTAAAAATTAAAGAAATTCACTTGATGGTTAGGTTTGATTATATTTTGTTGGGTTAGGTCTGCATAAATGAAAGGAATATTTTAGTTTAGCCTTAGTCCATACGTCATATCTCGACTTGTCCAAAATACATCCCATTTACTCGGTAATACAAGGCCAAACATCCTGTATAAATTAGTCCAAACGTGTCACGTTTCAGGGGTAGTGTGCCAAACGTCTTACGACTCTAATATGCCTGCATTTATTCTAAGCTACTCATTTAATCGTCCCCTCTTATATTAAATAGTTATTAATCTTGGTGTTGAATGAACATATTTTTTTTTAAACTTCACCAACTCCATTTATTATTTGGTTGTGAAAATATTGAATGGTCATGGCAGATTGTAAATACCCATATTAAATGAATGAATAGATCAAACTATGTTATATACTAAGAACAACCAAATTTATGTTTACTCACTTTAAAATCGTTTTCTGTAATCTGAAAATAATGTGCTGTCAAGATATTAGGTAGACTAGGTGTAAAGAATTTTTACTGGGTTTTTTTGGGCACATTTAGCTTTAAATATTCTTTAAATTTGATTAAATAGTCGTATACTGGATATTAAGGACTTGTCCTAAATTAGCTATAAGACAAATTTATTTACAAAAAAAACCCCTAGAATACTAATACATCCCTATTTGATAAAGAGAAAAAAAAAATGGTACGACAAAATCGGACCAACCTTCTCCTATTATGTATTATAGCTTCGAAGAAAATTTTCAAAAAACAGTTTTTTTAGTAAGCTACCCTTAAATAAGTTTTACTCATAAAACAAACACATAATCTTGTTAATCCCAATAATCACCCTTTATATATAAATTTTAAACCAAAATGTTCAAATATATTTAACAAAATTCAAATTTTTAAAACTAAATTAATTGTAAAATACAATATAATTATTTATTTGTAAAATAAATTATTATTATAATGAAGAACTATTCACATATTCCACATTTTGAATTCAATCTTCAAGGTATTTCCAAAACATTCAAGTTTTCTATAATTTGTTGTAAGTAAACTACCCTTAAATTAATTTATGTTAGATAAATAAAGATTGAAGACACTGTTTTGAATCCGTGACCAGTTACAGGTAGACAGACAGACAAGGGGATGGACAGAAGTGTAAAATTCACTATTTTGGGTTCGTGTTCATATAATACCTAAAATTAATTTCATAATCTTGAGATCGATTTTTCCACGATCACGATACCCTCTCTTGATGTGTGAAATTTAAAACACATAATCTCTGCTTTGACGTGAATCAAACTTTGCACCATTAATTTATTATGAATGAACTCTTACGATTAAATTAAGGGGTTGAACAGACCTAACTAAAAATGTTTAAAATATATATTGGTGGTGGGGAAATAGTTATTATTCCATCACCACCAAATATATCTTATGTTTTGCTAGCGTAAATTTATCAAATTTTATCAAATCGATTTGTAATTTACATAACAAGTTTTACAAACCAGTTAAAAAAATTTTAAACTTATACAGTAGTTTTGTTTTTAACTTTCTGAGTAGGGTTTATATCTTTTATTTTTTATTAAATCTGCAAAAAAAAAATGCAAATCTTATATTTTTTGTTCTTCAAAGTGAATTTGCTTAAGCCTTTCAAACATGGGTGTGCAACCAAGGGACACAACATTCTTAAAATATTAATTTTAATTTAGCACCGCGTCTTACTACCTGTTCGGGTTACACGCTTAAAATATTAGTTTTTTGGGGTGTTTCGTTGTCTAGGTAATTTTTAAAGATATTTTGGCAAACTAAGTGAATCTTTGTACACTGTTTATTAATTAATGAATAAATTATAAACAAATATCTTATCATCAAAAACATTCAAAACTAATTAATAGTGTTAAAGTAGGAACGTCTCCATGTAACCCGTCTCGTCTCCCTCATGACATGTCAGCGATCCTGTCCGTGGCTTCAGTCGCTCACTGACTTGACTAGCGAGGTCTGGGTAATGAAACTGTAAGTTGATTAAGTTGAGGGGCGGAGGAGGAAATCAGTTTCTCCTAGACTTCTCTCATTGAGTTACTCACTCTAGCTCCTTCCACTAGAATCTGGAGCACAACATGGTGGGTGACTTGGGCGCTAGGGAGAGAAGACAGTGGGGAAAGGGAGGAGGAAACTAGAGCTTGTCATTTCCACGTTACCTTGACTTTACTTCTAATTGAATGATAATACTATATACATTTTCATTAACATATACATATGTCCAATGTTTTTAAAACAGTATCTTGCTATAGTAGGATTCTGGTAGGAAAAGCAGTCTTAGAAAATACAAACATAACTTTTTGTGGTCAACATTGATATTATTTTACTTAAGGAGGATGCAGAGGTAAGTGAGAAATTGCCACGCAGACGTTCAGCTCTAACGAAATATTCAATTATACGATGCCTTATTTCGAAATATGGTTCATGCCAAAATAAAGTCGAGAGAATTCAACAGTGTTCTTTTCCCTTAACAACCCTATATTTGAGCTTTATTAATATAAATAAATGTGTGGAAATGTGACATTAGCTCATTTTCAAAGATATTTAAAGGAGAATTGTGGAGCTACTAGACTAGGATTGATGAAAAAGGCTCTATATTTATCTTTTCTCTAACAAATACAATCTTTTTTTTATAGGCTCACAACAGAAAATGTTAAGATATTTGAGAACTAACAGTGAGTTTTCCTCTTTACTTTGATATAAGAAGTTTCGTAGTTTTCTTTTTCCTCTTTCTTATTGACATGACAAGAGGTGATTGTATGGGAAGGGTGAAAGTGAGTCTAAGCTTGGACAGAATGGAGAAGTAGTTCCAGAAAATTACAGTGTATTTTTAGGCCGTGTGACTTAATTGATTGATAATTTTTCGCTGATCGAGGTGGCTGCCTTAGTTATTGATATTATTTTATAGATATTGATAATATCTATTAACATTTAAAGATATAAATCGAATTACTTGAGGTATGAATATTTAAACATTATTTTACTAACGTTTGTGACTGTTATCTACTGTTGTTCCTACCAGAATCTTACTATATCTGTCCTGGCTATATGAATTTTAACTAGTATTTCTATGAGCAAAAGACCTCATTCGTTCCCTCTATTCAAAAAATGCCAAGTACGTCATGATTAGAATTATGTTATCTTCTTATCGTTACTACATTCTTAACATATTTTCTCTTTGTATTTAAAGATCAAAACATCTTTGATAATTATTTCTCCTTTGATTTGAAGTTGATGTTTTTTCTTAGGATCAAACTATATAGAACATAATTATATCGTTCGACCTAGGCTCAAAGAATTTCCCTGTCAAATTTTGTTAAAATAGGTCCAAATATTTGAGAGTTATCGAGGAACAAATATCCGGACAGACATACATATGAAATGCCAAATACTCAAGTTAAAAAGAACCTTGCTACGCTTGGTCAAATACTCTCATAATGAAGAAATATAGGGGGTATAATTTAGAGGAAATGTACCCGGATTTGCTTAAAGTTAGTTTGAGAAACTACTTAAGTAAAACTATTATAGGTATTAACAGCTGAGATTTGACCCTTGAACTCTCCATCACAGGAAAACCAAACTAGATGATCCTGAAATTTAGTTTGTGTAGGCTAATCATTGATATAGTTAAACCTAGGTCACAGACAAGTAAGAAACAGACTCTCAAGATTACGGGGGTTTAGCTGGGCTTCTTTTGCAATCTTGATTCCTTCAACACTGGGCTTCGCTAGTGTCAGTGCTGGGTGATGATAGGACTAACCACAGCGATCCTAGTGTTGAAGGACTCAAGCTGCCAAAAGGAGCGCAATCATTTTAATCTAGAGGTTGAGTGTTTGGTTTGGATATATTATTTGTCGGTGACCTAGGCTTATTTTATAAAATGTAAAGTATAGTAGCTATAACTCATTTCTAGGAACATACATTTATTTAAAAAACTAAAATATAGAATTACTTAAGGAGCTTGATCCTTACTGGGGTTTAGTTTCAGGCTACGTGCACTGGATAGGTTTTTTTTTTATCCTCACTTCAGTTTAATGCTTACCTTAAGTTTCACCCTCCTTATAATGTTTCTTTCAAGTATATAATACTCCCAAAATAATAAACGTGTAATTTTAGTATATAATAATTAATTACACTAACTATATTGTATGATAAATATTTACTAAAACACTAAGCTCGTTTTGCTACTAGTACTCCGGTTGACTCCATTTGACTTAGCTCCACTCGGCTCGAGTCAGTTTGGCTTGGTTCTGCTAAGCATTGCTAAGTCTATTTTAATAAAATACTACTACTATTTTCTCCCATAAGTTTTAGTTTTATTGTGAAAATCAAACATTAGGTTGATCACCAGTTCTTATTAATTTTATTTATTTATTTTACAATAATATGTAAGTAAAATGTGTTTTTTTTTTACCAAAAGTTGTGAACATTGAATAGGACCATTTGATGGAGTTTTTTTTCCCACTTTTAACTCTTCGTGAAGCAGATCTTCCTAGTTTATAGGCCAACGTTGATTAGTTGTTAGTCAGTGTCAACCTTGGAGGTCTCAGGACAAAGTGCTCGACTCAGGACCCGATGTTCGTGGTTTCAAACCCAACCGAGATTGACAGATTTTTATTGAGCGACGAAAATCCGTAGCGCAACTTCCTTCGGAGAGGAAGCAAATCTGTCGGTCCCATGTCGATTGTGGTATGTATAATAACCCTGGAAGGTATGTTAAAATACCGTTCCGGCAAAATTATTGGGGTTTTTCACGATCCCTCATAGAAATTCTTATGTGCTGATATGATCAATTGTTTCAGAAAAGTGCATGTTAAATACCGCAAATAAATGAAATAAATACTTGTTAGTCAAGGCCATGTTGAAATAACGTAATTTTATGTAGAGCAAGAACATACATTTTCTTGACTTCAATAGATAAAAAATAGTAATTTTTACTTTCTCTCAACACCTCAGATAGAAGTATTGTGATCGTCAAAAAAAAAAAAAAAATCGAACTCGAGATTTTGATATATGTTGACGTTTCATGACAAACTAAAACAAAAAAAGTGGTTTTCGCAATACCACCTCTTTGTACCTTGGGCTGAAGCCAAAACCATTTTACCAATTGGCTAAGACTTGGTGTATGGGTTTTCATAAGTTCCCCCTGAGAAGTTTTTGGAATTATAAATCTAACCCTAAAATTAAGGGTAGTTTTTTGATGTGCATAAAGATAAAAAAATTAAAATTAACTCTAAAAATTTTGATTAAATTATATATATAAATTGTTTTTTATTATAAACAGGATGGCAACTCTCATTTTCTTATTAAAATGACTTTGAGGGTACTTTACATGAGGCAAATTTCCAATTTTCATCATTTTCCGCAGCTATTTGATATAGTCGAAATAACTTATCATTGTAAAGTTGTAGTATTAATAAAAATATACATCTTTTATTTGAGATATATTTTTATAAAACCAATGGTTTCTGAGCTATAAGCAAATGTATACACTTTTTCATGTATTTGAAAATGAATTTGATTCTGATGTTCTTTGGTGGACAAAGATGTTTCTCTTTTCTCAATTTTCCTGTAACAGTATTCCTAGTTCCTAATGTCATGGAGTGAGTAACAGTGTATATTATTTCATTTATGATATTTGGTGTAGTGCTTCTACAACAAAGAATATACCTATAATTTCGTTTCACAAATCTTACGAGTTTTTAGTAAATGCCTATTTTAAGATAAAAGCAAGAGAAAGTCTGTGCGTTGCACCGTACAATTTATGTATGTATAAAAATAATGCATAACAGGAAATAAGTTATTAAAAAGAAAGCCAATATAAAACATAAATAGTCGGTTAATAAATAGTAAATAAAAGGTTGTTAATTGATAAAAGTATAACATAATGGTATAAGATCACTAACAATGTAGTTAGGTCTTAGACAAAATTGATTTAAAAAATAGTATTTATAATGTTTGACATAATATAAGTAAAATATTTACAGATTAACTTTTTGTCATTGAATTTATGTGGATGATATCAGAATAAGAGCGCGATGAAGAACGTTGATAAAAGAAGAGATTTTGAAATTGAGTCAAAGAAATACATTAGAATCTGAATTTCATGTAATATGTTACACATAGGTCATATACAATATGCTAAAATAAACAGATCTAAGTCAGAAATAAGACTGATATCATGTGGTGTTCCCCAAGGCTTTTTATGGAACCTGCCCTATTTATTATATATATATATATAAATGATTTACCTAATTGTATAACGCAATCTAATACCTATTTATTTGCTGATGACACTACTATAATTAATTTTGGTAAAGATGATGCACATTACATAGAAATTTACAGAGTGATTTAGGGGGCTTATCAACATGGCTTAGACTAAACAGATTATCTTTGAATGTCACAAAAACTAAATATATGAAATTCTCAATCAAGTCTAACAACATAGAAATGAAAATATTGATATAAAAATAAATGGAGAAAAAATAAAGCAAGTATATTGCGATAAATACCTGAGCATATCTTTAGACGATAACCTCAAATGGGTCTCACACATCAGGTCTTTAAGCAAGAGTCTCTCCAAATATATTGGTGTTTTCTCTAGGATAAGACATATTTTCCCAGTATCAATAGTAAGAAATTTGTACTTCACACTTGTCTACCCCCCACCTTCTTTATAAGATTGAAATTTGGGGATTCACACAAACCATCTTCAACCACAAGTATTATTATAACTTTTTCAGATTTCAAAGCACATAGTACACCATTGTTTAGATTATTTGGATTCTTAAATATGAGCCAGCTAATTAAATATAAGATGTTGATACTTATGTATGATTTCATACATGGTATAAATACTTCAACTTGCTTGGATTTTAAATATGTTAATCAAAGCTTATTGACCAGAAATAAGACCACATAGAACTAATAGTGCCAAAAGCTAAAACTAGTTGTTTTATGAAATCAAGCTTTCATTGTAATGTTGCAAAGACTTGGAACTCGTCGGATCAAAATATTAGATATTTATCAAAATTCATACTTAAATCAGGCTTATATTTTATTATATTATTCTTGACGATCCAGAAGTGAGCTATTAGTATTAGTAGTGATAGTAATAGTAATAATAATCGTCTTAATAGTATTAATAGAAATAACAACAGAAGAAGATCCCTATGATTCTGTAATACTCGACTACACAATTTAATTGATACTATCACCTAGTTATAAAAGTATAATTTAGTCTAGGTATAACAATAATATTCAAATAAAAATATTCATTGTGTCAGATTAAAACCTTATTTATATAGTAAACAGTTTATTTTATGAAACAGCCCATCATTAGTTATGTTGTTTATATATTTTTACCTTGTTTACCTACAATTTTATGCCTTCAGCTCTATATTCTATACACATATTAAAAGGCGCATTAACCAGATTTTCTGTAATGCCTCTAGAATAGTAATAGTAATGAATATATCTACACCTGAAATTAAAATGTAATAATTTGTAATTTGTATTTTATGGTATTGGATTATATTGTATTAATTAATTAATAACAATAAACTCTCTCTCATCTTATCTTAATTTACTCTCTTCCTGTAGTTCTGTGGCTACAGTAAGCTACCAGACAAGTATAAAACTAATTTCGACGCTTATTTATAATAATAATAATAATAGTAATAATAATAATAATAATAATAATAATAATGTGAGTAAAAAAACCATAGTTATAAGCAAATCATGGTAAATTGGAATTACAAATATAACTGACTTTGCAAATTTCGAAACAGGTTATTAGATAGCTTAGCTCAATTATTTTACATTGGAACATTTATCACTACTAATTAGTAATGAAAGAAAGATCTGTAGAGTTTGATTTTGATGCACAACGTGTTTCATGGTCAAACATAACTTATGCATCACTTTCCGTTTGACTAATGAGGCAATTCAATCAATGCTCGTGTGTTATACACCTTATACAAACATGAGTTACGTAATATGTGTGTGAGAACAAAAAGTTATATATATTGTACATCATGTATCTATTGCTAGCAAAAAATTCTTACTTTAATATTTGTTTTTTATCGTTTTTATTATAACCTACAGAATTGTATACTTTAAGAATTATCACAAGTCATTACAAATAATTGATTATCACTCGCAATAACTGCAAATAGCTCTTACTTGTTGAGTAAGACCTTTTAATTCACTCATCACTTCAGGCATTTAATTGGTCGTCTATAGCAACATAATTCTTTATGGAGATTATAGCAATTATATTTCTGATGTATACATTAGAAGTTTTTGTGTGTAAGCTTAAGTGAATGCTCCGAAATCTTATCTCAGTCTGTAGCGTGTCTGTCTACTGAACTAAGGATTCTGAGCTCGATTACCATGATGACCTCGATGACCGAAAAATTTATCATTGGTGAAAATGTGGGTTAACCCTTTCATAGTGATGAATTAACGGCCGGGGAATGGATGTTGTGTCTGTTCTAGATATAAGTGAGTTTATAAGTTGTGTGCTGATATAATCATTCTGTTCAGAAAGTGCACGTTAAGTAAATAAATACAAATTAAGTGAATGTATTATTAAACATGTCTTATTATGGGATCAACAAAAAATACATAATATTAGCCGGTGTGAAATGGATGTTTATTGCTTCAGTAGCTTTTTAACATTTCATTCCCCTTCTGATCCCCTTATTGGCCCTTCATTAGAGAGTCGGGCTTACGTAGATTACAGCCTCGAATCAGTCAAGTTTTTTTTAAGACAAGGCCGTAAAAAAAAAGTGACAAATTGATGTGTTTCTTCTTCATGTTAAGAACATGTCTTTACGATATGATGACCTCGCGTTTCGCACATGCACACATCAAGAATTAATTTGTTTTCCGATTCATGATTGACACGCCACTAAGTTGTCCTAGAGAGTATCCAAGTTGGGAAATATTTCAATACTTGATCAAATACCGAGGTGTGTTAAATTAAAGAAATAGATTTAAAGTGAAACAAATTATATTATTTTCAAACTATTATTTTTCCCATGATATGTTTTATACACTATTATAATGTAGGCTTCATGTGTAATTTAGGAAGGATGGTTAACATAAATAGGAGAGACTGCATCGATAATTGCCATCATGATTACTAAACATGCATCTAATAAATAAGAAAGAGTGGAAACCACTTTTGGGGGAAAGGGGCGGGAAATCTCAACTAGTGTGCCCAGCTGGGATTTTAACTAAAGCCCTAAACAAAGGGCTAGTTGTCAGTCACAACAGTAGAACATGCTAGCACCATCCTAAGTCATCCAATTATTTATTATTATTATTATTATACAATTAATTTAAATAATCGGGATATACGTTGGTAGCATTTTAACTTCTCATCTTGGGAGAGAATAATGGGACAAATAAACACTAATGTCATACTCTGGAAATTGAAAAATGACTCCTGGACACGGGAATCGAACCTGGGACCTTTGGGTTAGTACGCCAATGCTCTAACCACTGAGCTATCCAGGATTCGTCCCATGCCCAGGGTTATTCTTCACTCATATTTTAAGGCAGAGTCTATGATGGACGTGCGGAAATCATCGGCTACAAGTTTGTGATTATATTAATATCACGAGCTATCAGATAACGCAGCCATCTTCATCTCGGTAGTTGGCTTATTGCAGCCAAAATATGAGTGAAGAATGACCCTGGACATGGAACAAATACTGGATAGCTCAGTGGTTAGAGCATTGGCGTACTAAGCCAAAGGTCCCGGGTTCGATTCCCGTGTTCAGGTGTGATTTTTCAATTTTCAGAATATGATATCTAGGTGGAGTAATCCTCACTAAAAGCATAAATAATAGCTTTGGCTATTTGATTCTTAAACACTAATGTGACAAATAAACACACGCCAATTGCAACGGAGATGTATTGAACCCCGGTCTCACCAGCCCGAGTCAGTAGTGTAGGCCACTACTACACCTAAAACTCTACTAGAAGTTGGTGACTTGTTTGCGTGAATGCCTCATTTTTGTTTATGTTGGCAACAGTCTGGTAAAAAGGTACTGCAGGATCAAAGCTATGCCAGGCTCTTATGAACAGGAGACATACAACCTCTTAAGGTGCGGTAGAAGGGAGCGTGAGTAATTTTACAGTTTCTATAGAATTACATTTATTTGGCCAAAATAAATCAAATATTTCTCCAGTAGCAACATAGAGTTTAGTTTTCTACACATGCTAATATAAACAAATCTTGAATATCTATCAAGGGTGTCCTAGAATTTTGTCAAAACTTTTTAAATAAAGAGAAAAGGTTTTGACACTCCTTTGGAACAAAATATTAGAGCCGTTTTCGAACATTTTTAAATTTTCTAAAATATGGTTTTGTTAATCTACTCTTAAATGAATGTTTCTTCTATAAATATGTATACAGAGTTATCTACATTAACTTCTAAAATATTCATTTTAGATAAAATTGTTATATTCATTTAAATAATTTAAATTTTTAAAATTCATTAACTAGAAAACTACCTGGAACTTTATTTATCTTCCATTTATTTATTTGAGGTATTTAACAAGCACTTTCTGAACCTACTAGTTATATCAGCACACGAGAATTTCTATGAGTGAGAGCGAAAGGGCCTACCAATTTTGCCGGGAAAAATATATTTTCACATACCTTCCAGTGTTCTTTTACATGCCACAATCGACATGAGGACCAACGGCTTCACTTCCCCTCCGAAGGAAGTTGTGCTACTGATTTTTATTGCTCAAGATAAATCCTGGTTTGAACCCATGAACATTGAGTTCTGAGGCAAGCACTCTACCCCAATACCATCAAGGTAGACAATGTAACTTTAGAACTAGAACTAAAATCACGATTTAGTCTCGAGGTATGACCATATGGCAACTAAATATCAAATTTGAATGAAATTCATTTAGTCTAATATTTTCTACTGTAGCCCCAGATTTAGATGTACAGAGTGATAAGGATGGACAGAAATAGTAAAACCCCACATTTTTTTAGTTCAGGGGTGCATACAACGTAAAGACTAATAAGAATGGCTAGACCGAAAGCTATCTTGTTTAAAATTATTTATATACTTTTCTATACGATATGAGAAAGTAAAAAGTATAGTGCGTGTTCAACGTATTGTCGAAAATAAATATCCTCGTGTTTTTATGTGATCCTGATAGAAAATAGTCCAATTACCAACTAACCAGTGGAGTGTTAGTGAGAAATTTGCTGTATATATGTGTGCTATTTATTATAATCATAAAGTTATAGAGATAAATTAAGTAGATATCAAATATAAATAAAGAGTAGTCAACGTTTACAAAGTATTGCTATATTGAACCTAGAACCGTCCAAATTGTCACGTTATGTCAAAAGTTAACAGCTACAAAACTAATGGCTTGATATATGAATACATTAAACTAGATTTAGTAATTTATTGGCTTGTCAGATAAGTCTATTTCAATGACTATCTGACTATAATTATGATGGTGCTGTAAAGGCTTTCTTTTATAATACAACTCTTTTCTGTCAATTATTTTATCTGGTTTTCTGATATATTCATGTCAGTAAAAAAAAATTCTCTTGAGTCTGAAAATTGTTGACGTGACCTTTATTTTGACCTTTCAAAGGGTCACAAAGATAAAGGATATGGTCGAGGCCAACTCTCAAGATAAATGGAGTGATGGAAGAATTTGAATTCCATCCAACAGACTGAAGTTCACAGCTAAGATTTTAAAATAATTCCGTGTTAAGATAATTTCACATCACAACAATTTAATCGTTTACTTTTTACTATCTCTCGACACTTCGAATAGAAAGTATTGTGATCGTCAAAAGAGTTTGAACTCGAGATTTCGATGAATGTCGACGTTTCAAGACCCCCTGAAAGCAAAAAAATTGTTTTCGCGATGCCGTATGTCTGTATGTCTGTCTGTACCTCTGGCTAGAGCCGAAACTATTTTACGGATTGGACTATAACTTGGTATCTTGGGTGTTCATAAGGCCCTCCCCCCCCAAGGGATTTTTGGAATTAGATGTCCAACCCTAAATTAAGGGTAGTTTGGTTACTGAAGGGGGAAAAGAGAAAAAAATTGATTATCTCAAAATTCGCTCTAACAATTTTGATTACATGTTGTTATGTCTAGACACTATTTATTGCTATAAACAAGATGGCGCTTATCATTTTCTCATGAGAATTATTTTGAGGTTACTTAACATGCGATAACTTTTCCCATTTTCGTAATTTCTCCACAACTATTTGAGATACGGAATATTGTATTATTGTAAAGTTGTACTATTCTATATAAAAATCTTTGATTTGAAATATATTTTGATAAAACTAATAGTTTTCAAGCTACAATCAAATACATATTTTTTTTATTCAGGTCTTTGAAAGTGAATTTGATTCTTATGTTCTTTGGTGGACAGAGTTATTTCTCCTTTCCCGATTCTTCTGTAACAGTTTTCCTAGTTTCTAATGCCATAGAGTAAGTAACAGTGTATATTATTTTATCAACAATTTATAGACCTATTATTTTGTTTCGCCAAGCTTACGAGCTTTTAGCAAATGTATATTTTAAGATAAAAGCGAGATAAAGTCTGAGCGGCGCACCGTACCATTTATTTGTTCGTTTAAAAGACTAGTGATTATTAACATCAAGATCACACCGGTTGTCACGTGGAATAGTGTGATTATATCGCCAGTTTTGTGCAAAGGTTTAAAAATTTTGTTTTATGATTTTAATAAAATAATTTCAAATTTGACTAAAGCAATATTAATTTGATCATATAATATAATTATTTATGTAGCTTAGTTCTAGTATGCTGAGTAAAAGGAAGAAATAAAAAAGGATAAAACATAAATGAAAATGGTGTGCTAGGGTAGATACATTAAGAAATGACTATTTTTTTAAGAATTTAAGACATGATTTCTCGGGGTTAATAATATTGCCAAGTTGTAAAACAATAATTTAATTTTATGTGGCGAATATAAAATAGAATCTTACGAATTCTGTACTATTTTAATAGTAAATTAATTGTCCAACACAATCGCCCAAACTATCTTATATTGTGTATTATAGCTTCGAATAAAATTTAAAAAAAAGTAAGATTTCAGTAAACTGCCCTTGAGCAAGTTTTACTCATAAATACAAACATATCGTCCTGCTAATTACAATAAACATTCCTTATACATAAATTTTAAACAAAATTGTTCAAATATTTTGAACAAATTTCAAATTTTCAAAAATAATTAATTTGTAAGCCACCCTAAAATTATTTGTAATTTGTAAAAATAAAAACTTTTCTTAATAGTCATGAAAAACTATTTCCAGATATCCAAGACCAATTTTGAAAAATTCCATATTTTCTATAATTTGTCGTAAGTAAACTACACTTAGATTAATTAATTTTTAGTAAAATAAAAGTACATCTTTATCACGTAAAATAGTGCCCCGATACCAATTTTGAACAAAATCGTTATAGCTAAGTTTACAAAAATCACTTATCAGTAAACCTCTATAAAATAAATTTTAAAATACCCAAATATATAACTATTTACCATGTAATAGACTTAACAAATACACATTTTGAGCCATATCCTTAGAACAATTTTTTTCAATATTCAAATTTAAAAAATCGTCATCAGTAAACTAATCTTTAAGGAATTTTATCTCAAAAACAAGCATACCCTTTTATTTGTCAATTCAAACACTCCTAAGATATATGTACAGTACATTTTAAACAAAATCAATATAGCAATTATAAAAATATTTCAAATTTTGAAAAATAACTAATTTTCACACAAAAATCAAGTACATAGTATTATTTGGGAGGTCAACCACTACCTTAATATCCATTTTAAGCAAAATAGTTATAGTCATTTTGAAAAAATTTGTAACTCAAAAAATCATTTATCAGTAAGTACAGTAGACTACATTTAATTTGTGGTGGGGAGGTTGGAGTTTGAATCCCTTACGGACGCACCAAAGATGTTTTCCCCTAAATTGTTTCTCACACTATCTACACGCAAATACAAGTAAATTATCTTTAAATTATACCTTCATCCCCATCGTATCAATAATTAAGTGTGAGTATCCCAGATGGGGAGTAAGAAGGGGAGTAAAATAACTAACATATATTTTTTTTTAAATGTTTAAAACCTAATTTGGTCTTAATTTACATCTTAGGTATGCCTTCATATAAATTACATTTGTAAATGAACCTCCCTAGTTGCCAGTCAAATAGTTAATTACTATCCACTAAATGCGATCTAGTCCCTTGTTACTCCTCTCCTAAGCAGAGCAAGCAAGCTCCTGTGTCGCTCAGAGGATATCGCACTGCTATTGTCCCGGAGCCGTGCTACCAAATTACCGGAACACGGGGCCCAAACAAGCACTCCGGGCTTCTCTTTTGTTTCAGGGACGAGGGAGCGGGCGAGAAAATATTTGCCGTGTTAATAGGAAACCAGTAAGTCAAACGGACAAGACGCTATGAACAGTTTGGATAGCAGCAAACTATGTACAGTCGGGTAAGGATTCATGGCACCCAGAGATATTTTTTTTAATGTCTAAGAAAGACAATTTTCTTAAGTGAACATATTTTCTAATATATAATGTTATATTAATTTATTAAAAACATTCACAAAATTAGTAAGTTAGTAAATATATAGTTTAAAATTCAGGGTTTTAAATGCATATTTTTCTATTAGCAGAAAAATTGAATCTATTTTTTTTACCGTTTAAAAATGAGTAAATCTTGTGTTTTTTAGCATGAATCCTATTTTGATTCTTTAGTGAAGTTTTAATAGCATTCATAGAATAAAAATTAGGAATTAAATTGAAATACTTACCTTATTTTCTATTTAAATTAAGGGTTAAATAACACCTTTCGACTTTGTGTATTGCTCGTATTTAGTGCCACTATTTTGCGACTTTTATTGTTTTTAGTGCATAGTTTCAGTGTTTCAAGATGACTTGGTCAAATGAAAACATTGTGAAGTTCATCAAAGCGTATATAATTTATTAAATTATTTGGGATCACCGATTAAGTGATTATAAAAATAAAAAAAAGGTGAAAATGTTCCAAATATCATAGGAGAGCTATGAATAAGACATCTTTAATTTGATGAAGAAAATTAAATATCTTCATATGCACTTCCAGCACGAATAAAAATCCCAGACAAAAACTAGTACTGGACAATCGCCAAGAAAGAATTTGAAGTGGTGTTAGTATGAAATTCTTTCGCTCTTGCTGGATGTTGAGCTTCCGAGGGAAAGAAAGAACTTCTACACATAAGGTAAGATTAAATTATGTCTCATTTCAATTACGGTTATTTGTAGTATTTTTTTTTTAAATACGTGCTTTTCCTTTTGGTCTTTGCTTCATTTTATTAGCTAATAATTTAGTTTTTAGGGCTTTCAAAAGGAAATTGTCATATGAAATTTTCTACAGGGGTATGATGTGATAAATACTTCAAAGTTAAAATAACGGCTGTAGCCAGATGGAAACACCAAAAATTTTAAAACTGTGAGACAAAATAACACAAAAACAAATTTCAGCAATGTGGGCTACTAACAATTTTTTAATGAATTATTTACTAAGTGCTTCCTTGACTAATATTGTTCCTGCTATAGAACTTTCCTGGCATCGAGCATCAAATAGTTTTTAAACTCTTCCCTCACTTCACTTCCTTAACCGTAGTAGTTTATCTGGTTGGCACATGACGTAAGTCTATCGTAAGTGTATCTGCTACCGTCACTGCTCTCAACGATCCAACATCTGTCCTTTCACTGTCAAAAGCTCCTAGAAAGGCCTACGTTGACCTAGAAGTCATACTCTTCACAAGACAAGCTGTGGCAACTACTTCAGCCTTTTTTAGATTCAACAACAGTGGCTTTCTAAACAACTTAATACATAACATAACAAACCGAAAGTGTTCTCCACTGTCCTTCTTGCACGAGATTACCGATAGCTATAGATTCGCTCTGGTGACTGTCCAAGAATATCAGAGAACTGTTTCATGATATTCTGTTTCAGAGGAAAATCTTTGTTTGTTACTATGATATAGGGTGTGGAAACATTCTGTCCAGTAAGTAGTTCCGGATCGGGGATTGAAATTTTACCTTGATACATCATCGAATAAAAAGAAGTTGTATTGAATAAACTCCCATCAGAAATTCAACTCTAAGAGCCAACATGCGCGTATATGAAACTGTAGTTGCGTCAGTGAGAGCTATCAGTACGATGTTGAATGTCCCTTTGTAGTTGTAAAACGTGCTTCCTCTATTGGCCGGATATTGAAGCAAAATGTGCTTCCCATCCAAAGCTCCCAGACAGTGAGGGAAATTCCATGTTACTTCAAAATCTCTCCCAATATTTTTCCATTCTTCCTCTGTGGATGGAATCTGAAAAAAATAAAGTCATGTGTATTAATTTCTGTTTTAAGAACTAAACCTTTCATAACGTATTCTTGTTTCTGGAAAAAAAAATCTTTAAAAATTAATGTTATTTTTACAAATTAATACCCACAAAAAATAGAAGCTATGTAAATGGCCAGTAGGTCTGAAAGGGTTAAAAATAATTGTGGTTTGAAATTTCAAATTGAAAGTTTTTTCAATAAATACACAATTAGACACAAGAACTGAAAGATTCAAAAGTAACAAAAGTAAATGTATCGGTCGTAAACTGACGCAGAGCCTGTTCAGAAGCAGTAAGCCCCTTGATGTGAAGTATTTCGAAAAGTGAAATGAAAACTCCTGTCCACTAAAAGGCAAAGGAATGATAACAGCGATTGAATCATAACACAATTTTTGAACAAGTTGATGCTTTTAAAAAATTATGTTTGGAAAAACTTCTGCCTCTCCCTATATTAGACCAAGTTTAGTTTTAAATACACCTACCTTAATAGCATTCCTTAACAATTCCACTACGACCAGGTAAACTTCAGGGACAGTCAATGAGATCGTTGACTTAGAGTCTTTGAACAAATACATTGATGATCTGTACAAATCTCCGGTAGCATTAACCTCACTTTAGCAGGACTACAGTACCGATAGTTGATGTCTTGTTTTTAAATAAGAGGAACTACTTTGCTCAAGATATAGTGAAAATCCGTAGCACTCATTCTTGTAAAAATCTTTAAAAGAGCTGCATAATCTTAATCTAGTTGATATAAGAAATCTTGGTAGACTAAATCTCGTCCTACAAATAGCTGTCTGTTCCACCAGCTTAAGGTATGGCTACACGGATCCGACCCGCAACGCACCGTATTTTCTAACCATTTTTAAATTCTTTATGGACTGAGATTTATTATAAAATAAGTTTCTATTTTAATTATTACTTGGATAGGTTTTCATCAATTTTCATAAAATTAAGTTAGCTATTAATTACTAAGAATAAAGTTTTAAGTTAGATAATAATTAAGAAGAAGAATGTTTTTTGTTCAATAAGTTGTTGTATATAATATTGTTTATCTTGTACGTAATGTTAGAAACAATGACTACAGCGTCACAAGTGCAACGGCTGTGAAAAAAATGCCTATCACTCTTTCGCCCATCCCTACAGTGCTTAGTGGTTAGCATGAAAACAAAGTTCGGAAGCTCCCGAACATTTCATTTCCAGTCCGCACCGCACCGCACCACACCGCAAAAGTGCGGAGCAATGCTGTCTCGACGATTCGTCCGCGCCTATGCGGTGCGGTGTGGTGCAGTGCGGCTCCGTGTAGCCGGTCCTTTATTTGTCTACTCCGATTCGTCACCTGTGCGGCAAGATTAAGATAAGCCGTGGCCGAAATCGTTCTCGATGACTTATTTGCAGCAGACTGGTGAATGAAAAAAGGCAATTTTGTTGCGTTGGTGTAGATATTCTGTAGAATGCTACAGAAATCGCAACTGAGTTCTCCGACAAACGCTGCATGTTGCCTCTTATTGCCTTGGTGTAAAACTGGACATTGACATGACATTTTTAATGTAATTAAGGTGAATATAGTCTTCAAAAAAATAATAAATTGCAATAACTAATAACACTATTTTGGGAGACTTTATTTCAAAATACATAGTAGGAAAGATAACAATATCCCCGTTTAAATTATTTTAAATACATACTTAGAATACATTGTAAATATTTATTTGGATGTTGAACTATATCAGCAACACTAAACCATAAGTTAGCAGTACAGTTTGCACTTAAGTTTTAGCAGTTGTTGTTTTTTACAACGTAGTTTCATACACCTACAACGTGTAGCTAAAACAAAATAAATAAAACTATATTGGGAACTATCACTAGGTTTCGTTAGTGTATTTGTAAGCTACAGATAGCTATACAGTGTTGGCTGCTGTAGTGTAACGTCTAACGATCATACCATGGTAAGTAGTCAACTTTTCGTTAGAAGATGACTATAAAATAAAAATAAAATAAGATTTACTTTTCTGTGAGCAAACGTCAAGTTATGTGATCTGCAACTGTCAAGTTAGATGGATATTATCAACACCTATAAAATAGCACTAATAGTATCTTAAAATGTGATCAATGTTGACTGCAAAGAAATACGTTTCTATTTTCTAAAAGGTTATTCCTACTAAAATCCTTCTGCTGATCAAGTGTAATAAAGTGGGTCCTGAAGGATTATTTAAAATTTTGGCCCTTAAAAAAGATTGAGCTTATGCATTGAATTGCCATTTTTACCACGTCTCACTACCCGTTTAGGATAGATACGCATATGTTGAGTATGTTGATGGGATAAAAATGGGAAAGTTATGGTTGTGGAGTAAATGTACCTGCTTTTCCATGAAAGGAGAATGGGAAACAATTTAGGGGAAATCACCTTCAGTACACACTCTCGATATTCGAACCCTGATCTCTCCGTCTCCAGAAATCCAGTCTAAATCGATATTGTTGCGTTAAACCGGTGAGACCACGGATGCAGATAAAAAGGTAGTCGTCATAAAGCATCTTGATCTTGGAAAAACCTAGCTTTTTTTTGTGTTGTTCTGAAAAAAGAGATCCCTTGTGTCAACTTGTCTCCAACGCTTCTAGTTCGTTGTACCTCCAGTTGATTGGTCTGATTACCACGCTTGTACACGTCTTGACTACGTGCGGAGAGAACACTATTCTCGGTCAACTCCTAGATTCGTCTCTCTTTCGTTTGTTTACCCTTAAACTAATTGGAGAATTTTTCTTTTTTCTTTTTATAGTTACGTTCTCCTTTCAACAGTTGTCTTGGATTAAGAGAAGAAACACACGGTGCTCAGAGAATGTCTTTCAAGAGATGACATTATCCTAGGGTACTGGATGAATACCAGCGGGTTCAGATGAGGTGTATGCACTTCTTACCATTGACGATCAGGACTCAATATTGATGGTTTGTACCGTGGATGTGTCTTCCCACAGTTAAATTCTGCATCCTTTCTCCAGTTGACTGTTAGTGCAACTAACCATGGATTAAGCTGACATTACCAAACAGGCACTGGCATTAGCTTACTATGTGGCTAGGAATATTTATGATGCTGACAATAGTTTACTAAGCAAAATAATGTCATCATCAATCAATATGGTTCTTTCATCAATTTAATGTGTAGATATCTCCAGCACGGTAGTAATTATCTGAAACAATAAAAAATATTATAAATTATCTATTAGCTTATATAGAATTAATATATATTCAACCCTTAGAATTATTGCTAGATGTGCATTATATATTTGAGATATGACGGATAATATATATAATTATTTAGTCGTTGTAATTTGGAAGATATAAAATACTCCTCCCCTTTTTATTTTTAGGATTTTAATTTAAATGAAGTGGTAATAGTGTCTGTGACCACCTGAACCATTCTTAGCTCTACTAATTTCGAACCATGTGAAGACCAAAATACTTCAACATTTTTTATATCCAAACCAAGGGCTAGAGGGGATTTGGTGAATCCTCAAGATCTCGCATACATCGCGAAGCCACTGTAGGCCTATACCTTGAGATTCATATATGTTCCAACTGCTTATATCGGAGGACACGTGGCTATATACCAAACTAGTATAGTCTGGTTTGAATCTGACTTAGTAATTGTAGTTCAAATTCCAGCAAGGTGTGGGCTTACAGAGGGTAGTTTTCCCTAAATAGGTTCACCCTCTGCCACCAAGCACATATATTGTATCTCAATGACAAATTCCTAATTGAATATGGATAGATCGGACGGGTATTAGAGCGCGCTTCAAAATAAAATGTGCTAAGTGTTTTTTAAAGTTTTAAAAAGTTGGAAATTACTTAAACTAACTACTAATTTAACCATGGTGAAATTGGACTATACGTTTTGTGATACCTCTATAACTTGTGGAGATTAGAGCTTCTCTTGAAAGTTGAAACCTTCTATGAAAAGAGTCTCATATTTGGAATGTGCACAATGTAATAAAAGTGAATTATACAGTATTTGTGTTTATATATAAAATACTTTCGATTGATAGATAATGAAGTATTTCTCTCTGTAAATGTAACGGGACCTGGGCATGGTGGTCTATTTGTGGCACATCTGGTATGAAGTCACTCCCTTGCTTCAAGCTATTATCTCCCAGTTAGCTGCACTGATACCTCTAAGTGGTGGCACTCTTAGACCCTTAGAAATTGTTCGTGTTAAGAACTGGCCATGTGTGTGTGTGTGTGTGTGTGAGCTATCTTTGTGCATGTTTAATTTCTGTGCTTTGATTCACCTGCAGCATCAGCTGATCCGTAGTTAATTTGTTCATCTTCTGTCTAATTTTTTTAAAATGAAACGTCTTGTGAAATTATGTCAATGTAGATTCAGTTGACTAGCGTATAGATTATTTTTTAATTAGTTTAAAAATTAAACCTGGACATGGAAATCAAACCCGGAACTTTTGGCATAGTGTACCAGTTCTACCACTGAGCTATCCAGAAATTGCCCCATGCTCAGAATCATTCTTCACTCATAATTTAAGGCTGAGTCTGTGATGAACGTGAGGGAATTGTCAGCTACATATGAGTGACCAATAATATCGTGAACTATCACATACCACAACCATCTGCGACTCGGAAGGGCTGTTATGCGGCTAATTATACAAAACAATATTGTAATTTAAAACAAAATTTCAATTAATACAAACACACAAGTTGCAAATCATTATATTAACTGCACTGTCCATATGGAGTATACCACAATTTAATTAATTTAAAATAGTTAAAAAATGACACCTGGAAACAGCAATCGAACCCGGAACCTTTGGCTTGTTGTTGTTTGTTGGCGTATTTGTTTTTGTGGCAAAAAAAATCAGCGATTTGAAGCAAGTGGAAGTAATGTCTCACACTTAAGGGGGTGTGTTTGCTTTGGGGGATTTAAAATCTCCCCTCCCCACCTAGATTATTATCAAGGATGTGTATTACTGCTCATTACCTAGGCAAATAGCTTATTAGAGTCTTATCAAATGAATAACACCTACAATCCTAGTTATGTTTAAAACACTTAGAATTGCTTCAGTAGGGATTTAATATACTTAACATTTCCTGTCGGGGGGCTTAACCCCTGAGACATCGGAGGTGTTATCATCTTTTGTCTGAAATACATTTTAGAGTATTGCCCCTAAGTCTCATTACTAGCACCGAGGACTACACTTAAAAGTGAACTTCTACTAGCACCTAGCTAGTCTGGTTTTGCCGTGGGCGTAGGAAGAGGGGCTTTGGGGTTCAAACCACCTTGAAATATTCCGAAGCTTAAAGATGGCCTTCTATCAAACTTCAAAAAACTTATAGAAGCATTCACTTTTCAAAACAATTCCATGCGAATATAATTCTAAATGGCTTCTAGAACTAACCGATTAAAAAATAGCCGTAAGGGGCCATTAAAAATAGCTTCTATAATATGTAAATAATATATATTTGTTTAAAGTGAGAGCCATTCAAACTATCTTCTAAAACATTAAATTTTTAAAAATGTGTTTGGGGGGGGG
>CABFWO010000861.1:102954-134996 GCA_902155825.1 Timema genevievae | reverse complement strand
GGGGGGGGGGGGATGGGCTAAGACCACTTTCAATAAGTTTTTAAGGCATCTGATTATTTTTTAAATCCAGGCAAGGACTATTCGAAATAGCTTCTAAGGGAATTCAATTTCAAAAACATGCTAGTGGAATACTCCTTCAAATAGCTTCTAGAGGCGTCAAGTTAAAATAAAATTAAGCTAGGAACACTATAACTAGATTGAAGGAACATCCAAATTTCAAAATAATTCTGGATGAGGATCACTTCAAATAGATTTTAGGGAATCTAATTTATATAAACTTCTGTTAAGCACAACTTAAAATAGCTTTTAGAGGAATTCAGTTAAAAAATAATTATGAAGGAGACCACTCCAAATAGCCGCTAGGGGTATTCAAATTTAAAAAAATCGGGGGTGCACTGTTCTTAATAACTTTTAAATTAATATAATTTAAAAATCTCTCCAAACGAGGTAACAACAAATAGCTTCTAGGAGCATCCAATTTTCTAACATTAACTGGAAAGTCACTAAGAAACGTTTTTGTTACTTGTTCCCCCTTTTTCCTCTTAAAAAAATAAAGTACCACGAATATTGAACAACCCCCCTCCTGGCCCCCACTCCCTCAAAAAAATTAAATTCTTCTTACGCCCATAGGTCTTACAATTATTTAATACTAAAATGTTGGTCTAGACCGGAATTCTTAGCACAGTCTTTCAAACGGGGTTGACCAACATCTGAATATGAACCTATCAACGCTCTCTACAGTAGTCAATGCCTTTAAGAATTAATTCCCACGGTATTTGACTTAATATTTTGATACATTGTCTAGTGCTCAAGTACCACTTGGGAACTTTGAAAGATCTATCATTTCTAATACAAATAAAGTTGTCACCCATTATGTTGAATGTATATCAAGATCAAATAAGAGAGGTTTTGAATTTACCTTCCAAAAGAGCAAGCAAATGGTGCCATTGAGGGACACAACTGAATATTTAAGTTTTAAATTAACTGTGGTTAGCAAGATTTTCTATTATATTTATTTTTAATTATTTAAGTATTTTAGTCATTTTATCTATTTAAATTATATCCAAGGCAACTGTTTTAAAGGTTAGTTGTATACGTAAAATGTTCGTGAAGAAATAAAATTGTAACCCAACCCTACCGGTGTTTAAGAATAATGTGTGTAAAAATGGGGAAAATAATACATAATGGCACAAACTTTCTCATATTGTGTATTATAGACCATAGACGCAGGTAGGTCCACTAATGGTGCGTCATTAATACTGTCTACAAAGACACTTAGTAAAAGACTGGAAGTTACATAATTTTTATTTATCTAACTACATATTCTTCCGACGACGTATACATAAAAAATAAATAAACCTCAAAGTTTGACCACAAAACATAGAATAATTCTCGATGCTATTTATGCCCAATAAAAGTTGTGTGGGTTCATGCCCCTCCACAAGTTTTAAGATTCATGCGACGTTCACAAGTCTACCCTGTCTAACAGCTATCGGCGCAGGGTACTATCATTAATGTCGACGCTGGTTATGACCATTTTATATAGATTAAAAAAAAACTCTCCACTTAAAGGATTTTCCCTCTCATTTTGTAGACACATTCTTATCATGTAGTTCTTCGGGGTGCATCTTCTCTTCACATGGGGTACTTCTTATAAATATTACGTAAAACCTTAACTAAAACAGTAACAGTTGAGGTTTATCACTAGTCTTCTTTCCAATCCCTAAGAGGAGGAGGTTAGTAAACTGTAACCCTAGATGTAAACCCTGCATGACACAACAGACACGTGTGTAAAGTTCAACCTCGTTGAGGCCACCGTTAATGATAGACAGGACCAAAAGATTCGACTGACGTAGACCTTTATTTTTTTCCTTGCAAAACTGCTGGCTGATGTTTCTAGATACATAGTTGCGACCTCCCCTAAGGGGGCCCTCTTTTGTCATTTACTACTCGTTGCGACCTACTCTATACCCATTAGATATGGATCTCGCGACTCTGCTTTCTCAAAGCTTCCGGCACAACCCCTCTGAATTAAAAAAAAAAAAGAGAGAGATCTGTATTCTGGTAAAAGGGTGGCTAGGTATCGCGTGCCCTTGATAAGATGCGCGTGTCATTCGAGAAGGGATGACATATACGTACAGAAAGATTAATTCAGTGATTACATGCAGAGCAAAGGGGTGTTTTTTGTATGGCACCTCCCTGCGGCTGTGTGTGTAGAGAGAAGTCTGACTGTAAGAATCTGATCCCTCTTGGGTCATCTCGGATGGAGAACAAAATATTTTAGTATTTGCCCTAGCACCTAGATATTTATTCACGTCAGCAACTAAGAATGTTATACATTGCCTATCACCTTTGCATTTTTTTAAAACATTTATTTAAATTAGTTGAAAAGCAGGGTTAGTACACATCTGAAAAACTGACAAAACTTTTATATTATGTCTTTGTTTGTAGCTGAGTCATTCTTTAGTGTGACAGTGAGGAAGCCTTGTATGAGAAAAAGTTAATCAACTTATCTACGAAAAGTCTCTTATCACCTGGGCTTATTATATTTCTGTGAGTAAAAAACCTAATTATAATATGATTGAACTAATACTATTACTGCGCCAGTCATGTTGAGCCAGACCACCAAGGACGGGGAGATCGAGGTTCGAATCTCGTGTCGGGTGAACTGGGGGTGGTTTTTCCTAAATGGTTTTCCACTCTTCCTCCACGTAAATGCGGGTTCACTTCCTCTAAATTCAACCTTCCCAATTCATAATCCATTAGTGTAATTAGTACTTAAGCGTATAGCCCGAACGGGTAGTAAGACGCGGTGCTAAATAAAAAAATACTATTACTATGTATGTTTTAACATAATATTACATCATTTGTCAAAGAGTAAATGACATACGATGGTATATGGGATTTTAAATCTACTAGAGTTACGTATTTTAATATATTCTGACGGGAAACAATTAATTCTGCTGCTGTTAATTTTAATAGATAATATCAATAAAATGAAATTATTATTACTAAACTCATCCTTAAAATAGTTAAATTTTGTCAATAGCAGCATAAATCTCAGCAGAAGTACACGAAGGATTTCAGGAGATACACGACATATCACTGAGTTTGCTAATCATAAAGTATGTTTTAATTGTAGTATTCTGATAGAAACGCTTTTACTTTTCTTTGTCACGGCTTTGCTTAACTTAGCAGCTTTTTTTTTTTTTGGAACAACCGCTTATAAAGTAGCAGCCATTCGTTTTCATTTTTTATACATAAATAACTGGAAGGGGTAAATCGGTCATGTCAGGGCCCCGAAAGGGGGGACTCAGGAATATTTTGGGAAACACTGTTTTAAAACCTACCTCCTTCCCATGATTACTCTTTGCAGTAATTCACTAGAGCTTGTGAGTATTGCTGATTTTTCTCTACAATATTGTATTTTATATACATATATGTCATGGTCAAAGCCCGAAACTGGCCACTTGGCGAATTGGCTGGACTCTTCACAAAATGGCCCACTGCTCCAGCCAAATCGCAAAATATTGATCGGGTAAAATTTTAATTCGTGTTCTGGCCAGTCAAAGCGTGGAATGACCATGACAACCTGGCCCAGTGCCCAAAGTGCTGGATAGTATGACACACAATCCCATCCTAACCTAACCTAACCTAACCGCTGTGGCTAGGAGGTTGCCTCTCGGGTGGAGGTACCCGTGGGGACTGGATGCGGACAATATCCCCCTACAACCGCCACGCTCCCTTTTAGACATGACATAATTTAAACTAATTGTAAACTTGGTAATATGTAAAATAGGCGATATAATTTACTAGACAGGAAATAACCGAAACTATTACTGATAAATAAATATCGTATATTACATATTTCGTACTTTGACAAGCTTCATACGGCCATATCTAGAACTGGCCAGCCAAAGCCCGAACTGCTAGTGAATTATTATAGGCCTATATTTGGTGCTTTGGTTGATTTCAGTGGAAGTGGTCGGTCATTTCGTGAACTGGCTAGACTTCGGGCTTTGGCCATGACATATACATATATATCTGCGTGATTGTTTTCTCACGAAAATTTAAAGACTAATTATCAGTAGCTACGATGTTGGTTTATCGAGTGGACACGCGCATCTATTGAACAATAAATTAATTTAAACACGCGCATTCCGTTTTCTTGGACGTGGCTTATTCTAGATAAACACATGGAAGGCATTTCAGATGAGACACGTTCTAACCTCCCAAACGCTTGTATTTTTTAAACGCATCCAGTTTTAACATCGCAAGATAAAGGAATATTATTACTTAGAATTTTTTTTAAAACTGGTTTAACCTAGCCTTGTAAGTAAAATTAAATAATATAATTTCACGATCAGTTCCAAGCTAAATTGCACTCATGCGCACAACATATAGCTCCTGTTCTTTCAAAAGCCTCGTGTTTTTCTATAGCGCAGAATAAAATAACTTCACCCCCTACCTCCAGAAGCGGGAAGGTCCATTTCTTTTTTCATCATCCTTCATCAGTTTCATTATCGTGCTTGGAGTCAGTAGAACCCTAATCCCGCGAGGGCTTGGACCATTGTTCAGTCGCGGTCAAAAGAGTCACCCCTACCTCTCCTAGCCTTCTTTTCGGGGCGGTGAACCAAGGACAAAAGAACACCCATACCCCAGTACCGCATAATGGTGAAGGGAGAGGGAGGGTACTGACTCCCTTTTAGTAACCCGAGTAAACAAAATCTAGTTCTTACAATTCCTCACCCGCAAAAACCTCAAAATTCAATCGCGTTGTCGGGAGAGTGGGTGGGAGGGGATTGTTGAACGCGAAGTTCGGTAGGTTTTTTGCTATGTGGGGGATGGGGGAAGTAGGCAAGGGGTTGTTGATTAGAAAGTAGACCTGTTGTATACTAGGGATATATATATTTATGGGGATGAGAGTGATATTTGATACGAATTAATGAGTGTCAGCGTGCTACCTGCTAGAAGGGGGAACTGCCAGGGTTCTCAATATGTGGGACTAAACATTGTAATAGCAAGTTGGTAAAGGTTTTATAATATATTTTTTACAACCACTCTGGGATTTAAACTAACCTTTGGTTTTGATAACGAGTAGGTCTGCTGTTCATCCAAACTCTCCACATTAAACTAATCAAAAAACACAAGACGAAGAGGGGGAATTTTAAATAAATCCATTAGCATCCGTTTAGAGAGAGTCTTGGAAACTCCAAAGTGAATCTCCTCAGTGCAATTGGTAGGTATTGAACCCAAGACTTCTATATGAGCGTCAATAACGAAAACCCTCTCACCAACCTCGCCTATAAATCTGTAATAAAAATAGTATAAATCACTCTTAAAATTATTCTTACTGTGCACTTTTTCCCTGCTCTGTTTTTTACTAAACCTCCTGATATTCATTTATTTACAAAAATTGGCTAGAAATAAGAAAGTTATAACTTAAAAGTAAATATACCCACAATATTGTGGAGGGAGGGCGGGAAACAATTTCAGGGGAAAAAACACCCGAGAGCACCCAGTCGAGAGTATAGCCCCGACATCCATGTCAATGGTAAACTTGACTAGATGAGCTTTATGTTTAGTCCACGTGACCACAGATGCAGTTGATAATAACTAATGATTTTCTAAAGTAGCTATTGTTTCTCGCAGGTGGCTCAATTTTGTAGTCTCGTTCTGTTTGTAGAGTGCAGAGTTTCTTCTGCGAGTTTAATGCCACGATTATACATCTAACACAAAGCATCGCGAACCACGAACACACGATAGTAGCTGAAATGAAGACTCAACTGTTCATGTTTTCAAACCGATGTTATCTTAACTAGGGTTTGGATGTGACATTTTTTTTTTAAATAGGGGGACCAGAAAGAGTTGGACATGGAACTTCTATGGTGAAGAATGAGGGTTAGGCTTCGTGTTACTGGCAGTCCCCTGAGGGATAAAACGTAACTTGGACGTGTTTATCAGATGAGGGATGTTGACGTGTCCAGATATTGGTCCAGCTTTTAATCTTGCGGTAAGCAGAGCAATTGTAGCTTTGAATGAGAATAATGTAATAAACCTCATTGCTGTTACGAGGCTCTTCGTGTTACTCCATTCACTGGTAGATATTAGCATGTTTTCTATTATTAGTCCGTCACCTTAAGTCAGTCAGTAGCGTGTATGTCTATCGAGCTAAGGGGATCGGGTTCATTTCCCAGCAAAACAGAATAATTTATTATTGGTGAAATGTGGGTTTCCTCTTTCACGGTGATGAATAAACGGCTGGCGGGCTGGATTGTATCTGTTCTGGGTTTAAATTAATGTATAAGTCGTATGCTGAGTGCTGATAGAATCATTCGATTTAGAATGTATACGTTAAGTATCTCAAATAAATGAACAAATTATATTATTATTTTATATCATGTTATTAATTTTTGGATCCGCGTTGGTGGGTATGTGGAGTAAACGTCAAGCTCGTATAGTCTGTTTTTCCGATGAACGAGATATCATGATTTTAATCAGGCCAGGTGTAGTGAGGTTGGATTTTCATTCTGTCTTCCCGTGAGTATATATTTCTTCCAAATTCTACATCTCCCAAACCCCTATCTCTTTAGTGTAAATAAGTGTGGATAGCCCAAACGCGATGCAAAATCAGAAGGTAGGCTATTATCGTCCAACCTATTCAACCCAAATATACAGAAAGGAGAGCAAGAATTTAAATACACTGTGCCAACTTTCAGCAGAAGAGAAAGTTTAAAATCTTCTCCACACCTAGTGTTCCCAGTGCAGTTGGTTGTGAATAGGGGTGTACCGATGCGGATAACGATGAATCGTTATCGGGCGATTATTAGTGCATCGGCAATTGATAGTAATCGGAGATTATTATGCTGAGTAATCTTTTTTTAAGTAAAATTTAAAGCAAAATTTTCTAGTTAGGAGTTTAGTGATCAAAATCGCAACAACAACAAAAAAAAACACACTTATATACACACTGCTTCTGGGTTGTGGGCCATGCAAAGATTACATAACCAGATAAAGAAATATAAATTCATATCGTTGATAAAACTAACAATCTAGTTCCAACTTTCACCGCCTGTGCAAAGATTAATCAAAAATTAAGATTATCAAAGTTTTAACTGTTGATTTTTAAATAAAACCTTTTTATATTAATTACATTAACTGCTATGATTCTCTTAAGCATATTTCCCAATATTTATTAATAAATACTCGGTAATCGGGACTAATCGGTGTAAATAATCGTAACATGAAAAATTATTTTAAACAATTGGTAATCGATATCGGTAATCGGTTTTACTGAATCGGTACACATCTAGTTGGGATTAAACCCCATCCTCTCGTTTAAGTCCGGCTAGTCGACCACTCATCCCTGAAATTCTAGTAAAAGCAGTCCCAATACTGATACTATACTGTCCTATAACGAGTACATGAAGACCACACACGTCCCTTTCAATGGGTGATAGTCCATTTAAAATAGGCTAAAGCAAAAAATGGTCTCCACATTTTCCTTTTATAGATAACGTACAAGGAAAGACAAACGTCAAACTTGCCCCGTCTTGGTCTCAAACCAAAATCTCTTGTAGACCTCTCAACAATGTTAGGTCAGTCCCCGAAATTATTTATCTCTTGGTCACAACAACCTCCTGGGTAAGAAACCAGAACGGACTATATACACTGTTATAATAGGACAGTCATAGGAAGAAACTTTGAGATTAAATTTAAAACTAAATTTACAATGGCCAAAATTGACCAAAATTCATTAAATATGCGTGTATCTTGTAGTTGAGAAAATTAATACTATCTTTCCTCCGCACCAGTGGACACGTGGACAAAGCCGTCAGTCTCATCTTGTCTGGTTTGCCGGTGATGGGAGGTCGAGGCTAGAATTCGGGTTGGGTGTATTGAGGCGTTTTTTCCTAGATGGTTTCCTACTTTTTCTCGACGAAGATTTAGGTCTACCTTCGTCATCTATATACCTTACTGTAAATATGAACAGTCCAAACTTGTTGTAAGATGCGGTCCCCCAAAATCAAACACAATATTTAAAAGTTGTTAGCTGCATAACACATTTATTTATTTTATTTAGCCTATTTAACACTGCGTCTTACCACCCGTTCGTGTTATACGCTTAGGTACTAATTACGATGGTAAGTTAGGAATTTGGAAGGTTGAATATAAAGGAAGTGAACCCGCATTTGCGTGTAGAGAAAGCTAGTGGAAAACCATTTAGGAAAAACCACCCCCAGTTCACCTGATCGAGATTCGAACCTAAATCTCCCCATTCTCAGCAGTATAGCTCAACATGAATCTAGCGCGTTAGCTAAATACGCCACCAAGGTGGGTTGCATAACACATGAATTGGTATGGAACACATTAGGTTTGTACCGTTATAAGCTATTGGCTACTGTTTTCCCCTGCTGGCGAACCATATTGGCTAGAATAATTGTATTTATACATTAAAATGATTATAATGTACAGTACGCTATGATTATAACCCACGACATTGTACAAAACAACAAATTGTATACCTTCCCACAAAACTCAATTAAATTACAAGCCGTGTCTTTAGAAACCCCCGAGAGTGGTGAATTTTCTTGTCCTAATCCTGGTACTCTAAGCTGTGGCAGATAATATGGTAATGTGGCGGGTAGCGGTAAAGATCATGAGATACAAAGGGTGCGGTGCAGAAGGTAAGAGGGCGGAAGAAGGGGTTTTGTAAGAAAGCCAACAACTGTGATGTAATGGCTGCGACAGAAGGCGTCGCGATTATTCTGTAATTAGTGTTTAGTGAAGGGGAGGGTGCCTTAATCCCCGGTATTATCGCGAGACTATACCGAGCTTGTCTTAGATTCCACCAGGTGGAACCAGGGAGGACGCTGCCACGATCAAGATCTCCGTAGGAAGATGCATGGGATTAAAGCTATGGGAAGGAATTAAATGGAACACGACTCAGCTACAATGAAGGTTTAGAAATGAACAAGAGGTTGTTGGCTTTAAAATATTTAATTTAAGATGGTTTGGAGCATAAACAAAGTGTCTAATGGATCACACTTGTAATTTTATAACAGCTTTTAACTGCGATGGGTTTCCATACTATAAAGTGTGACAAACTAGTTTTATTTACATTCCTAATCTAGATTTAACATGTACTTTTACCCACTTCGGTGGCCGAAAGGTCTAGGGAATCACTCTCGTATTAGACTGGCCTGCTGATGACGGGAAGTTCAGGGTTCTATTTCCAACCGGGTCAACTGAGGGGAGGGGGGGCTTTTCCTAAATGGTTTCCCACTCTCCTTCCACGCAAACGCACGTAGATTACCTCTACAATTCTTCCTTTATAATCCCTACCCAATAAGAGTAATGATTATAGGTGCTTACAGCCTGAACAGGTAGAAAGACGCGGTGATAAAAGAATCATAATAACAGCAATAATAATAATAATAATAATAATAATAATTGGCGATCTTCTAACGAATGACATTTATTTGGGTCCAGTTTTTTTTTCCCCCAAAATATCCTCTTTCTTTTCTTATTCATTCAAAGCGAGACTTTAATAACAAAAACAAAATTAAGGAGCTCGAGGTATTTCGACGTCTACTGTCCCATTTTCAATTCACGAAAACGCGGATACACTTCCTACACATTACCTTCTTCAACCATAAAAAAAATTAGCGTAATTAGTATATAAGAGTATTTTAGCCTGAACGGGTTGTTAGAAGCGGTGCTAACAAATAAAATAAATAAAAATATTTAAACATTCAGTTATTATGTGTTGATCTTTGTGCATTAATTTACGTTAAAGGTAATGTATACTCCATTCATGGTAGGAATTACTCTCTGAAAGGTCATTTTTCCTACCAATATCCTACTATATAATAGATTTATGGTAGGGAAAAAGGCCTTACAGAAAACAATTCCTACGCTGAACAGACTTTTAAGTACTGATCACTACAGTGAGAAATGTTCGTTCTAAGCCTCTAGATGAGAGCGTCGGGAGGGTGGTTCTGGCTGATATTTGACTATTTTACTCCTCGCCAGGAGTCACTAAAAGAATAGTTTGGAAAAAAAATAAATCTCATTGCAAAAGACGCGCGTGGGTGTCTGTCTCTTGTGTGGCTCTTGTACGCATCCAGGTCGTTATATCTCTTTATTCTGCAGCCGACCGCAGCTTCCCAAAAAATCTCTGTTTTTCTTTTATTTTTGTTGTCACCATTTCACATTGTTACAGGGACCGTTTAGAAATAAACCTGTTGGAATGCAACAGTGGCCGTCGAAATACCTCGAGTTTCTTCTCTTTGTTTTTACTTTTAAAGTCTCGCTTCAAATGAATAAGAAAAGAAAGAGAAAAACTAGACTCAAATAAATGTCAATCGTTAGAAGATCGGCAGTTATTATTATTATTATTAATATTATTATTATTATTATTATTATTATTATTATTAAACTATTAATATTATTATTAGTTTTTCAACCCGCCTTATTACCTGTTCAGGTTATAATAATTACTCTAATGGGATAGGGATGAGGAAGGAAGTATTTTATAGGTAATGTACCCACATTTGAGTTGAAGGAGATTGGGAAGCCATTTTAGGGAAAAGAACCTACAGTAGACCCTACCGGGATTCAAATCCCAATCTACCTGTCAACAAAAGGCCAGTCGAACACGAGGTTGACACCTTTAGACCATTTTGCCATTGAAGTGGGTGCCATTTATTATTTACCGGCTGAAGTACCCGGCGTTGCCCGCTGTAGCCGCACGGTGAATTGCGTGGTCACCCCTGGCAACGCTTATTTTCTTTAAACAGACAGAAAAAAAAATCTTGATTTTAGTTCTTCCGACCAAGCTTTTAAAAGATTTAAAAAAAATCTAATAAAAAATTTAAAAATTCTTTCTTCGAAGTGCACATTTTTGTCCACAAGGGATACTTAATGTTTAAATTTTAGACCTCTGCCAGTTGTAAATATCGCGCAATACTCATCATAGACATACAGATAAATAAACTCTTCATTTTATTAATAAAGATATTTTTTAAACACGTAGGTTAGTTTGTTTGTACAGTTGATGTTTAATTCACTTTGCCTCCAAGCCCTTTTCATAAAAAAAAACTTAAAGGTTGATAAGGTAAGTGGATTAATTTACCGAGATGAAGAAGGTGGGCTCTCAATGTCTTGAGTGAAATGAATGGTATTAATACGCTCCCAAATATTTCCTAGAATCACAAAGCTAGATAGAGTATTTTATAAAAGGGGGAGGCTACGGTTTGACCTTGAACTTAACCCCTAGGCGGTCACCTGTAGAGAGCAGCACGTGCCCCATGGTGACCTCTGATGACCTCTGCTGGGGTCAAGAGCCGTGAGAAAGTCGACGGGTCACTGTGGTCCATACAGCAGCCTCCGAGACTCGTAGCGGTACGTCTAAGTCTAAGAGAAACGGTCTCAACTTAGTTTTAAGAAACAGGTTTTTATTCACCACTACCTCTTCCCCGCCCCCCTCCCATCCTTCTCACTTAAACCTTTATTACTGGCTTTATAATCGAGTGTCTGTTTTGTCCCTGTTTGTTGAAATATACAGTATTAAAACATTTGCTGAGAAGGGGAAGTAGAGTTAGTTAGTAAAAGAGAGAATATAAATTATATCAGCAACATTTTGCCAATTTGATGTACACATTTTATCCATTTTCACTCTTTGATTTGCTACAAGATAAATTGAGACAAACAAATCTTTATTTTAAAACGTATTGCCTTTTTTTTAAATGTGTTGTTTGATCCTTAAAAACATATATTATTCTTGAACCGTTGCTTTTTTTTATTTATATTAAGTAGCCCTGTAGTAGCGAACATGCCATGTTTATTATACAAAGTATTATTTTAAATTCTGATATATTATCATCGACTAAATCTGTTAATAAAAACACATAGATTTAATTCAGTAGTCCTAGCACAAAGATAGAAGTAAAGACATCATATCAATGTTTACTAATCGATCCATATTTTCCTGATAGGAATGCAGTTAAGGCGCTCACTGCTATCTGGTTTGAGGTCTACCTGTGCGGGACCAGAAGCTTAGACCCCCTCAGCTTGTCCAATAAATGTTTGTTTGGGAAAACAAGTTAGATTAGGATCCTTTACATTAGCAGCGAGTTATATTTGTCAACATGGATTTGTCGTTAATTTATTATTCTTAATATAAATCTCTCATTCAGTTTAAAACCGTCCAAGTGCAAGATTCCAAAAACACAACGAATACATGCATGAGAAAGTTCTAGTCCACCTGAAATAAAAAGAAAACAGCACACAGGGTGAAAAAATATATATCAAAAGGTGTAAACACACCATCTCGTTGTAAAGAGAAAGACTTTTTATTGTCAGACCACAAATTAGTTCAGCATATCAATTTTGAAGTTAAAAGCTCTTTCTTGAATTTTTATATTGGAGTATTTAACGTGCACGTTATAAACACATGGATTATATCAGTACGCATATTACCCCCTCCCCCCCACACACACGCTATAGCACCGATACAATAAATACTTATATATTTGTCAGCACCACCCGGAAATTGAACAGGGATCCACTAAGCCTCAGGAACAGGCCACTAATATATATATTTTTTAAGCACTGCGTCTTATTACCAGTTCGGGTTATTAAGCCTCATTTACATGAGACTAAGGTGACCTGGTGGTCTAGGGGTAAGTTGTCAGACCTCTGTGCTGAAGGTCCGGGGTTCAATCCTCGGTCCCGGCAGATATTTATCTGATTGCCAAACCCTTTCTTCACCTCTGACAAGACGTGTATTAATCACAACTTGTGAATGTGAGGAATGTCTGTAGGTCCTCCATTTCATCTCACAATCACCCTACCATTACACATTAGCGTAATTGCGTATAACCCAAATGGGTAGTAAGATGCGGTGCTAATAATAATAATAATAATAATAATAATAATAATAATAATAATAATAATAATAATAATAATAATACATGAGACTAGTAGATTATGAGTGTTACTATGGGAGCAACTGCCGCAATACTATTGCCATGTGAACAGATATTACTGTCGCGAATAAGATCATTCGGATTCGATTTATTTACTTGAGGTATTTAACGTGCACTTTCTGAACCGACTTATTATATCAGCTAAAGAGAATTTCTATGAGCAAGAACAAAAGGACCTACCAATTTTGCCGGAAAAGGTATTTTCACATACCTTCCAGGAAATTGTACAGCGGATTTTTATCGCTCAAGAAAAATCCATCGACACCGGTTGGGCTTGAACCCACGAATATCGGGTCCTGAGGGGAGCACTTTACCCCAAGACCACCGAAGTCGACAATCATTTTGATTTAAAACAGTTTGATACCGTCAACTACCGTGGTCACTTGAACCGTGGGAACAGGTTTTCCACCCGCTCCGGTGGCCTTATGGTCTAAGGCACTACTCTCGCAGTAGACTAGATTGCCAATGCCAGGGAGATTGAGGTTCGATTCTCGGTCGGGTGTACTGAGGGCGGTTTTCCGAATTGGTTTTTCACCTTCCATCCACGCAAATGCGGGTGCACTTAATTTAAATATTATTTTACTAATATCTAAGACCATTAGCATAACTCTTCCTGGAATAAATATTCTAATAATGTATTTTTATAAATCTATTTTAAAATCTGTGAATAGCTTACAAAAAACAAATCTTTATATAATTTGAAAATTCTTTTTAATTTGTAGCCAGTAATTTGGCTACATCGGACATTGGTATGTATTAAAGATAGAAAATATCATAAAAATATAAAACATAAATAATCGTAGCCATAATGTCTACACTGGACTTCAAAGAGTTGATATTAGTACCTATGAGTATAATTCGAATGGGAAGTAAGACGCGACGCTAAAAAAAAACAACAGGTTTTTCCACCCACTGCCGTGACAGCGAGCCATTTACTTGTCACACCAAGCAAATGTTGGCGTTTCTCATACAATTGATCATTCAATTACTTGGTTCAGCAGTTCAACGAACAGGTCTTGATCAATTCGAAGAAAATTGCATAACGATCGAGGATCTTCCTTTAGCAGCGTGTTTGATGCACCAAAGTAATCTCTTCTTGCTTGCTATTTTCTTATACACTTTTTTTTTTGGTACATCTATTTACCTCAATAGCAATCAGTTTTTCAAACACTTTAGCAACAGCCTCCGCAATTTCTGTCATTTTCACGGTGGTTGAGCTTTCCATTGTCACACCATAACATTGATTTCAGTCCAGGATGTGAACGGATACAGCCGTGGCAGTAACTATAGCTCACTGTCATGACTCCTACAGTCGTGACAGTTCTGTCACTGGTTGAACGAGGCTTTATATCCGTAATAATAACAAAGGCATAGATGTTTAGTTGTGGAACATTTTTCCAAGTAAAACATGTTTCTTACGAAACAACGCTTCCCTGTCGAGATATGCGTTGGGATATTGAAAATAACCTTGTTTTAGATTTTAGACCACGTATGGGGTCTAGTGGTAAGATTTTCTAGATACAGATCCAGAGGTCCCGGATTCGATCTCCAGCGATTCTAGCTTTTCTATAAAGCAGTGAGTCTGGAACGAGATCAACTCATCCTCGTGAGGACAAAATTATTTAATGAGGAGCTACTTAGGTGAAAAAGAACTGGTTTTGGTCTAGAAAGCTGAGGTTAGTGGTTGAAGGGCTCATTATGCTAAGCACATGACGCCTTCTATCTGCAAATGTTGGCACAATCATCGCAAACAGATGGTGACCACTTGGTCTGTATGGTTTGATTGTGGGCTAGTGCCACCCATGTTTCTTTTTTAGATTTATAGTGATACATAGAATTAATTAGAGTCAAAGTTAATTTTATATTAAATATATTTATTTTATAGTTCCCCCTCACCCCTAAGAAAATTATAGGAAATAACAACATAAGTTATAAATGGTAATTAATAAAACTAACTTTTGTTCAGAACGAAACCTATTTCATGGAAACTTTGGAATGAACATACTAACGTCTGTTGATAGAATAATGAATGCAAACTTAGTACTCAACTACATTATTATTGAACACATTTCTTATTCTCATATGTAAGCTTATTTTGACCTTTGTACTATAACTATCAAAAGGCAGCACATGTGGTTATCTCACAAGATTAATAAACAAGAAGCCAACATTATTTATATTCTTAAAGATTGAGCAAAGACATTCAGTACAAGCCTACAGTTCAATTTCTTTATGAAAGGACTTTTTAACAGTTATAAAAGCTACTAAAGCAATTTACATACATTTATAGGTCTATTCATGTGATCTACAACTGTGGCTTTTGAAAGAAAAAAATCAATATGAAATAATAATATTAGTAAAGTAAAATGTTACCAATATTGACCACAAATAAATATGTTTGTATTTTCTAAAATTGTCTTAATACTAAACATATTATATGCTAAATTTCTACCACTAAAATTAAAGACCCAATATCAAAGCTCATTTTCATTTTTATAAATCTAGACCCCTTATACTCAAACCTTCACGTTTTTTTTTATTATGGGTACTTAGCATACAATCTTTGAACCAACATGACTTATAGACGATCTTAACTTTAAGAGCTACCTCAGTGGGTATTTAGCTAACGCGCTAATTTTGTGTTGAACTAGGCTGCCGAGGACGGGGAGATCAAGTTTCGAATCTTGTTTGGGTAAACTGGGGGTGGTTTTTTCCTAAATGTTTTTCCACGCAAGTGGGGGTTCACTTCCTCTACATTCAACCTCCCAATTCCTAACCCATTAGCGTAATTAGTACTTAAGCGTATAGCCCGAACGGGTAGTAAGACGCCGTGCTAAGTGTTATTATTATTATTATTATTATTATTATTATTATTATTAAATTTAAGAGGCATGACATTCCGTCCCCCAGCGTCAAGTCATAACTGAAAGAGGAAGCACTAATTTCATCAATGATACTTTTTCAGTCGTACAAGGAATCGAACTCGGGTTCTTTAGTCCAATTGGCTGTGCTAAGCTGTCGGACACTCAAATAGAGAAGAGAGAATCTATCACAATAGTTTTCACATATATATATTTATATATATATATATATTGGTTCGATCCCCGGCTCTTTCTGTGAAGCAGTGGCTCTGGAACGAAGTCAACTCAGCCTCTTGAGGACAAATAAAGAGTTACTTAAAACAAAAAATAGCGGTTATGGTCTATAAAACTGAGATTAATGGCTGGAGAGTTCGTTGTGCTGATTACATCACACCCTCTATGGTCAGAAGCTAGCACTATATTCGCCAACAGGTGGCGGCTATTTGCTTGGTATGATTTGATTGAGGGCTGACGCCGTGGAGTTTTTTTTACTGTAGGGAATAATGGTGTATCTGATAGAAATATTTGTTCATCACCACGTCTTAGGCCTACTACTTGTCAAGGTTAAACGCATATATTATGATCATTATTATAATGGGGTATGAATGAGGAAGGAAGTATTTTAGAGGTAATCTACCGGCATTTGTGTGGAAGGAGATTGGGAAGCTATTTAGAGAAAACCGCCCTCAGTAGACCAAACTGGGATTAGAACCCAGATCTTCCTGTCATCAGCAGGCCAGTATAACACGAGAGTGACACCTTAGACCAGTGGTTCCGAAACTGTGGTTCACGAACCCCCCGGGTGTTCGTGAAATCTTCCAAGGGGTTCGCCAAAATATTTCTGTAATATCGGATTTTTGCAGCCCTTTGTGAGGAAATGGGAAGCATTTACAACTGTTTATCGTCTCACGCTGAAGTCGGGTGATTATCTCGAGGTAGAACTCTTACAAGATTGTTTGAACTTAAATACCAATTTTTGTTTTTCTTATCAAGGCTTTGGCCTATTTGGCAGATATTTTCTAAAAAAAAGAACAGTTTAAACCTAACTCTTCAGGGGTCAACTACTAACACTTTACTGTGAAAAACATATCGAGTCATTGATAAAAATAATTGACTTTTGGGAAACGTGTTTAATTAGCAATCAAACGGAATGCTTTGATACTCTTCACGACTTCATGGTATAAAATCAGCTTTCCTTGGACGAAAATTTTAAGAACACTTTAAGGGACTTTGAAAAACCTTTAGAGAATATTTCCCAGCTATGTCCAATAATAACAATTTAATTCGCAATCCCCTGGAAGATACAGCTGTTTTGAAATCCTCCACATTAAGCGTGAGTGAAAAATAGCGGTTCCTTGAAATTTACACTGATTTGGAATTAAAGAAAATCTATAAATCTTTGTAATTAATTGGTTTCTGTTTAAGTTTAAAGGAGAAGTTCCCAGTGTTAGAGAATCAAGCTATTACAGCTTTGTTACCATTTTCTTCTACGTATTTGAGCGAAAAATATTTTTCTTCATATGCCTATTTTTAAAAAAATATAGAAACAGGATCAGTACTGAAAGTTACTTGAGACTTTATTTATCGTCTGTGGTTCCTGACTTTAGAGCTCTGTGCCATCCAAAGCAAGCGCATCCTTCTCACTAAGTCACGTGAAGAGGTGATTGAGTAGCTGTTAAAGCTTGTAAACAATTTTTAAACTTAAATCGGTATGGAATGTTTTGATTAAAGGGGGTATTTCAGTAATGTCAAAGCAGCAATTTCCAGTACCACTTTAAAAAAACATGTGAAATATGATAATATTGTTATAGTAAAGATAAGAAAATGTTACTACAGTAATTTGTTTATTTAATTTCAGTTTTAATTTTTTAAACAAATGTATAGTTATTTAAACTCTTACTTAATTGGTTTCAATATTATTTCATTATATTTGGTAGTGTATCCCAAAGTACCTAACCGAGCTATAGTAGGTTAATTTAAAGCTATTAAACATTTTGATTACAATTAATAGCTAGATTTCATAAAAATTAGGTATAAAATTAAGTGCGTGGCTATAGATATTTATCAGAGGGTTCGTGCAACTCAGAAGTTTGTGAAAGGGGTTCGTGAGTCAAGAAAGTTTGGGAACCGCTGCCTTAGATAATTCAACAACTGGAGCTGCTGATAGTAATCAATATTGATATTAACGGCTGATATAAACAATAATACCACCACTACCACTGATTTACTCACAATACATTTACTACGAATTCCATTTATTAGCTACCTTTATAAACTATTTTTTTATAAGAGTCAAAAGGGGAAAAAAGGGAAAATAGGCTAAAAAGGTTAACGGGGTGTAAAAAGAGTGTAAAAAGGGAAAAGAGACAATAAGGAAAAAATAAATTATTTAATAATTAATTAATAATTTTAAAAAGGGTAAAAATAATAAAAAGGCTCAAAACATTAAAAAAAGTAAAATGGGTCAAAGTGGGGAAAGGGATGAAAAGGTTAAACGGAATAAATGAGATAAAAAATTGCTAAAATACCTTTGATTGGATTTAATTATACCCCTTTAATAACCAATTATTAATGCTGTAAAACTTTTATTTCTTTTTTATTAACACCAACAAGCGAGAGTTCAAAATATTGTGAATAGATAAATTAAAATTTAATCTTCAAAATAAATGTCAGCTCTTAAAATATGTTGAGATTATATCTATATCTTGACATTGTGTATTAGTCAGCCTACTTAGGCGTTTTGTATCACAATCCAAACCAATAAAGGATTATTATTTTGAAATAATCTAAGATTTGATTAATATTCCCTGTGGTTTATTTTATTTGCTATAAAATTAATAACAAAGCTACTTTAGAGATTCCCCGTGCGAAGAACGGGTACACCAACTAGTATATAATAATGGCCTCACCTATGATTAAGATAGTTGAGATTAATGAACATTAAAAAATCTCTCCCATTTTTGTGAATTTTTGTTTTGAATTTTTTAGTTATACGTCTCCTTAAATGATGCCAAAGCGTGCGTGACACAAATGATAAGAGAATCACAATAGGTCAAGTCCATTACACTACTAGAACAATTAAATAAATAGCCTTAATAAATTTTAATGGTATTAATAATATGAATAAATTTTTCCCTAACATACTGCAACCAAGACTATTTGTCCTGGATTTAGAATGTCCTGGAAGTGTAAGAGGTGTGAGCTACATGTCCTGGTTACAAGGGTTGTATTACACTATCATACTTGTCTCACAATGTACTAGACCCTGACCTTGAATATCCTGGACGTGTCCTGGTGTAAGACGCATGTCCTGGTCACAAGGGCCGCATCATCATATCCATTCTCTCGGTTATTGATACTTGTAATAAAAGCGATGCTCACCAGAAGTTGAGTTTTATTGAGCCCGGTATACGGCGGCCGGTGGAGCTTGTAGCGTTCTTTCTGCCGTGCTTAGTCTGTCTCCTCTCTTTTTCCCTTTATAAAGATTTACGGTTCGTACCAGGAATGTGTTGGCAATATGGCTGCTTCGAAGATCTCATCCTAAGTACATCCATGCCCCAAATAAATAGTCGACTGTACAAAAATAAATGTGTATCTTAAAATAAAGAAATAATGGCATGTTTTAGGTTAATTTTTATAGTTTGAAACTTTTAAAGTAGTATTCTACCTTAAATACATCAGGAGAATGACTTTTTAACTGAAAAAAATAAGCAACAAACTGTGCATTTTATTTTTATAATTGTATTACAAATTGTTTTGGAAATATGTTTGTCACTATGACAGTTAGATAGAAGAGGCATGTGTAAATAGGATCCAGGACTCGATTCCCATCGACGATGAAACATGTTTCAATTTGAAATTTCTTTCGATGATTGGTATATTGATGATTTGAGGCTCTATTGTAAAATAAGGAAATTTTCCTGCCACCCCTTAGCAGGAATTATTTGTTTGGGAAAAAATCTTACTATTTTGAACTTAAAATTGCTTTTAAGATGCTTGAGCAGGATTATTGGGTCATTAAGTTGTAGAATCTGATCGTGAAAAAAAAAGTAAATTCCTTATAGATGTGGGTACTAATGATCTGAGATGACTTCTTGTTTAAATGACCACGCACTTATTTTAGCAAGCAAATATCACCATTAAAACTACACTAGCACTTAAACAACATTTATCCTCGACCTTGCATACCGTCCTCAGCCTCTGTTTGAAACATACTGTAACATGGCCAGCGGGTATTCTAGGGCCGTTTAACCTTACCGTGTGAACTGCAAGTTCTTTTAAAGCATATTTGGGTGTGCTATGTTGCCTTTAAAAATCCAACAAGCACTCAATAAAATTCCCCGAGGCAAATTAATCCACATGGAAATAATGCCCAAACACAAAACTACATCTTCTAGTCGTGTAAACACATCATGTTTCACACAGAAACCTTTACAGTTTCCATTGAATTTATTACGAAAATGATGTACCGAAATATGTCGGATCAAAATCTTCCAGAATTCTCCAATTTATCTGGATTATCAAAGGAGTAAAGGGACGTCAATTTCAGATAAGAATTAGCTTTCAATTCAACTTCAACTTTTTCATTATACTTAACCTTTTCAACTTATACATCCCACTATTTTCAAACTTAATTCGTCTGGAGATGTTAGTCTAATTTTAAATTGTTGTTTTAAATAAATTTTATACTTTCATCTTTGTATAAACTCACATTTTGTATTGTAGTTCTTAATATGTTATCAATGTTATTTTGATCATTTGACTTTTTTAAATGGAATATTATTGATTCTATGGAGTATTTTTAAATGCTATGAAATTTTTTTACAATTTGTTTCCAAGATTATACATAATTTTTCAATGGTTCTACAGTAGTATAATATTTTTACTTTATTATTCATATTTATAGAAACTTAATTTCCAAACCATATTTTTTGAATTCTTTAAAAATAATAAAAATATCTAAGCTTTAACTTATACAAAACTGCAAGACAAGCCTTGCCAAAGAGATACCACGGCCATCTTTATTCTTGTTTGAATAAGAACATGCATGCTTAAGTTAGAAAATCTTAAGGTAGCTGTGTTCTCATTTGACTTATTCAATAATCATCACGCCTGTCAATGTAAATATTCTACTGCGTGACAAAGTTACCCATTTGTAGATTTTTATTTTAAAAAATAGTCTTTTAACAACGTGGTTATTTATGGATTGTTTAAGGAATAGGGATGAGAAAGGTCGCTTTGGAGGAATTGCACCCACATGATCATGGAGAAGGAGTTAAAAACCACAGTAATAGGTCACACGGGGAAAACAAACCTGAGTTCACCCCGTCGAGAATTGAACCTCAACTTCTTCGTCCCAGACAGTCCACCCTGTTGTGCGACTTACATCTTTAACCATTACGGGTAGGGATCATTTCAATTTCCCGTCTGTTTGTTGAGACTTGTTTTGATGTACACTACCTTAAAACTCCTCTGTAAAAATATTACAAAATAAACGTTCCCTTAAAATCACATCTTTCACGATACTCCCACCAGAGAGAATGTCCCGATTTTTTTTTTAACAATTCTCTTTTATTTTGATTACGACTGTACTTTTTCTTCGCGTTTCTAAAATTCTTAAGGAATTCACTTTGAATGTTAAATTTTATCATGCGTGATAAGTCTAAAAACGTTTTCGTTCACAATCCTTGACATGAAGGACGTTTGAAAATATATTTCTATGACTTAACTCTGTTCAGTGTTCATTGTGGCTTTGGAGCATGCAGCTCATTCCTTACAAAGTCGTAAATTACTTTGAAGGGCTCTTCAACAAACTTAGGCTTGAGTAATAATTTTGAAATTGGCGGCCCATATCTATATTAATAAAATGAAGAGTTTGTTGCGAGATATCTACCGCATTTAGAGGGCTGAAATTTAAAATTTAGTAGCCCTTGTGGACAAACACGTACACCTCGAATTAGGAATTTTAAATATTATATTAGGTTTTTTAAATTTATTAAAAATTGAGTCAAAATGAAGAATATTTTTGCTGTCTGTTTGAAGAAAGAAAGCGTTACGAATTTCATGGTTACCCCAGGAAGCACCGGGTACCTCTACTAGTGCGTCAATAAATGAAATAATAATATGTTTTTCAGTGCTCCGTGTATTTACTACACTTTTGGGCCATCCTAAAAAGGTTACATTAATGTAGTAGAAAAGGGGAGGTATAATATGGAGTAGATGTACCCGCATCTGCGTGCAAAGATATTTGAGAACCATTTAGAAAAAAACTACCCTCAGCCCACCCGACTAGGATTAGAACCATTATCCCTCCGTCACTTGTAAACCAGACTAGATAATTTTTGAAAAACATTGTAAAAGTTAATAAGGAACGATTAATATAATATATTTATATTACAGACTAGATAAGCCTAACATTTAGTCCACGTGACCCCAGTTTCGAGAATTTTCCTAACATGAAGATGCTTCTTGCAAGACTTCGAGGACTCACCTATTTTATTTACTTATTCATAGGAAGTATGCATAGCGTTTATTGAGTTTTTTAGTATTAGGGCCACTGGCTAAAATCCTAATCTTTGACTTAGTTTGCCTTTCGCCCACATAGATGGCCACAATGACTAAGAGGTAATTCTCCTCTGGCTTACCGGTTTACCGGTAATAGAGAGGTCGTGGTTCTAGTCCAGAACTGGTATTAAATATATATGTTTCTCCTTAATGGCTTCTCATTCCCCCTAAACGGGAATGCGGGTACATTTTCTACAAATGTTACATTTACCATCACCAATATAGTAATGTAAGTATGCGGATAGCTCGGACATGTAGTAGCACTGGGGGGCGATTAAAAGAAAAATCTGTTTGAGTTCATTTTGTATTATTGGGGTTTAAATTACTGTGGATACAAAAATATCCATTAGTATTCCAGATACAAAGGAAAGTTAAAAAAAAGTTATTAGAAATGATGTAGTTAAAAAAATATAGGTCGGCTTCTTCTGCAGCACGGTGCAGCGCCGCGCGTTTTATTCTTTATATTATATCTAAATTACCCCAATCACACCGGCGCGCTTCGCTCTGGTGGGAATGGTGTAGTTTAAATACGTAATATAACGAATAAAACGTGAGGCTGTGCAGTGCTGTGCTGCAGTGGGAGCAGAGCTTATGGTGGGCATGTAGGGAAGGTGAGAAAATGTGAGTGTTTTTGCAGTTTTTATATCAAAACAATTTTGTTGTCAGAATAAATTAAATATCACTTCAGTACAAATATATAGTTTAATTTTCTTCACATGGTGCTATCAACATTGGTTGCATATCTGTTATGAGCATAGCTGCATTGGATAAGAAACATTTTAAATGAAGAAGAAAAGTTGTCATTAAATTCCAGGACACTCTTGTCAGATATTCAAGAACTATTGATATCACCATGTGAAGAAAATTAAACTCTATGTTTGTACTGGAACAATGTTTTATTTATTTTAGACAAAATAAACTATTTTTCTATAAAAACCGCAAAAACACTGGCGTTTTCTTGAATCCCTTTAACCCTCCTCCCCCTTAAGGCGATTGGGATGACTTGGCAAAACCATTATTAAACAATAGAAAAGGGGTGGCTAAAATGACTAAAGATAAATAAACCTACTGGCACTTAATGAACTAGTTGATTGTCACTACAATCCGATGGAGGGACACCAGCAACCAGAGGATGAGGATCCTAGACGGAGGTATTTTCTACAAACACAATACATTATTTAGTGCCAAATAATAACATAAATGATCTAATATTAAGGAACAGGTTGAGGGCAATTAATTTTAAACAAATAAACCCGTAGTTGCCTAAAAATAAGATTGGACAAGATGTTTTATAAAAAAAAGTGTTTTTAGTTGGGAATTAAATCCCGACTCTCCATTCAGAGTAAAGTATAATAACCTCTAATTTAAGGATAGTATTAGTATTTTTTTAAATGTTAAATTTCAAGAGTTTGAGAGTGTCTTGGAGGGAAAAATGGGTGATTTTATTATTTTTGCCACAAACTTTTATGAAACTTAGGTTTTATGTATTTATTTTTATAGCCGGAAGTCTAAAAATACAAACTTATTCATATGCTATTTTGATTGCGTTCTGGACAAGCCCCGTAAATTTAAAAGTAATTCCGCACAGTAATTAAAACTGTTTTTAAACTAGCAACTTCTTATTTTCTATTTTAATCGTGGTAGTAAAAAAATTAAAGAAAATATGAGGAGGAAAAAAAAACCTTATTTAAATAATTAAATTTGTCTCCTAAGTTATTAAAAGAAAACATCTTCTTTTCAAAAATAGAAATGATGAGGTTAAAAAAAAATAGATGGGTTGTGTTATTCCTGGACCTATTAACAAAGGAAGGTAGGAAGTAAATTCGCTACTGCTAAAACATCTGGCTGGAAAATAATATAAGGCGCTCCGCCTGTTTTTAAATTGGTTCATACATAACCATAGGGAATAATTTACACGTGGGCCATAAACCTAGTGAACCATGGAGTTAGTAATTTTATTTAGTGAAAAAAAAAAGAACCTATGTAAAAGTAATTTCTTATTTGCTTGTAAATATGTTCAATAAATATGACCAGCATTAATAAATTATTAGTAGCACTAATAGCTTACGTCGAAATTATCATTTGGTAAAAATATTCAGCACATCCAATGTTAAATCTGATGTAGTCCCAAGATTATAAAGCTCATTAGAATGACAACGGTTTTCCCTGCATAATGATTTAAATCAAGGGGAGAATTGCTGTCGTTCGAATGAGCCATAAACCTACATTATACAGTTCTTAAATCTTTATTAATGAATCAAAATGACCTGGCAAATTAGATTAACTATAGAATATGAATGTGACACAAATTTACTGTAAAAATTAGTCCGCTGCAATTTTATTTCTAAAAAAAACAAACATATCATACAGAAGATTATTTCCTTTGAATCACGTTTTAATGTAATTAGTATTTGAATGCGTTGTGAGTATTGATAACTGTGATATACCACTGCATGTTGACACAATCATTCGTGACATAATTATAGTTTAATTGGTGGTGTAGTGAAAGATTCAAATGTGAAATTATGTCTTACTATTTTATTGGCTACTTTAGGTCAATTTCGTTAGTATAATTTGTAATGGCGTTTGCAAATTTACAAAATTAAAATCAAAGAATAAAATTTGTGAATATTATATATTTGAACTCTTTTAAAATTCCCCAACACCTACGCATATAAAGTAGCACGTCTAGCTACTGAATTGAGGGCTACAATTTCGATTCCTGGCAAGGTCGAAAATCTATCCTCATGTAGGGCCTAATTGTGTTTGTCCTCTTTCATTAAATGATATATTAATGGCCTAGAGTCTTACACCCAAGTATGTGTTTAGGACCACAATAAAATTCTCATCATAATCGGGTGGTTTTCGTCAGATTTTATAAAAACGAAAACAGGATTTAATTGTGAGTAAAATAAGAAGTGGTGATTTATATATGTTTAATTACACATTAAAGGAATTTTCCGATCACAATATTCTATCTTTGTTACGTCCTACTCTTTACGTTATTTCACGCAAGTCAAAACTTTTCTTTTCTGGCTGAAAACATCAATTTTACTACAGTAGATTACTTTTCAAAGAAAATTTGTGGGCCACAAAAAAAAAAGGCATTGTGAGTCGCCAGTTGGAAGCCTAGGACATAGAATGTAGTCCAACTCTCGACTCATTGTTCTTCAAATTTTACTCAGCCATTTATAGGAAATTGTTATTCTAGCCTCAGTGAAATCAAAACGTAGTTCTTAATTGGAGTGAAAACATACGAGGTAAAGTGATTCGGAGTTTACCTCAAGTATCCCAGACGTTAATAACACCTCCTATGTGTTTGGATCCTGTAAAAACCGTCATTATAAATAAGCTCAAGATATTATATTTATATTCTTAGTTTGTTTGTAATCGTACGTGGCGTAGTTTCACCGGACAGCATCGGATCCTGACCATCTCAATGTACATATACGCGGGTGATACTTATTCGTGGTCGTTTGACTATGAAAGTCTTGTATTCGAGCAACAGGTAGGTTCGTATCCTACCAACGTTATATGATGAGGTTATTACTACACATGACGTGAATATTAAAAAATGAAATCAATATTACATTTATTTATTTAGATTTATCGAGATACGTAATTATTGTGATTAACATACTAAAATAATAAGGCTTGAATTTAAGGGGAGAGGGGGTGGAGTCGGAATGGTGAGAGGGGCTAACGACCTAGGGCCTCCACAAATCCTGGAGTCTTAACAAACTTATTTATTAATAAATATGAATTTATGAATGAAATGAAAGATTAAAATTTCAAATTGTTGACATTATGTTATGACCTTATAACTAAAAGCAAATGAATTATATAATATTTAGTTTGTCTTAAGCAAACCTAATTTATTATGGTGACAATAGGTAGCTCCTTATTTGAATAATATCTTTAACATTTAGCTTTTAACATTTAATTCAAATATATATATATATATATGTCAACGATACTTGGTGTTCCCAAGCGGCCATCCATACAAGTACTGACCACGCCCAATGCTGCTTAACTTCGGTGATCGGACGAGAAACGTTGTTTTCAGCATGGAATGGCAGTTGACATTAATCGTTGGTATTCTAGCTGTATATGAGCTTAGAGGCTGTATTATTTAAATATGTATTTCTAACAGTAACGATTGAAAAACACCTTTATAGTATGTTCGCCAAAGGGAGAAACATAAGACACAGTACATTTAAACAACTGTTGTCACCTTTTACAAACGCTTCTAAGAGATCTAAAAAAAAGTTTGATAAATAAATAATCATATTTAAAAAAAATGTCAACGACATGTGGTGTTCCCCAGCGGCCACCCATCCAAGTACTGACCACACCCGATGCTACTTAACTTCGGTTATTGGACGAGAACCGGTGTTTTCATCATGGTATGGCCATTAACATAATGTGTGGGCACTCTAGTTATATATGAGCTCTAGAAAAAAAGTTCTATAGTTTCTTATTTCATTTCTTTTAAAATGTCTGTGTATTGGTTTTTATCAGTTTAGGCATGAATATAAGTTTACATGTCAAAACTTGCTTGGATAAGTTGAGTTGAGTTAAGTCTATTCAAGTATACTCTACATACGGTGCTGCCCTCGTATATATATTATGTATGCATATAAAAAGGAAGCATGTGTTATTCGTCAGAGGAGGATAAATGCTAGCAGTAGATAAACAAGAGGCCTCACAGGGTGAAATGCTCATTTTTCTTCCCTTTGTTTTCTATTTTGTACATTGGTGTCTTAAGTGGAAAATTTCTTATGCCGCTTAGGTGCATCATTTTAAGTTGCAACCCATTTATCAAAATAGCTACAAAATCTCCAAGTAAGCAACGTCTTTTTAAAAAAAATGGGGTGTGGCTGTGTCATGGTCACGGCCGTGTGTTGTACGTGAATACGTTTATGTAACGGGTTATATTTTTTAAATAAAATATTTTTATTTATGTATTTAGGATAAAAGCAAGGAAACAAATAATTATTGTATTAAAACTTAAACGAACATCGTAGCTTCTCCGAGTCAAGAGTTATACTAATTGCAAATCTCGATACGCAGCAAAATAACCTCAAAATGGCGGCGCTTCCCCCTCCACCACGCGTGATGCGTCACTGTTCTCGCTTATTGTAATGAATTCTTTGATCCTTTAGCTATCCAGTGGTATAATTTAATTTTGGATGTAGAGGAAAGATTCGAAACTACAACACCAAACTGTATCCCCCGATTTTGTTATCATTAGGTTTTTTGGATTACCCCCGTATGGTAGCAAATTTAAAGACGTATTCACGTCAAAAAGACTCCCTAGTCAACTGGGTTAAGCTAGTTTCTAAACTGTAATTGTAATTCCTGAAACAATTATTTAGAGAAATAAGTCGTACAGAACCATTTGTTCTATTGGTGCAGCCTTACTGCAGACCCATGGAATTGAAATCAAATCCCGTGAGGAAAGCCGGGAACAACTCTCGTTTTTATGCAGTCAATTAAAAAGGAGATGTATTGATCCATCCAGCAGTATAGTCTATCGCGAGAGTAGTGTATTAGACCGTGTGACCACCGAAGCATGTGTTTCTTTACTAATACTACTACTATCATTACCACTAATTATTTTAACTATTATTACTATTTTTATTATTTTTATTACTATACATTTAATTATTTGAAATTATTTTACAGAAATAATAATTAAGAATTTTCCGGTTTTGGAAAATTTTCCGTAAAAAATATAGAGAAAATTTTCAGTCTCATATCTCTAGCTAGCAGTCTGAGGCCTTTGGTAAGCTTCCCCTTAGTCACCCGTTGACGAGGAGAGTTCAGGGTTAGAATTTTGACCGAAAGATTTTCAACTTATAATTTAACAAATTTATTTTCATCCTCTCTCTCTTCATTGAATGTAGTTGCATTTTTCCTAAACTACCCTCCACATCCTTGCTCGTAAGATAAGGCCACTAATATTCCGTGTGTTAACTCAACTAATTAATTGATTATGAACTGTCAGTAAAACTATAATGTAATGTTATAAAGAATTCTGATATTTTCAAAATTGTATTTGGCCCTCAGACTAAATTGAAACACACCGAAAAACCCCAACGAGTGGTGTTGTGTAAACTACACTTACACCAGAACCAAGATGGTTCGAGAAGTTTCTGCCTATAGACTGGACCAGACAGGACCTAATACAGTCTGTTTTATGGGCATTGCGGTCCAACTAACCTCGGCTTGACCTGAACTGACCACTTCTAAAGGGTTGAGGAAAACGGGGGAGAGGGGGGGGGGGGGAATTATGGCAGTTTTTTCTNGGGGGGGGGAATTATAGCAGTTTCTTCTCTACTGAAAAATAATGTTCTGGCCTCGAGTTGTCATTCATGACATGTAGGACCCACCTGAAAACACTTTTAGGTTCTATATTAAAAAGGATTGACTTTGATTCTTGAGTTCTGTAAGGAATTTAAATTTGTATCTGTATTATTGCTTTTTTTTATATATAAACTAATTCTGTTATGTGTTTGTTTAAATTACTGGGTTTTTCCTGATGCTTAAAACAATAAAGCTTATTTCTGCTTGTACCTGTATTTATTACCTTTGGAACATTCAAACTACACCTGTTTTCACTTAATCTAAAAACAGTTTCTTTGACCGCATTGGTATTCGAAGCAAATTCTCTTGAAGGGGGTTGAACATCGCGTGTAAAACAACTTACAAATAATATTATTCACAGGGAAGGTCTGCTGCGTGCTCTTCTGTTGTTTTTACGTTTGAAGATGCTAACAATTAAGGATGCAAGTCGTTTTTTCTGTCTTATCTGATGCTAGATGCACGTATAAGCCGCTCAATTGTTTTGATAACTCTCGCTAAGACGGGTACCTGCATAGTTGCTAATGCGCTATCGTGTCTAACTGATATCCTAGAGGTCAGGGTTCAATTCTAGATTGAATGCACTAAAGGTTTTTTTTTTATTCAATGAAGTTTCGCATCCTTTGTCTCTTTCCCTCTTAGGTCGACGCGTGGTATGTTTCTTAATGATAAATCACGGAGGACTAGCTGGTTTGGGTAAGCAGAGGCGGGGTTCATGATCCGCAGTTGAAAGGCTCTATACCTAAGTATTATCAAATATTTATATTATTCTCAAGGGAGCATATGTAACTAGTGCAGCTATATTTTGAAATTGAAACTATAACATACTATTTTAAAATAGTTAGTAATCTTTGCTACCAGCGTGCTGAAAGTTAATAATTAATCCCTATTTAATATAAATGGAACCCGCTTTGTTTGGCCACGTGGTCTAAGGCTGTACTTCTCAAATTGTTTTTGTTCACGGCACACTACTCTTTATCGTGAGTCCTCGCGGCACACTGAATGTGCAAATTGACAAAACTACGGTAGACTCGGCCATGCCCATGCATTTCTCTCAGTTGGACAGGAAAAACTAGTGTGTTTGTCCTAAATTGCAGAATTTTTCAAACTGTGCTCCGTGACAATTCTTCCAATCTGAACAAGGGATTTTTTTTTACCAAAGAAACAGGATCTTTTCCGTTTTCTTTGTACTTATATACCAGTAAAATTTAACTTATATTAATTGAATGTTCATAATATTAGTGTGAACATTTTTTATGAAGACTCCATCATGTATTTTTTCTGGTACAAGGGCTACTTCAGTCTAGAAAGTTTGGGATCCCCTGATTTATTTAAACACGAATTGAAATGTTGTGTAAGAAACGCCAAGCTCATGTTTCACATTAATAATCACTCAACTCGTTGGTTGTATGTTCGTCATTTCGGTCTTTGGGAAGTTAAATATATTAAAGATAAAAAAATATTTTTCTCTTATATATTAAAAAAATTTATAATTGAATGAAACTACTCTTAATCTTTTTTTATCAACACTAACATAACGTTGAGAATTTCTTGGCACACTCTTTAAGAACCAATGGTCCAAAACTTCACTTTCGCAGTAGAAAAGTCTACTAACGATGGGGAGATCGGTATTCGAATACCTGTCGTGTGTACTTATGGTGTTTTTTACTCGTGGATTTTACAATCTTCCTTCACGCAAGTGCGGTCACACCTCTAAAATTCAATCTTCCTCATTCCTAAGACTCTAGTGTAATTATTAAATTAGGTCTTGGCGTGTAGCCCGAGCGGATATTATAACGTGGTACAATTATAAATTTAATATAGTGAACACGTTGACGAGGGTGAATTTTAAATAAATAATATAGTTCCTCAAACTGATATATCTACTGATTTTCCAAACACCCTGTACTGAACAGCGGGCACGTCTTGACTCCACTTGGCGAGTAAGCTTTAAAATCTTACTTTTTACGATGGCCAATACCATAAAACCCCCCCCTTGAGACTAATTAAATCGTCCTCCCCAACTCGTTTATCCCTGTGTGCCTGGTTAATGGGAGTGATGGTGGGCAGACGAGCACGAATTGAGAATGAGTTTTGGAATGCTTAAAAATACAACATTTGACTGTCATCCGTCTATTTACAGAACAGTATTTAGTGGTATTGAATGGGAGTTGTAAACTATTTTATTATCTCATATGAATTGCATGAAGTAATATTCGGTGTGTACTCAGAAGTTTGAAATTATTATTTTTAATAGCATGTGCTGAGACCAAAATAGTCGACTGAAACGGTGGATTCGTGATGGACATATCCAAAAATATAAGGTACAGCCTATGAAAGAATTATAATAACTTTGAAGGCTAGCCAGTACAAACCAATGAACAAAGAGTGGTGGCCCAATACGCGACCTTATCCTGTTAGCTAATTTGAATATCAGTGTGTTTCGAATGAAGAGGAAAATATTTAAATACCAATATAGGTATTTTAATTTGAGAATGTACTGACAAATGTTTTGGAACTCTTTGGCATTCTTGACTTTGGTCAAATGATTTGATTGGAATAGTTAAGTAGGATGCATATGCTTGGTAAGTTATAGGTTTTTTTTAAATTATTGAAAGCATTTTGTAGAATACTTGTTTCTTTTTGTAACTAATAGAGGCGCTTTAACATAAAAAGCGCTTACTTTCTGTTTTCATCCTTAATAAAAGCATTTTTATACTAGGCGTGAATACTTTTTGTTTTTGTAAATAGTAGGCGTTTTCCTAGATGTGCTCATTTTTGTTTTTGTAACTTATAGAGGCAGTTTTTCTAGAATATATGCTTAGTTTAATTTTATAACTAATAGAGGCGTTTTTTCCAGGAGATGTGCTTACTTTAGTTTTTATATCTAATAGAGGTTTTTTTTCCCCCAAGAAATGTCTTATTCTAGTTTTTATAGTTATTAGAGGCGTTTTTCTTGGAGACGTGATAACTTTTGTAACTAATAAAGGCATTTTTTCTGGGATGTATGTTTTCTTTTTAATTACATACTATATGTAAGAGATACGTTTATCCAAGATGCGTTAAACGGTTTTATTTGAAGAGCCCAAACCAGCAAAGAAACGTGTGGAGTAGAACAAATATATAGTTTTAACTATCAAAAGTGCATTGACAACAGAGCTATGGATCTCACTTCAATCTTAACACACCTATGACAATTTCAAGGGGCTCTCGGGGGGGAGGTAGGGAGGATTTGTGCTGAGAGTGTGTGAAGTTTACC
>CABFWO010000861.1:63631-102823 GCA_902155825.1 Timema genevievae | reverse complement strand
AATCCGCCGCAGCATCTGGAATGTTGTATCATGTTCTTCCATGTTTGAGGTGTTGCGTGCTATGTCTGGTATCCCAGGAACACAAGTCATTACTCAACCAGCAATGATTGACATCACAATGGTTTAGTACCGCTGGATCCGCAGCCGAGAGACCGACCGGGAAATTCACTTAGAGGTTATCCAGTTTTACGTGCCGTCTTGCCTTGACTGCTTTAACTCCAGAAGAAACATTATCAAACTTAACTAGCTCATATGGGTGGATTTATTCAAAGCTGTTTTATAAAGAGTTGAGCTCCAGAACATGTACAAGGGCCCGATAATTAACTGAAAATACCTCATATTTAACATTTATGAGTTGATGGCTGGGGGAACTCAGTGTTGTGTCAGTTAGTTTGTAAGTCGTGTGCTGATATAAACAACCTGTTAAGAAAGTGCACTTTTCCACATCCACATCAAGATTCACTACTCGTTTTGACTATGCATTTAATTACTTCACCAGAGTAGGAATGAGAATGGAAGAAATAAGAAAAAATGTAAATACACTTGTGTGGAAAAGAGTGAAAATAAATTTAGTAAAAATCACCTTCAATACACCCAGCCTGTATTCTAGCCCCGATCGGCAAACTATAGCATATAATGACTTAAATTTGGTTAATAAACGGTTATAACCACATTTAAATATCATATTCTTTAAATTTAAAAATGACACATGGATACAGGAATCGAACCCGGAACTCTTACTTAGTATATCAAGGAACCGGGTTCGATTCCCGTGCCCAGTTATCTTTTTTTCAATTTAACAACAAATTAGATGAGCCTCTCATCCAGCCCATGTTCCGGGATTCTGCAGGGACTTGGATCTAAAAAAAAACTATCATAGAGGTGGTTAGACAATTGAAGGCAATAGTGACTTAGCTCTAGGGATGGATATATTATAGTTTTTATTTATAAATCTTGTACGCGTAATCTATAGCACAGCACTATCGACAAAAGAAATTAATATGTCGTCTTCTAAATTATTATTATTATTAGCACCGCGTCTTACTACCCGTTCGGGTTATATGCACTTACGCTAATCTGCAATGGTAGGGTGATTGTGAGATGAAATGGAGGACCTACAGTTTAACGTGGAATCCGAATCACGGAGGAGGCCTGGCATTCCTCACATTCACAAGTTGTGATTAATACACGTCTTGTCAGAGGTGAAGAAAGGGTTTGATAATCAGATAAATCTGTGCCAGGACCGAGGATTGAACCCCGGACCCTCAGCACAGAAGTCTGACACCTTACACCTAGACCACCAGGTCACTTTGTCGTCTTCTAAAGGTAGCAGCCCGATTTTCCACGGAAATACCAAGTGAAAATGCTTTATAAAATTGTATTTGATTCGTTTATGCATTTAAATAATGTTCTGTAAACATTTTAAAAGTCCACAAAGTAATATAATAATATGAATGGTGGTATCTACAAAGTTTCAAAACCTATTAACATGTATTTAATCTGTTAATAACACACGTTATGCTAAAGCTGTCACTTTTGATGGAAGGATAGTTGGGGGAATCGACAGACGGGTGAATTTTTCTCGGAGAGTAGTTGGATGTATGCGGACTATTGCAAATAATGAAGTACTATCGAAAGAGGCAAAGATGGCAGTATAAAAAAGTGTGTTAACGCCAAAATTGTTTCATGGACGTGAAGAGTGGGTTTGTCAGGAGAAACACAAGAGTAAGGTGAATGCGGTTGGAATGAGATATCTAAGAAATGTATGTAGAAAATCTCGTATAGACATAGCCAATAATAAATGGGTGCTGAAGGAGTGCGGTTTGAAAGGGAATCCAATAGGTCAATGTTAAAGAAGCGTCTTACGTTGGTTTTAGGCATGCTGATAGGATGAGTGTGGATCGAATAAAGAAGCAAATATATGAAGGTAGAGTGTATGGATCAAAATTAAGGGGAAGAGGTAGGCCCTGTAAGACGTGGCTAGTTGTTGTAGATGAAAGTGTGAAAAAGAGAAACATTATGGGTTTTATGAATAAAAGAGCATCAATGACGTGTTGTATGGATGTTGTAGAATCGAAGTGAGTATGCAAGGATAGGGAAATGTGGAGAAAGTTATTTTGGATGGATTAAGTACTGATTTTTTTATCTATATACAGCATAGTTTCTTGCCTACACCATAAGGGAACGACATTATTATTGTATGTATGTATGTATGTATGTATGTATGTATGTATGTATGTATGTATGTATGTATGTATGTATGTATGTATGTATGTACGTATAATTGTATATAATTTGTATTTATGTTAAAATGTCAAACGATTTGAAGCATTAAGCCTTAGACAAGAACCAATCCACTCTGAGGGATTATTGACTAGGTTTGAAACCCAGTTGGGATTGATTTAATTTTTCTCTTGGTAAAAATGTAGGCACGGTACGGGTGAATCACAGTTTATTATTTAATATCTCTGCTTGCGTCAAAATATTTGTGATAAAAATAGTAAAAATAGTAATGACATATGATTTATCAACACTTTGCTTACATTATTATATAACCAACCAAGTAAGTTAAAATTGAATATGCATTAATATCTTACAAAGTTCAAACTAAGAACAATATAAATTACAAAATAAAACATTTTGACATTTGACATTACTCAGTAACACATTCAAATCCTATGGCGATTATTAATATTCAATTTCATTGAAATATATTTGATTTATTTACTTACATGGTTGTATTAATGCTTTCTGTTTACATGAATGATCATGATAGTATTACTGTTAATACGTCATCAAATGTAAGTTATTGAATAAAACCATAATCTAAAATGTAGAAAATAAAATAAAAAAATAAAAATATGCACACAGATCTAAAGCAAAGTCTTGATGAAATAGGAAGTCTAGGTTCCATACCCTGGTAATAACATTGACTATCCCATGAATGTTTTTTATCTATGTGAATGTGGTTTAAAATTGTTGAATTGATGTGAATGCTGCTTAGTTTCATTATAATTCACTCCTCGGTATGCCTACTAGTATTAATAATTGAAAAGACATAATCGTACAAATTTCTCGTATGACATTTTCAAAAGTCAGTTAAATAGTGTTTATCATGTAAGCACCCCATAGATACCAATTTTTGACAAAAACGTATTATTCATTAGAGAAAATTCTCAAAGATTCTTCAAAGATGAGTCATAAATAAACTAATCTTAAACAAATNAAAAACAGTATAATGTCATGTCAAACACTCCACAAACATCAATTTTAAACAAAATTGGCATGATCATAAAAAAAATTTCAAATTTTCAAAAATAAAAAATGTTGGCTTAGAATAGAAAAAAAAATTTTTAGAGTATGAATATTTAACATAGAAATATCAAATTTGAACAAAATCCATCAAACCTTTTCGGCTGTAACCCCAGGGACAAACAAACATGCGATAAATACCCACTTGTATGGTTTTTGGGGGTATAAAACATCAAGCTTCATAGTAATATCGAGTTAGACAATATTGTTCCTAAATGAGAAGGTTTACATATAGGTGCATCTCTTATTTTATACATGTTGGGCGTTAAGGTGGAATGGAAGGGGCCGCGAGGAAAGGCCAGTATTTTTGCAGTATTTATGGCAAAACTTTTTTTGCTCAGAATAAATAAAATATTGCTCCAGTACCAGCATAGAACTTAATTTTCTTCACATGGTGACCTCAAAATTCCTTGAATATCTGTCAAGAGTTTCCTGGAATTTAATGACAATCTTTTTATGTTCATTTAAAAAGATTTTCGTCTAATGCCGCCATGCTCATGAAGGCTATTTAGGAAAGGTTGATATCACCATGAGAAGGAAATTAAACTCTGTTTTTACTGGAGCAATATTTTATTTATTTTTGGCAAAAAAAGTTTTGCCATGAAAAATGCAAAAACACTGCCCTTAGCTTACGTTCTCTTCCATCCCACCTTAAAGCGTATTTCACTAAGACATTGTTTTCGTATTTTAAGAACTCTGCAGCAAGTACAATATCTGACACTTACTGCAGCTACTAGCTCTACTTACATTTTATTATATTCATGTGATCATATCAACCTCTGTGTGGTGTCAGGGAATAGTTTTTAAGAATTCCAAAATGTTCTACATTTGTTTATTGATATTTCATGCAAACATGTCGTATGGTTAATTAGGCCTAGCTTATACTTAAACATGTTTATTAAATCTACAATATATAGTATTCATAAGTTTAAGATTGCTATCCCAGATTTGTTTGGAAAAAATGCAAATACAAGAAAGAAAGCCATACAAATTTGAAAATTACTACTAATTTAAACGCCTTTGTGAATTTACGTTTAGTTCAGCATTCAATTATTTTCAGACTGCTAGTAGTGAAAATATTTGAACGCTCTCGCAATAGACTAGATTGCCGACGACGGAGAGATGGGGCTCGATTCCCGGTCGGATATTCTGAGGGTGGTTTTTTTTAATGGTTTTCCAGAATTCATACAAGCAAATATGGGTACACTTAATCTAAAATTCAACTTTATTCCTCCTTAACTCACTAGCATGAGTTGTAATAGACGTATAACCCGAACGGATTGTAAGACACATTGCTAAGAAAACAGATATGAATGCTGTTGTCTCAGTCGGCTGTTAAAGTCTCCAGTTAATATGTCTATAAAACAATATTAAGAAACACCAGTTGACAAGCACTATCTCTGGAAGCTGTTGAGATGTAATTCTACATTTCCCAAGCTGTAGCAGCGCTAATCATTGGGGATGAATGGTATGATATTGACTACAAAAATAGCGGACGATATGATATTCAAATGTCTTTACGTACAACTTATAATGAGTATGAACTTAGACAATAATAATATTTTAATATTAGTTATTTTTCTATATCAAATTGTGTGTCTACACATCTAAATAAAGTCAAAAGGTTTATGGCCTTATCTATTTAGTACTAGAAGACATTTGGTAGGCTCTTGTCATATCTTGTTCTTAAATAGTATACAAAATATGGCTCATGTGGTCTAGTTTCAATGCTTGCTATCATTGATTTAACAATTAAAATAACCAGGGCCGCTCTTAGTGCGTGTTCAAACGATGTGGCTGCACAGGTCCCCATGTTTGGGGATCCCCACGCTTGCTTAGGTGACAGAGGGCAAAAACAAGTTGTTGGGTGAATAATTTCTGTTTGCACGCTCGTATAGTAGAAGGCTTCCTGTATAGGTGATCTATAAAAAATTTCAGAGTATAGAAACAAATAAAATTAATTATATGGTTTGATCTATTGAACGAGTGAATCGAGTTCTTCGTTTTAACTTCACCGATTTGCATTTGTCTTTCTTTGGTGAGCACATTATCAATTTAATCCAAACTTAACAAAGTTGTTCCTTGTAACTTTATATAATTATATCAAGTTCATTGATGAAGAAAATCGAATGAAGGGTTGGGGAGAAATCAACCCTTATATGTACAAAAACAAGACTTCTAGCATTAATTATTAGATGTATTTTTTTACATTTTAGGTCATTTCTTGATACCTTATATGGCTGAAAATGGATATATAACTGCAAATTACTAGTATAACACACAAAAAATTAAGTTTTTAAATATTTTATGGGGGTAGGGAGGGATAACTGGTGTCCCATCAAAAGAATTTTGCACACTGTCCCCCGTCTGCTAAGGGATATCCTGAAAATAGCTTAACTAAATTAAAACGGGTGAGAATTATCAAAATTTAGAAAAATCCCCATCATTTGTAAGTAAAACATCTCCAACGCATTCGGTTTAATTTGAAATTCAGTCGCGGTGCATTAATGCGATACTTATTTCAAACAATTTACATGTTTTGACGAGGAAGCTGAATACTGCTGAGGTATTCTTACCGATGAACACGCGGAATAGATGTCAAACACATCCATACCATAATTTTTTTAGGAATGGACAACTCTGGCAGCTATGAAAAGTTACTAGATCTACTTTCACATCATTTCATGTGACCTGAAACTGTCAATCTTGATCGATATTATCAATACCTATAAAACAGCACTAGTAATATGGTTGTTGCCAGTAAACAATATAATATGTTTGTTAATTTTTAAGAGGTACTCAAATGACCAGTTGTAAGAAAATCAAGACATAATCTGGTTTGCTGGTGACGGGGAGATATGAGTCCCGCCTAAGTGTACTGAGGGTGGTTTTACTAAATGGTTTCTCCTTTCCCTCAACACACCGCCTACTTGAAGGAAAATTCTCTTATACTACTGTGATATTTATTATGGGAATGACAGTTATAAAGCTTCAAAACTATACTAAAACCATCCTTAAATATTTTAGAATGTCTTGTTTTGAGCTTGTTAAAAATACTTTATTTGTTTTAGAAAGGCTATATTCGTTTTTAGATATGTAATGGTATCAAAACTGCAATATTTCGCATGAAATTTCATTGAATATAAGTTCACCTTTTAAAATTTTAAATGTAAGGTTCTTAATCCTATAGGCTTATGTTAGTAAGTTCCAGCTCAATTTTTGCGTGAATAATATTTTGAAAACACAAAGCACTTATTAAATAATGCAGGACTTCTGAACGTTCGTAATGCATCTCAACGTTCTGGTAAGAGGACTCTTTAACTGCCAACTATTTTTCTTTAAGGAATTGTTCGCGTATGTGTACAAGCTGTTTTTGTACAGTTCAACCCTAAACGTTTTGTGTCTTGCTTACAAGCAACACTTACTATCTCCAAGCTAAATTTCTTGTTACGTTATTCACAAACTAAGGTTGTTGGTTTAAAGGGTTGTGTATTGTATAAACCGGCTGGGCGATCTAACAATTAAATTAATAGAACAGGCACCTCAACTTACCTAACCTGCTTATTGAATTCTAGATGGTTCGTTTGTACATAAAGCCGTTTATTTTATTGAAATGAATACCTTTTAGACAATAGTATTATGTAAATGTGTCGCCAGAAAGGTTAGCCTGTCTCTTATTATTTATTCAGTTGGGATGTAATTCATCTGAACCTTGGTGTGAGGTGGGAATATACCTTTCAGCATCTCTTACCGTCGTTTCATTAAAGTGTGTGTTTTAATTTTAATGAGCCCACCTGTGTAGACACAATGACTTTTATACTGTTAAATAAAGATACATAGTCCACTTACAAGGTAACTTCTACTAAGCTATAGTTTAGTAAACCAACAATTATAGTAACTAGATGCAGATGATTACAAAAGAAAATTTACTAAACATGCTTGAAAATTCCTTAAAAACTGGTTCTTAAAGTAAATCTGTCATATTTTTAGTGAAAATAACCATAGTAACTATACAAATAAATCATGTTTTCCATATAACACCATATACAAATACTTAATATGTTCTCATAAGGGGAGTCAGATTAATAGAATGCTTATGATAAAAGCAGGAATTCCAAATTAGTAAAATTACCATTTCTCTTTTCAGTATATTACCTGGGTGAAATTCTTGGTTTTTAATTTTATAAAAGCAATTAGGCAGATCTTAGTATTATTTAAACTTTATAGAAAACAATTGTGTAGTATTTTGTACTAAGTGATCATAGTTGAAAATTTGTTACATATGTGTTTGTTCCATGCCATTAGGGTCAAACTTCCCAGGTGTATAAATTCACGATTACACCTGATAAATGTTTATGACGTCACTAATGTAACAATCCTTACCAAACACGCTGTGCAATCTCGTGGCATCAGACAATCGATCTATACAAATGGATAATATCTCAAGTTGGTCATGTCTCGGCTCAACATAAAAGTATTGAGCATTTGCAAAGGGAGCCACCAACTTTAAATGGAAATATCCTTACACTGAGATACTTCCTATGGGAATGGCAGTTATTAAGCTTCAAAACCAGTAAAACAATTTTCAATTTTCTTAGAGTCTTCTGTTTTGACCCTGTTAAGAAATATAAATTAATTTATTCGAATTAAGACTAGATCAGTGTTTCTAGCCACTCACTTTTCCCTCAGAACTGCAACATTTCACATTAAACGTCACTAAAAATGAGCTAGCTCAAAAACATTTATTTAAGTTAAAAAAATTAAAATGTAAAATTTTTAATTCTATAGAGATATGTCAATGCTTTTGGACTCATTTTAACGTGAATCATATTTTTAACTAAAACAAACACTTAAATAACATTATAATTCCTGACGTCTGGAATGCATCACAGCTTTCTTGTGGGCGGCCCTCTTAATCATTTTAAATACATCTAGCACTAAAAGGAAAAAGCAGCTTTTTTTTTATAATCGCGTCTTACTACCTGTTCAGGTTATACGCATCTATGATAATTACTCTAAATGGGGTAGGAATGAGGAAGGAATCATTTTAGAGGTAATCTACCCGCCATTGCGTGGAAGGAGAGGGGGAGACCATTTAGGAAATAACACTCAGTAGCACATACTGGTATTTTAACCCCAATCTCCTCATCCTTATTAGGCTGGTCTAATAGGAGATTGACGCCTTAGACAATTTGACCACTGAACTGGGTGATAGCTCATTAATTTATAAGCAATTATTTATTGTTAAAAAAAGCCTATAGGCCCTACTGTGATTATAATGGATACATATAAGCGATGTCATTTTAGTATAGGCTTAGCTGTGTTAAGTTAATATACTAATGTTAGTTCAAGTAGATGATTACTAGATTTAGTCAGAATCAGTTGAATTATTTCATCAAACATTTGGATGGTCCTCCTTCAAACACCTGTAATGTGCAACAAATTATTTGTATAATCCAGTTTATTAAAACAACATCCTTTGTTCAATATTATCCACCAAGTTGATTGAACATACCCGCGGGTATCTACTATACAGCTGACTGTACTGTCTGACCTGCTATCAACAAAATTACCAAGGGGATGATAGGGGCCTACAAGGGTTTATTACATAAGGGATACCACGAGGGAATGAGTGAGTCGGGGGAGATTGAAGTGACCTCAATACGGCCACCCTTCGACCGCAACTGGCCTCCCTCTAATTAGTGGGGATGGACACTGTACCCCAATCCAGACCCTCACTCGAATGAGTAGAACAAACCACTGTCGCAGGGTTGCAGTAATTAATTCGCGGTCAGGGGATGGAAGGTCGGGAAAAGGGAGGGTTTACTTTGATACTTTGCTAACATTTGGGGGCCAACAGCCACGAATGTGCCGATGCCGTAATTATTGTGACTTAGGTTCTGCGGTCATTTGAACTCTCGACAGCATGGAGACAAATTTTTACCGCGTGATAATTTTTTTTTTTTTTACCTTTTATATTTATATTCTATAGTTTTAAGCCATAACTAAGTAAACATGCAACATTGATTCTAATATAAGGTATACATAGCTAAATAAAGGCCCTAATATTAATATTAATAATGTACTAATAGGGAAATTTGTATGCAAAGCGTTATGTCAGCACATAACTTAAAACACTATCTTAAACTAGGGCATAATATATATTCTTAGTTCTTACACAGTCAGCTTAAAGTGGAGTTAAAGCAAAAAAAGGTAAGTGTTTTTGAAGTTTTTATATCAAAACATTTTGGTCAAAATATCTTGAATATTGATTCAGTACAAACATTGAGTTTAATTTTCTTTATATGATGATATCAGCAGTTCTTGAATAGGCCCCTATCTGTCAAGGGAGTCCTGAAATTTAATGACAACTTCTTCTTTTCATTTAAAAAGTTATTCATTTAATGCTGCTTGCTCATGACAGATATACAAGAACTTCATGTGAAGTAAGTTAAACTCTTATGTTTCTTCTACTGGAGCAATATTTTATGTATTTTGAACAAAAAAAAACAAACCTTTTCTATGAAGTCTGCAAAATCACCGGCCTTTTTCTCGCGTTTTCTGTATCACTTTAAGCACCAAGAATTTAAATAATAGCCACCAATACCCAATTATTTTGAACGCCGCGTGAGATGTAATTAAAGTCCCTAGGCCCTGTTTTTGGCCTTTCTAGCATCTCGGTTACAGGGACGACATTCAAGAACAATATAACACGGTTTTACTAACGTTTTAATAAAATATTTTTTCCCTATAAGCTATTAAACTGGGAGTTATTTTGTGATTTATGGTGATTGTCTTCAAAATATTAATACTAGTAATAAATAATTGCGTTCTGAAAACCTAAAATGGGAAGATGACGTGACTAAAGGTCAGTAGTTTTCCTGTAGTTTTATAACAAAAAACGCTTTTGGCCAAAATATAATAAAATATTGCTCTGTTAGATTTATTTAGTTTAATTTAATACATAATAATAATCTCTTAGGGATGACGTCACCATAGGGAACCCGCCTAAAATAGCATCCAGTTGAGAGACCTACTTCTATTTAATAATAGAATCAAACTAAATCATATTAATTTTTTATCAATCACTTACAATACTAGTTTTAAAATATTCCATTTAGTAATTTTTGTATTTAAAAAAAAAATTAACCAAACTAAGAACTTTTAAAATAGGTTTATATAAACAATTTGGACTTTGGTTTGGTGTAGAATAAATACAATTTAATGACACTAAATTTTCCAAATACAATTCGTAAAAATTGTATGTTTATACATTTTTGAATGGTGCTTATAACTTTTCTGTTTGTGCTAGTCAAGAGTCAAATCTACTTTTATAAATTCCATATTTTAGGACATCAAGAAGTGTCTGATAATTTATATTAATTTAAATGAGGTATACCTACACTTTTTACTGTTTATTTGGATAAACAATATAATATAAATAGAAAATCTATTATTTTCTTTATTCTTCTTAATTGTGTAAACTACAGTCAAATGAACTATTTTTCTTAAATCCAAGTTTTATTGTTTAAATAATTAGGCTTATGTATCGTTGGCTATACAATTTTGCTTGAAATTAACTAATAAAATTTTACTTCCCTTTCAGTTGTGAGTAGGAGCTGTTTATTAAATTTCAACTCCTCAGCACATCCAAAAGTATCTATTGTCTATAATAACGAGTGTGTGAGGTTCACATGAGATTCATATTAGGATTTCAAGTTTTTGAAACTGGAATATTTTGTGTAAAATCTGTATATTTATTTACGTCATGAGCCGAAGTGTTGATCTCTGCCTTTACTAATGTAAACATTATTTTGTTACTTACCTAATTTTCCCCTCTATCTTCTTCACCCACTTGTCAAGGGAACATTTTGGCGAACCTCCTTATGCCATCACGAAAAACATACAAACTGTGCTATGTCAACTCCAATAATGTTCCATCAGTAGATAGAGAGCGAGACACTCTACTGGAAGACGTCAGATATAAAACAGTAATTAACAACCAGGTAGTAAACTCCCCGGGAGAGAATGAGCACTTTCTCACATTTTGTACTTAGCATTCGACACATTTGCAGGTATAAGTAGGGTCCGCGAGTATACTGAATTCCAAATCTCTCGTGAAAAACGTGCACAACGTGAACACTAACATGCTTGACCCCTCTCCAGCTGGATTCAAAGCACTATTACATACGTGGTTGGATAAAGCCTCAATTAACATGCGCAAAGCAAAGCCTATTAGTTTTATCTTAACACTACTACGTTAAGTTTTTTTCAACTATTTTTCATGTTTTTTATATATGAGTTCTTGGGACTTAAACACGGTTGTATGTTAAATCAATATAATTATATGGATGGAAAGGGATGTCTACCATTTTGAATAAGCAATTTTATTTTAATTTTAGATTTTAAATTTATTCAAAATTAACAGATGAATTGAACTTCTTAAGTGTATTTAAAAAAAATTCATAAAACATTTTGGTACCGCGTCTTACTACCCATTCGGGCTATACGTTTAAGTACTAATTACGCTAATGGGCTAGGAATTGTGAAGATTGTATTTATTGGAAGTGAACCCACATTTGCATGGAGGGAGAATGGAAACTCATTTAGAGAACCCCTCCCCCGTTCACCCGACTGAGTTTCGAAGCTCGATCTCCCCGTCCTCGGTAGTCAAGATCAAAACGAAACTAGTGCGTTAGCTAACTACACCACCGAGGCGGGTTGTAATACTGTTAAAATTAAAAATATTTTATTCTGTAATATATTTTTATAAAACCAATAGTTTCTGAACTATAAGGAACCATATATATATTTTTTATGGAGTACTCAGAAATTTTAAATCTAATTTTAAGATCTTTGGTGGACAAAGATGATTCTCTTTACTCAATGTTTCTTTAACAGTGTACATTACTACATTTATGCTATTTGATGGAATGTTTCTGAAACAGTGTATATTATTTTGTTTCACAAATTTCATTAGTGTTTAGTAAATGTTTCTATTTTAAGATTAAAGAAAGAGACAAGACGGTCTGTGCCGTGCACCATACAATTTTTTTTATAAATTATGTATCTTCATTATTTAAAAATCATACATTCTCCTACGTCGTGTATTTTAATTTATTAAAATAAAAAACCATTATTTTAAAAGCATATTGTTAAAAAATAATCGATCTTATCGATCTCTTAATCTATGATAGGTGCTTGATCATATTTTAGTAAAGTGTAGACTACTGTAAAATGATGTGCGGCCTAGTGATAAATCTGTGAAGCGACATGTGGTCTTCGAATGCCACCATTTCCTTACCATGCGGCCGCCGAAGGGGGATCATAAAACTTATTAATTATTTAATAAGGTTTTTTTTATAGTTTTAACGTGAAAGGATGTAATAGAAAATATAAGTAAGGTATTGATAGTAATTAACCTGTAATAACGTGTCTTTAACAGGTCAATAAACCAATAGTTCTGACCCACAAGGACGGGAATATCTTCCTAGTGACGTCTTTAGCACACTGCAACTTTTATAAACAAACAAAACTGTGTAAGCTTTCATTACAGTTATTTATTTTACGTTAAATGATTATTATTAACTTGTTACTCGTTTAAGCTACCTAGCCTAGACTAAGGAAGTAGGGAGGAAGAAGTTAGAATAATTTAGAATAAATTTACCCAAGTTTTTAAAGAGGGCAAGTGGAAAATAATTTATGAAAAAAATCCTTACTACACCTGGTTGGGATTAGCAACTTGACCACCCCACCACTGGCAAAACAGACGGAATGAGGGATGAGGCTGACGCTTTAGCCCCTCTTAACCACCAATGATCAGCACCATAATTATCACAGGGATATCAATTCCAGAAAATTATTATTTTCTTTCTTTTGAGTGATTTTTATTAAATATATCAATCAGACATATGTTATATCTTATGTGCTATAATTGTTTAGTAATTATATTTAAGGTAAAGATGTAGGGGACACCAGAAAATGTGTTTTTGAAATTATTTTAGCAAAACTTTTTTTGTCGAAAATAAATCAAATATTTCTCCAGTAGAAAAATTGGTTTTAATTTTCTTCACATGGTGAAATTCTTGAATATCTGTAAAGGGTGTCCTGTAATTAATGATAACATTTTCTCTTCATTTAAAAAGTTTATCATCGAATGTTAATAATAATGCTCATGACAGATATTCAAGACACTGTTGATATAAACATGTAAAGTAAATTAAACTGTATATTTCTAATAGAGCAATACTTTATTCATTTTGGCAGAAAAATTTTTGCTATAAGAACTGCAAAAACACTGACCTTTTATAACGTCCCCTGCACCCGCCTCCCCCACCTTAAAGATGTGACCCAGATAATAAATAGCCTATGTTTTGTTTGACAAGGTTTGACATGTTTGGTAAGAGTATCGATTTTCCGTTGCCGGTAGCGAGAGTCTTGCAAATTCTCGGTCGGAGACGTTACCCTCAAGGGAAATCGTCTTGGTTCCTATGATAAGGTAAACAATCATGTAAATATCTCTCCCCTCCCCCTTCTCCTTACTCTCCTCCGAGTCTCCCGACGACATCATTATTATAAGCTAGGTAAACACTCTCTGGCCGTTAATAAGACAATTTCATTAGCGTTGTTGACACAAGGGACAGATTCTGTACCCGCTACAGCGACATCAAGGAATAGCATGTTATAATTATCTCTTCCCCTTCTTGCCCTTAAACATGTTTGCATAGTTTTTTGTTTGATTTTTAGATAAAAATATTATGTGGTTTCCTTTGAAATAACAAGATTTTTTAGCAAAAATATGATCTCAAGCTCAATTTTAGGAGTAGCAACCATTTAAGTTAAGTTTTGAGTTGAATAGTTACAAAACATTAAATGAAATGTTAACTTTGTATTATTATTATTATTATTATTATTATTATTATTATTATTATTATTATTATTATTATTAGTGATATTCTATAATAATAATAATAATAATAATATATATTTTATATATATATATATTAATAGATGAAGCTTTATCATTCATAGAAATATATATACATTTCTATGAATGATATTCATATATATATATATATATATATATATTTATTTATTTATTTATATGAATGATTAAGCTTCATAATTTTAAAATATACTTTAATACTTGGCAGATACGCTTTAACGTTGAGTCTGGAAAGATGTCAAGATCACTCTGATGAACAGTTACATCTACCCCATCACCTACTAGTGAAATGGTGACTATCTGTCTATCTAAGATATCTTCTCTAATTAGGTATGGGAATAACTTAGTACTACTTCTCATGTTGTTTTTCTAGTTCACATCTACTCACACAAATAAATAGTTTTAGTGATTAGCTTTTATACCAAATGCATTATTTCTATATTTCTAGGGTGGCCTATATTTCATGTTTGATCTAATTTAATTTTGTATGATAAACTATGCTTTATTAAATTTATTTAACTAAATATTTTTGTATTGCCATTTTTAAAATACAATATAGTCTAAGTAGCCGACTCTGATAATATGCCACATTCAGGATTACTGCCTTATTTCGTGATGAGAGAGTGACTAACTTATATTACATTGACAAACTAACATTGCAATACGGTAAAGATTTTGCATTTAAACACAAGGGTCAAAAGTTTTATTCCCACGCTAAAATTGTCATTTTGTCAAAATGTAATTATTTAACTATGATGCGTCCTTTCAATTAAGTCTACCCACCTCGGTGGCGCAGTTAGTTAACTCACTTGTTTCGTGTTTAGCTAGACTGTCAAGGACGGGGAGATCAAGGCTAGAATCTTGGTCAGTTGAACTGGGGGTGGTTTTTCCTAAATGGTTTTCTACTATCCCTCCAACCAAATGCGGACTAACTTCCTCTAAATTTAACCTTCCCCATTCCTAACACATTAGCGTAACTAATATTTTAGCGTATAACATGAATGGGCAGTAAGACGCAGTGCTAAATAAATAAATAAAAACACATGGTAAAATAAAATAACTTGATATGAGGTATGCTACGATTATTTGTATCGAAACAGAACAAAAAAGCTAATCTTCGATTTCAAAGTTTAGTTTCGATGGATTCTTCCCTCACTAAACTTTACTTGAGTTGATGTACGACTTTGCAGATGTCATNTGCAAATGTCATCACTTCCCCTACACCGTGACAGTCAATAAAATAAAGAGAAAGTCTTCAAGAAAAGAAAAAAAGGGGGGGAGAAAGAGACATATCAAGAGGCAAAAGGGGAAAAAAACATAAAAAGGAACGAACATACTTTTTCCATGAGTTGAGAAAAGAAATATGTCCCGTTCGAGAGTTGAATAATAAAATATACCGCCACATTTCCTGCCCCACACCCTTAAAAAAATACGCCAGCCACACGGATATTATTATGCAATTGAATTGTCGAACAGTGGGAGAACATTTTCCACAGTTATATATATTGCTTTAGGTGGAGGGGTGGCTTTTTTTTTTAACGTTGTGGCTTTTTTTCTAAGGTGTGTGGTGGGTGAGAAAATGGGGCCAGAAAATGTCACATTTTAGGAAATAGTACTTTTTATGTTCGCCTTCTTTGGTTGGTAAGTGGTTCTTTATCTGAAGGGGTATGCACGGTGTAGTATGAGCTGGACCATTCCGTGTAGAGAATATCAAGTAGTTGACATGTGGGATACAAGTGCCGCCACGACGTGTGACCTTTGCTAAAGGATGTGTGGATAGCTCTCAGTTCACACTGCCGACAAACACTTGAAAAAACTCGATGGCCAATACTCAACTGGAATTACCTGAAAGAAGGAACTATATAATGTTTTCTACATCTTCCAGAAAGCATTTGCATGGCTTTAACTTAGTTTTGTTGTTGGCATAAGGCACTTAAAAACAAGTATGTAGCCTATTACTGGTGCCTGAAACCCCTTTATCATATGTGGACTCTGAACCATTCAAAAGCTGCATGTTAAATTACACATATTTATTAGAACACGTCATCTCCTAGAAACTCTCAGAGGCAGTAGGTCAGAGGGAGTATAGGAAACACGAGGTAAGGGCAGTGTTTTTGCAGTTTTACCATCAAAACATCTTTGATCAAAATAAATCAAATAGGTCTCCTGTAGAAACATGGCGAGCTCAATCGTCTCTTGGATATCTGTCAAGGGAGTCTTGGAATTTAATGACAACATTTTCTATTCATTCGACTCATCTAATGCCGCTATGCTAATTGTTTATGACAGATATTCAAGAAATGTTGATACCACCGTAATACGAAAATTAAACTTTATGTTTCTACTTGAGCAATATTTTATTTATTTTGGAGAAAACAAGTTTTTTTTATAAAAACTGCATAAACACTGCCTTAATTCACGTTCCTTACACTCCCACCTTAAGGGGGTTGCGTCAAGTTTACAAGTTAAGGAATTAATTGAACAGTTTTGTAGATATAAGATTTCAAAAGTACACAGATGTTTAGTAATTAATTTTTTACTTTTAATAAATATAAAACGGTCAATTTTCATACTAAATACAAAATCTTAAATTGATCAAATAGTTATGCAGTATACATTATTTGTAAAGTAAAAATACAAAGTGTCTTTCATCATTTAACAGATAAATGTCTAAATATCTGTATTTAATTTTTGAGCTATATTTCTGAAGTGTGTATAAATAAAAAAGACCGCCTCACTTCGTTTAGCGTACTAATTCTTTATATTTATGTTTTTCCGCTTTTAACAACTTATAAATCCTTTAAACATTAAAACAATACCAAGCTCTTAGAATATTTTCATGGGGTACACTAGGCAAAACATGTATTATGTCGATAGAACGAAATTATTTATAATACCTTGTTGATACTGTCCAGTACCTGGCGTTTAGGTTGAATTGTCAAATTTGTTTTTATTTGTTTTAAGTTAATAGTAACCAAAATTATCGACACTCTATTGATATTGAAGGAATACAGTTTTGAAAGTAGACATTTTCCGTGTACATGATAATTATATCTAATTTTGAAAGTTAATGTACAATATTCCCATTTAAAAATGATGACCTCTAGATTTAGACGTGAGCAATATTATTTTGAGAATATACAAAGAGGATTTCCCAGTAAAGCTCATGCAATCTATAATGTAGATAAAAGTTGTTGTTTAGTTTATTTTCTTCATCGAAGAGATCTCATCCATTAATGTTTTGCAAACGCAGAAATATTCGGCACTGGACGTGAGCATGAAGGATAAGACGCTGTCCAACCGGCTCCGTGGGGCTTGCAGCCGTGGTGTTTGCTGACAGACCTTTATTCATGGGGTTTGCGGCTGCCATAAACATTGGCTTTTGTATAATATAACCTGAAAACCTAGTCTGCAAAACCTAGCCACCTCCATGTAGGAAATACATAAAGTGCAGGGTGACATAAATAAAATATTAGAGTGGGGCTTGCAGCTGCTACAAATATTGTCGTGTTTATGATTTAAACTAACATAACCTAGATTAGTCTACAAAACCTAGCAAACGAACTATAGAGGATGAGATATGCTTTGTACTATTTTTTTAAATCAAATTTGTATCGGCGCTTAGTCACACTGGCCGCAAACCCCACTGTGGACTTTTAGAGCCAAATCATATTGGGGGCGCAGACTAATTTTTTTAGCACCACGTCTTACTACCCCTATGTACTAATTACATTAATGTATTTGGTATTTGTAAGATTGAATTTAAAGGAAGTGTACCCACATTTGAGTGGAGAGATAGTGGAAAATCATTTAGGAATAAACACCCTCAGTAAATCCGACTCAGATCGAACCCCGATCTTCCCGTCTTTGGCAGTCTAGTCTACTGCAAGAGTAGCGCCTTAGACCACGGGTGGGAAACGTATCTTTCAATGTAGCTGAAATTTGCCACACAATATAAAAATTGAAAAATTTATATTGCTCGAATGAACATTTAAAATAGCACACACACATTGTTAGAACAAGTTTATTCAAGACATGTATACTTTGACTACTCAGTTAAAACTGCTTGGACGCAAATAATGAGAGTTGTTTTTATTGAAAATGTAAGACAATTTAATGCGAAATTTTACAATCATTTTTGTTTGAATGCAGAGATGAAACGAACTATTAAAAAAATGAGGGGTGGGGAGTATTGTTTGGCAGAGTTGTGTCAACGACTCATTTAAAAGTGGAATATTTGTAATGAAATACAGAAAATATCAAGTTACAGCCAGAACAAGCCATCAGTAAAAAGTTTATTTTACTGTGAAAACTGGAAAACTCAAATTTTCCAATTTTTTTTTTTTTTTTTGCCAATTTGCACCATGTGGCTATTGGCAACAGGGTTACCCACCCTGGCCTTAGACCATGCCGCCACCGAAGGGATGCTGTTTGGAAGGAGGAGGTGAAAAAGGGGGAAGAACGAGCAAGATTTACACTCACTATAAGTAAAATTACTTGTGATGAGTATCACTCACAAATCTTGCGTTTTTTTTATCACCCCATTTTTGAAAACAATAGGCCTATATTATTAAGGTTTGTCTTTTAGGAAGGGGGGAAAAAAATTACGGACTGCCAAAGAATAACTTTTCTTAACGGAACGTTCCCAGGAATCTGGAAACTTGAAATATTTCCCCAAACATATATCCTATATTCATCCCTTGCAAATATTCCCCCTCACCCTTCTTAGAACCGAAAGTCCACTCCTCGCTCGGCAAAACCTCCTCCCATATTGTCCTGCTCGATAACTTATGCAGGCAAAGAAAGAGCACCCAAGTATAGTTTGTGGCGAGAAAATGTTGATCTGACTCACATTTTTATTTATGTAATAATAGTCTCTAGAAAAGTATATGCTAATGTAGTTATATTCTATTTAACCCTCTAATTTTATACGAGATTGAGATTTGGGAATAGTACAGTAATTAATACAAATTGATGCGGCCTATTTTGAGTCAAACCCTTAATAATACCGTGGACGACAGTAATTTTTTTAACATCGCATTTTACTAGCTGTTTGGGTTAGACGCATATGTGCTAATTAAGCTAATGTGTTAAGAATGAGGAAGTTTGAATTTAGAGGTATTTGAGGGAGATTGGAAAACCATCTAGGAGAACCCATCTTCAGGATACCCAACCAGGATTCAAACACTGATCTCCCTATCATCGGCAGTCCAGTCCATCGCAAAAGAAACTCCCTAAACCATTTGGACATCAAAGTGGGCCACAGCAATATTACTAACACATATGTTTAACTTTAGCCTAATTAAATCGTTAAAAGTGTTCTTTTTTTTTTTTACAAATTTAACAATTTTTATTATTATTATAGTTTTTTTTATTTATGGCTACACGTATTTTATTCGTAAAGATTGTTTTAGTTAGTTTTAAGATATTTCACATTTGTTCTCACTATTATGAAATCTTAACCAGCCTATCATTCAAATAGTGTTATTATTTGAGCTATTTAACGCCAATATGGAAAGGGTCTGTTTATTTTTGAGGATTGAACCTCACGCAAGGTCCAATAAATCGAATACCACCAAAATTGTTATTTGTACCTTTCAACACAGACAAACTTGTTCAGAGAAATATTCAGAAAACAGTCATTTTAACATTTTACATATGCTAATCATAATCTACATTTTATTAAAATAGCTAGTATTATAAGAGTCAAACCCTCGACTTTTTGTGGCTATGAGCATAGATATAATCTAAAAAGATGTGTAGACCTAATTCAAATGATGTCCAGCAACGTTTATAATCATTTTGTTCGAATTTCAGTGGGGTTGAATATTTAGTGTTCACATGATTCAAAATCGGACTTCACTAATATCTCAACCGCAGGCCACCTACACTATAAATACTAACTAGAGTGTGAAAATCATCTAGAGGGTCTTTCTGCCTGTTTTTATGTGAACCCAACTGTACCGGAGTCACCTCGTGGTTAAAATGCACCCTGCAAAGCACCCTCCTCCTCTTGGGTCCACTGTAAATGTGAATGTGAATGGGAAGGAAGGTGGTGTATTTGAACACAAGAGGCAGAGATTGAAGGTTTCTAGACAGAGAGAGGCATAGCGAAGCTGACCGCTACCAGATCTTGGCTATACGGGAGTCTTTGTGTGGAGATAGATAGATAGGCCATATTGAGATGAGATATAGAGCGACAAGGGCACAAGTGGCATACTATCACGTGCTTAAGCGAGCTTTGACGTGTTTTCAAAACTAATTTTTTTTATAAGGAAACATTTTGAATCTCTTAACTAATTAAAATTTCGTTCGAAAATAAGGTTATTATTAGCACCGCGTTTTACTACCCGTTCGTATTATATACACTCACGCTAATGTGTAATGGTAAGGTGATTGTGAGATGAAATGGAGTACCTACAGTTTAACGTGGGATCCGAACCACGGTGGAGGCCTGGCATACCACACATTCACAAGTTGTGATTAATACACGTCTTTTCAGAGGTGGAGGAAGGGTTTGGCAATTAGATAAATCTGTGTCGGGACCGAGAATTGTCGAAAACAAGAGATTGACGGGGCACTTCTCTCAAGATTTTAATTATTATTGTTATTATTATGGTCTTACAAATTAACTTTAAGACTTCAATAAATATTTTATATCAATATCAATACTAATATGATAGAAGGTCTTTCAACAAGGCCTATTTTCGAAAAAATAAAACTTGCATTAATTCAGATAACATAAATTGCTACGCAATAAAAAATAAAATGGTAAAAATAATTTAAATTTCGCTTGATCACTCTTAAGACCACAATACCTATGTGAAGGTTGAAATTATTCCATTGCCGGAAAACAGTTTACGCTGACATGCCATTTTTTGTAATCGCAAGAACATCCCTATCTATCCTTTTTCTTTCATGTACCGTGGGGTCGCCCTAAGAGAGAAGATTATTCTTTATTTTAATCATTCTAGTAAAAGTCAAGTTCCAATACATTTAATGTTGTGATCCCATAGTACAAATTAATTATGTCCTTCCAATAATCTATCATAATATTTTTTTTTTTACTGCTTACAGTTAACTTTCTATACGTATTCGTAGTTGGCTGACGCGCTAGTCGTGTTGAGCCCGACCGCCGAGGACGGGGAGATCGAGGTTCGAATCTCGGTTGGGTGAAATGGGGGTGGTTTTTCCTAAATGGTTTTCCACTCCCCCTCCACGCAAATGCGGGTTCACTTCCTCTAAATTCAACCCTCCCAATTCCTAATCCATTAGAGTAATTAGTACTTAAGCGTATAACCCGAACGGGTAGTAAGACGCGGTGCTAAAATATTATTATTATTATTCTATACGTATTAACATCACCTCAACGGAAAAATATAATTTTTGGACATTTCTCAAGCGAAATAAGCTTAACTTTGGAATAACAATTCCCTGTTAGAATATCCTTAGGGATAAACCCTAAACTTAATTTTGTGTTCAATTCAGTGAAAACGTAACTTTCAAATTAGAATATATTATTCAATATTAAGTAGAAGTGAGACAATTGCATGGAGATTATAAACTTACTTATCCAGTAATTAGTAGCATATGTATAGCATCTAAACGAATCATTATTTAAGAAACAACATAATAAACAAAAAATCACATCAATTTAATGTTATTTTCTAGATATTAAATGTACTAAACGGAAAGTTATATGGTAAACAAAATAACTGACCATAATTAACTGGAGACAGGTTGTAAAATCTTATTAGCTTCAGTGTATTTGGGTGTATCCATCACACTCTATTTTTAGTTTCTCCTCCTTTTGATTCAGTGTCAAACACAATCATGCCACATAGATTTCCAGTAGTCCACAAATATGGTAGTGGCCTGATGCTTTATTTATTACAACTTGTAGTATATAAATTAATGTTAAATCTTTGAATTTTAAAAGAAACGAACAAATAAATACGATACAGTTATTAGTTAATAATTATATTAATGTTTAAATCAGTGTTCCATTAATGAAACTATGACCATATTATTATCCGAATAATAAAAACTTCCCACCAGAAATTAACCACACAAAATGTCAAAATTTTGTGACTATATGGCTACTTCTGGTGTATATGTATGTATATGTTTGTATATTTACATTATATTCCCTATTTGTATCGTTCGTACGCATGTATAATTAATTGAGGTAAAACACAAAACATGTTCGGTTAATGGACATCGCCCGAAAGCAAATTATGTTCTTGTAACACAATGGTCAAAGCTCAGCCAAATAGTTTCAAATCAGTCTATCGACTTGATGGTATACATATAGATATTTACTAAAAATAAATTTAAGTAGGAATGCCTGTTTAGAAAAAAAATCAAACATTTTAATTCTAGTCTAAACTATATATATTATTCACCTATTGACGCTATGAGCCCTTTTTGGTCTGAGTGGTGGGGATGAAACTCAAGTAAATCAAGACCTAACATCTCTCTCGTGAGACACTCAGTATAGAACATGGACTTAACGGGGACGGAACCACTGAATTATCTTTGAATCTGCAGTGTATCGATAGAGTATCTGGGTTTGAAACCCGTGGAGGCGTGAGAGGTTTTGGGGACTGGCCAGTTTTGGAAAATGATGGGGTATGAGGGGATTCTCCAAAGGAAGAAAGCGTTGAAGTAGAAGCTTTAAGGGGAATTTACTGGTGAAATAAACTGCGGTTGGATAATCTTTTTTAAGTTTTTCGAATATATATTTGACACAATAAAATGTTATCTCGTGATGAAATACTGGTTCCCATCATTGCACGATAAATCGAAGAACCACTTTAAAAGGTCAACATAAACGTTTAAATTATCAATATTAATGGCGCCACCTAATTTAAGGCCCATAATTTCACACTGTGAATTCTGTGAAAATTTTTATGTTTACTGAAACAAGTCTTATGTCCGTTTAAGATTATCTGCATTTAATAACACTAATAGGATCAGGGTGGAAGAGGTAGAATTTAAAAGAATTATTCCACATTTGTAATGCAGGAGCTTGAGTAAAATTTAGGTAAAAACGCCTTTAGTACACTAAACCGAGATTCAATCACCGATCTTCCCATCACTGGAAAAAAACAGACTAGACGAATGTTATGTTTAGTGGTTGTACACACTGATGTGTCGTTAGATTATTTACTCACTTTGCTCGTTGGGGGCTCTCCCCCCTCCCCCCAAGCCTACAGTGAGTTTTCTTTGCAAGTGGATGTAAAATAATGTAATTCCAACGCTGTTTTGAACCTAACAGCTTAAAGTTACTGGTATTGTAATGTTTCTTTCACACATTATTTTAGTTTCTCCATACTTATAGGGCAGCTAGAATCATAAAATTTCGCACGCTTATGGCAATTAGATGTGCCAATTTGCCTGCCAAATTTGATGATTATAGCTGTCTCATAAGTGTGTCAGAAAGTTAAAAAAATATGTGGAAAATGTGCAAAAGTCACCTAAAATAAAAAAATCTCGCTCGAGATCCGTATCTGTTGGTGCAATCCTTTTTTTGATAGGTCTTACCATTTAGCCACAAGAGACCTCCAAAGAAAGGTCCGCCCCGACTTTAAATTTGCTCCACCATTTTGAATTTTTTCGGAGGCTAAAAATTCAAATTTTAAAATTTTTGGAATTTTCCTATCGGTTACAGGCTAGAAGCTATATGTTTGCAAAATTTCAAGTTTCTAGCTCATCTGGAAGTGGGTAAACATTAATGTTAGTGAGTGAGTGAGTCAGCCATGTGGATTTATAGTAGTATAATGTAAAAATATCTAGTCTGAGATACTAATTTTTTTCATTTGACTAGTAAGCTTACCACCAATATTATTTATGATTTCCCTCAAGGGCAGAAATGAGGATGATAGTTTTAGAGGAAGTGAATAACCATGGATAGGGGTTGGGAAAACCAAAGTTATATATATTTATTTATATACATCACATGAGCACTCAGCCTGAATACGAATTTTACTTCCCTGTCATCAACAAACCAATATGATATATATATATATATATATATATATATTTATATACATCACATGAGCACTCAGCCTGAACACAAATTTTACTTCCCTGTCATCAACAAACCAATATATTGTGAGATTGATTCCTTGAACCATGCTACCACCAGTATATATAGTTTTTGGAAGAAATGATCTTATGAACCGATATTTTTTAGAGGGAAGAGCAACATTATTATCAATTTATATCAAACCGAGAGCATAAAATCAATTAAAAAAAGGGCACTTTTACATTATAAAAACAGTGAACTTGAGTCTAGTGAAACCATTTGGCTATACTTTAAAAAAAAAATCTATTTCAGATAGCCATATTTTGTTATTGTCAATGGAAGCAGGCAAAAAACTGCAATAGTGTGAGATTTCTAGTTCGAGTGTAATCGTATAACTGATGTCCCGGGTAATCTAACTTGAAATGGATCCTAAGAAAAATTCTGCTTGATGCTATTTCCCTTTAGGTGGGAGTGTAGGGGACGCGAGAAAGTTAAGGCGATTGGCCCTTTTCATTTGGAGGGGAAATGCAGAGCCATGGGAACAAACGGTTATCTTCAAGAATTTTTATTGTTTTGCCATTTTCTTTTCGGAAACGGTTTATTCAAGAATAGAAGCATATTGGTTAAGTTATACCTTTTATATACTCACTTCCTCTATAGTTTTAACAGTGATCAAATATAATTCATTTTGACATTTTTCAATAGAAAACTGCCGACTGCAAAACAAAAAATAATAAAATGTAACACCTAATAAACATTGATACATCATATTAGAAGAGGTGTTGAAAATATTACTATAAAAATTTCACTTGTTCTCGAGAAAATTGATATTTCCAAATGTATGATTTTTCCGCAAGACCTGTCCGGTAGCTAATGCCATCTACGTTTTCCGTGATCCATCTGTTCTTGTTGGTGCGGAAGGATACTTTGGTCGGTTGTGAAGCCACGCCAAGCCTCTCACCCTCCCGCCCACCATCCCACATCATAGGTTTTAGACTGGCATTCGACAGGGCCAAGGGCCTTAAGTGTTTTTGCAGTTTTATAGCTTTTTTTTTTTGCAAAATAAATCAAATATTTCTTTAGTAGGAACATAAAGTTTAATTTTTTCTCATGGTGACCTCAACCGTTATTTGTTATAATATCTGTCATGAGCATAGCGGTATTAGATGAGAAAAATTTGAAAGGAAATAAAAATGCTGTACTTAAATTCCAGGACACTCTTGACAGATATTCAAGAATTGTTGAGGTCACCTTGTGAAGAAAATTAAACTATATCTTTCTACAGGAGAAATATTTGTTTTATTTTGACCGAATAAATTTTGATACAAAAATTGCAGAAAACACAGACTTTTTCACGTCTCCTACATCCCTACCTTAATAGTTCATTTCACGGCTGATGAGTATGTCGAAGCTCGAATCCCAATCAGGTGTACTAAGGTGTCTTTACATTCTCATCCACAGGTAAAGTATTGCTATCGCGAAATTTTTCAACTTAGATATTATGATGGATATTTTATTTTTATTTTTGTCCCCGGATCTAAGAAAGTGGATTTTACAAATATTTTGTCTGTCCTTGTTTCTGTCTTTTTCTGTTCACAAGTCTGAAATAATATAATATATTGTGCTCAAACTTGATATTTAGATATATAGCTATACGTCTGGGTATTTTTTATTCTGACCCTAGCCCTTAAATTAAGGTTAGTTTACTGATCAATGATCTGTTTTTGAATTACAAATGTTTCAAAAATGGCTTTAATGATTTTGTTTTATAGGGCTGTCTAGGGAGTGTATAGCCTCTCAAAAAACACTGTGTACTTGGTTTTTGGACAAACATTTGTTTACGCACCTTTACTGATTAGTGATTTTTGAAAATTCAAATCATTTATAAATGTCTATAAGGATTTTATTTAAAATATATATCTGAGGAGCATTTGATATCACAAAAAACTGTACCCCTGTTTTTAGTGAAAAAATTGTTTAGGTCTAGTTTACTGAATGCTTTTTTTTTAATTTAATATATTTTTAAAATGGCCTTAACAATTTGCTTCCAAATGGGTATTGGCTAAGTTATTCACAATTTAATAATTTTATAATTTTTTCCTTAGAAAAATAATTCCATAGTGGTTTGCTAATGAAATTTAAAAAAAAATTATCTACACCGATTTTGTTCAGAATTGGTATCTGAGGTCTAATTTAAACTACGAATAATGTATGTTTAGTTTTCTAAAATACTTTAATTTAAAGGAACTAATGACCGATTTTAGAAAAATTGAAAAATTTCAAACACTGCCCTGCAGATTTAGTTCATCGTAGCTTGGAATTGTTTTTTAATGATAAATAAAAACATTTTTAATTTTACAAATTTAAGTAAGTTGAATTTAGTTTAAAAATAGTTTAACAATTTTACTAAAGATTAATGAACATGATAACGTGAAAAATTACTTAATGGTAGTTTACTGAAATCCTTTTTTTTAAATTTCGTTCCAAACTATGATACATTATATGGGAAAGTTTGTGTGATAGTCTCGTATCAAATATATCCTAAATGGCTCACAACTCTCTTTCCACGTAAATTTTATTACATATTTTTACTATTTGTGTAGTCCCGACGGGTGGTCTAGTAAGACGTGATGTATGAAAAAAAAAGTTGTTTTTCATCTATATTAATAAAATGAAGAGTTTATTTGTCTCTTTGTCATGAGCGTTGAGCAATATCTTACCTCACACAGAGAGCTGACATTTTAAAATTAGTAGCCCTTGTGCATAAATATTTGCACCTCGAAGCTGGAATTTTAAATTGTTAACTATATTTTTAAATTCATTAAAAACAGAGTTGGAAGAACTATAATGAAATATTATTTCTGTCCGAATGAAGAAAAGAAAATCCTTTCCCAGGGTTCCCAAGAAATTCACCGCGTTGCTACCTCGGGCAACTCCGGATACTTTTGCTAGTTTTATATAAAGCTTATTTGGCTAATGTAGCTTTGAATGCAATTTATGTATATTTTAAGATCTCATTTTTATATACCTACCATAGTTATGAAAAGCTTACATTGATTCACTACCGTTGTCATAACATAAAACCAGAATAAATTTTAATTGATAGTAGAAAAATGTATTGTTATATAGTTTTATTATAATAGTACAGTGCGGCTAAGCTGTGATAAAACGAGGTTCTTGTAAAAGACTTCACAAAAAATAATCTATAATCTAAGTATTTTCATTCGATACTATCTTGAAGTAGTTCAACAAGTTACTCTCTTAAAGTAGTTCTATAAGTTATTTTCTTGAAATAAACTGGCTCACCACTCTCTTGAATTAGTTAAATAAGTTGCCGTCTTGAAATAGATTCGTTTGATATTCTCTTGAAGTAGTTATATAAGTTACTGTCTTGAGATATTACTGTTCGTTACTGTATCGAAGTAATACAATTAACTATTATATTTAAGTGATTCCATTAGTTATTGTCTTAAAATATTCTCACTTTGTGTCGACGTAGCTACATTAGTCAATGCTGGCTGGTTGAAATCATGTCCACTCCAACCAAGCACGCGGAAAAAGTTAAAACTTATCTTCAAGTCTTTAAAAGAATGATTTTAAAAAATACTACTATTCAATGTGACTTGAATGGTTCTAAACCTATGTGGTAATAAATGACCAAATTTACATTATGGAGCATACTAAGATTATTATTATTATTATTATTAGCACCGCGTCTTACTACCCGTTCGGGTTATACGCACTTACGCTAATGTGTAATGGTAAGGTGATTGTGAGAGGAAATGGAGGACCTACAGTTTAACGTGGAATCCGAACCACGGTGGAGGCTTGGCATACTAAGATATGGGTGGTTTTTGGTCTCAAGGTTTATCACTAATAAGGCTATTGAAACAAATGGTTCTATTTCCTTGTAAGACTTAGTACGGCTCAAGTGCGGTGTTACACTAAATACAAGACGAAACCAACCTAGACCAGAATGGAATGGGTAATGGGCGTATGAAACTGGTCCTGTGGCATAACATTAGTTTAAGTTCAAACTTAAAAATATTGTGTGATTAAAAATTATATTGTTTACTGTTATATTATAATTATATAACAGTAGACACAATATAATTATTTAACATTTGGCTGAACAAGCCCATGATTTACCAGCTTCAATGGTCTCATGACCTAAGGCGTTACTCTCGCAATAGACTGAACTACCGATAACGAGGAGATCACAGTTAAACGGTTTGGTGTTCTTATAGTGTTTTTCCTTCATGGTTTTCCACTCTCCCTCCATGAGAATGCGGGTAAACTTCCTTTAAATACAACATTTCTCACTCCTAGCACGTTAGAGTAATTCATGTATGTGCTTAATGTACAGACCAATTGGGTAGTGAGTCGTGGGGAAAAGAACAACAAAAACATAAGATTAAAAAAAGATCCATAGGAGATGTAAGAAAAGATCTACGTTAAAAATAAGGGTTACTATATTTTTGTGCCCCGCGTCTTACTACCCATCTGGGCTACTCGTATATTAACATTGACAGGTTTAGTATTAAGGAAGGTAAATTTAGAGGAAATAAAGCCATATTTCTGAGGCCGGAGAGGGGAAAATCATTTATGAGACACTACCTTTAGTTCACCCAGCTGGGATATGAACCTTGGCTATCCCAATACTGGCAAGAAAACCAGACCAGATGGCCCACATACACATCAATGCGGGTATTAAGGGTTTGACTTTATTCAAGAGTAAGGGATGAGAAAGCAAAGTTTTAGTTAGAAAAAGTGAATTCTCATTCGTGTGGGGAGATCATGGGTAAACCACACGTTTAATAATATAAGAAAAACCACTCTCAAAAAACCCTTCTGACATTTGGACACAAACTTTACTTTCACTCACCCGCCTCGGTGGTGTAGTTGGCTAACGCGCCAGTCAGTCCTAAATGGTTTTCTACTCTCCTTCCACGCAAATGCGGGTTCACTTCCTTTAAATTCAACCTTCCCAATTCCTAATCCACTAGTGTAATTAGTACTTAAGCGTATAACCCGAACGGGTAGTAAGACGCGATGCTAAAATTAAAATTAAAATTTACTTTCACTCGCAAACTTTATTGTGAGCCTGACGCTTTAGATCACTGGTCCACTGGTATTTGTAGATATTTTGTTCTTGGATAAATACAACACTTTATTTTTGTCATACATCAACTGCATTTATAGTGAATTATAAATCATTAGTACCTTACATGATATAGCACCACGTTAAAATTAAATATTGATCTAACCGGTATATCAACCATAATCTTTCAAAGACGATTGACTTATTACTGCTTTACACAAGGTAAATTACTGCTCAACTACGGATAAAGGGAACGGCCGGGTAGTAAGAGGGACATAAAACAGCAATTCTGAAAATACGACTTCAATGAAGACCCTTAAGGCCGAACCCACGACTCCGGGGTCAAAGTAGTTACTATCAACCCTGACCAGATTCAAAGATAAAAGATGTTTAGCTAAAAGAAGAAATGTACTGTACATCTAAAATCTACAACGGTCTACTGAGATATTATAATAAAAACTGCTTGTGAATCTCCCCCTTCTTTTTCTGGCCCTTTTCAAAAGTGTGGTTGACTGGATAAATATGGGATGATCGATCAGGCACGGTATCGGCTCAGTTCAAACAATAGCCACTGTCCATTCTATGTGCTCCTTTTTTTTTTTTTTTGCTGTTGTTTTGGGACATTTCTTTTTCTCCTCGTCTTATGTGGGATCCCCCCCCCCCCTTTTCCCCATATGAGATCAGTATGGAAGACCGGTCACTTCCTAGCATCAAGGGTCCGAAACTTGCCCTCGGGAAGTCGCTTTACCCACCTTACTTCGGTTCTATGCACTTTTACATAGTACAGTCCGAGGATACTAAAAAAGGGTCGGACATAGTTTAGAAATATAAATTAAATCAAAATGAGGGCAAGCCAACGATTATTTGGTTTATGTGTATAAAAAATGATTCTTAAATATATATGATAGTTTAAATATCGATGAAATATGATACTTGCATTCGGGATATAAACCCGGGACTTTTAGCTTAGTGCGTAAATACTCTACACCTGAATCGTCTCATACTTGGGGTCATTAATCACTCCATAGTTTAAGGTTGAGTCTGTGATGGATGTGTGAGATTGTTTACTATTTGGAGCTATCCAAAACGCTACAACTGGCGACTCGGGCTCGGCATTTATTCTGCCTTGTAGCCCACAACTTATAATAGTACATGGTTGACGATATTTAAATGAATCCCTGGGAATGGCTGTCATACACTTCCAAGGATGGCTCCTCCTAATTGGTAAAGTTTTATGGTATTTTAATATAAATTTAATTTTATATAATCAATAGAGATGAGTAGGATAGTTAGGAGAAAATAAACCGGCACACCCGGCTGAGACTCGACTTACGACTTCCTCGTCAACACCAACCAATTTTAATGCTCACTCACTTTAAGAGGGAAAAATGTTAGAACACTGAGACGCGTTTGAGACGTTTAGAAATACCTCTTTATTTAAGTAGTTGTTTAAATATATTTTAATATGGTTTTCAACAAAATGTAGGTGAAAATTATCAGCAGGTTCTTGAGGTGTTAGAAAGTTAAAACTTTGATTTTGTATATTGATTTTTTTAATTCAACAACGACTTACGTGAAAATGTCTATGTCTGAGATCAAAGCAAAAGGTTAGAAATCTATATCTATCCTTCCTCTATCAAATAAAATCATGTTTTGATAAGAGTCACAACATAACATTTTAAAATAATATGTGATTGTTTTATAGGGTTTTGTGTAATTTATCAGTATTATCAGACATTTTGCTTAAACAATTTATACTTAAATCTACACTTTTTAATTTTTCACAGCTTTTACCTACATTTTGGTTGGAAAAATATTAAAAAATATCAAGCCACTTCTTGAATAGTTCGGGATTTCTAAACGTCTGCAACACTTCTCAATCCTCTATCATGCAGCCTTCTTAGTGTTTAATTACTTATTACTATAACTAAGAATATAACCTCATCTGATTTGATATCCTGGTGACAAGGAGTTCAGGGTTTGGATCCTGGCTGTGCATAGCCAGGGTGATTTCTTTATAAATTGCTTATCATTCTACCTCCAAGAAACGGAAGGACCCCTACTATTATAAATACTAGTATATACCTACTGGGTAGTAAGACGCGGTTCAAAAGAAAACAATTAAAGCTACATAAATTCAGAATTTTGAGTTTAGTTGGAGACAATCAGTTAGCTTAACTCTAATGAAATAATTATTTGGGATCCAACTTGAGTTTTCAGACTTGAAAGCTACTTGACCTTTGTAGTACTACACCTCAGCCATGAAACACACTTGCAAATTGTGTGCTAGCCTATATAGGGTGGTGGTCGATTTCGTAGTAAACATACTGTACTTTGCCAGTAAAAGTCTCCCCACTATGTAAAATCCCCCTCCCCCCTCTCCTCCAAGTGGATCTGGGCACGTCTTGTGAATATTAATACTGCGGTGGTAGGTTGGGTAGGGGGGGATAAGGGGTTTTCCTGGAGGGTGAGAGAAGGGTCCCATCACTACGGGGTGGTTTTAGAAGTATGGGGGTTAGTTTCACTTCAGTTTCCACCCCAAGGTTAGGTCCGTGTGGACTTCACGGGATGTTTGCCACCAATGGTCACTGGAATATTCTAGTAGGTCTCACACGTACGGAGAAGTTCAACGAGGAAGTACTTAGAGACCTGCTTCAGTGGCTGAAAGGTCTAAGGCGTCACTCTCGTCTTAGACTGACCTGCTGAAGAAGGGGAGAACAGGGTTTGAAATCCGGTCCGGTGTATTGAGGGTGTTTTTTTCCTAAATGGTTTCCTCTCTCTCTCTCCACGCAAATGAGAGTACGCTTCCTCTAAATTCAACTTTCCTCATCCTTAGCTCATTAGCGTAATTAATACATAATCGTGTAAGCTTAAGAGGTGATAGATAATACACGAAGCTAAAAAAAAAAGTACTTAGAACACATCTCGAAGTACGGGATGGTCTCAGTTTAAGCTCGGACAGGGCTAAAGGTATATTTAACATTCATTTTTCAAACAAATAATATACAAATTACGCCTAATGCTACTCACATATCCTTAGTATGTTTAAATTTATTGATTAAATAACAGGATCAACCTAAATTCAAATAGTAATTATCTTCGTCATCGTTACCAGGATTTAAACTAGAGCACCAACCACCCCAACCAACTAAGCCAAAGGGAATCAAAATCTGCCATCTTTGGTGCTCGCATAAGCTAGTACTCTTGCAATAAACTGGATTGCTTACGATGAAGAGATCGGGCTACGAATCCCGGTCGGATGTACTGAGGTGGATATTTCCTAAATTGTTTCAACACTTTACGCAAATGCGGAAATATTTTCCTTAAATTTTATCTTTCTCATCCCTATTTCACTAGTGCATATACACGGATAAATAAAACAGATGCACACAGGATCAATAAAAATATAGTTTATAATCTAAAAACAATTTTACTGTAGACTAGTATTTAAAAATAACACCAAATACAAGCAGAGTTAACTCAGGGCCAGACTGTTTTACCAGAGCAGTGGATTACAGCCCTTTTTAGGGTTTGACCCAATTTTTTTTGTTTCATGAACATTTCGACCCCTTTTAACTTACAGGCATTTAAATTCCAGTTTTTTTTAATTACCGCTTCCTAGGTCTACTACCGGCTCAGGTTATACACACATATATAGTAATTACTCTAGTAGGTTAGGGATAAGAAAGAAACTATGTTAAAGGTAATCTACCCCCATTTGCGTGGAGGTTTAGTGGGAAACAATTTATTTAAAAAAATACCCTCTTTATACCCGACTGGTACTCGTACTTCTATCTCCCCGTCATCAGCAGGTGAGTCTAATTCGAAAAGTGACGCCTTAGAACAATCGGCCACTGAAGTGGATTAATAGTTTTTCAGATTTTTTTCACCGCATCTTATTACATTTAGGCTCTCACCATTTAAATACACGAGTTAGTTTAAGTATGATTGATAGGAAATGTACCCTTATTTGAATGGAGGGAGGGTAGGAAAAATCACCACCAGTACACCTGGCTTGAATTCCAATCCTGACTTCACCGTCACCGACAAACCAAACAAAATGAACTTGACGTTTAGCCCGCGTACCCACTAATTCTTGTTTTAATTATTGCTATAAATTTCTTATATATTGATTGTATGAGCATGCCTAAGAGGTTGTAAAAGAGAAATAACAAGCCCGAGGGGAGATTTTTGGATGCTATGTTACCAGCATCATAAGGCTGCCACGTTAAACTAAGTCAGCCACAAACTATCAGAGGGGGGTGGCCAAAATGAACCTAAGCAGTAGGTTTGCAGCTCATATTATTTTTAACCACTTATAGCAAGGAAATATTTTCAAAAACATAAATTGTTTTACCAATTAGCCTAACATAGAGTATTGACAAAACCAGTAATAATAATAATAATAATATTTAGCACCGCGTCTTACTGCCCGTTCGGATTATACGCTTAAGTACTAATTACGCTAATGGATTAGGAATTTGGAAGGTTGAATTTAGAGGAAGTGAACCCGCAATTGCGTGGAGGGAGAGTGGAAAACCATTTAGGAAAAACCACCCCCAGTTCACCCAACCTAGATTCGAACCTCGATCTCCCCGTCCTCGGTGGTCTGGCTCAACACGACTAGCGCGTTAACCAACTACGCCACCGAGGCGGGTGACAAAACCAGTAACTTAAGGGAAACATTGCTCTTTTTTTTATATATATATAATATCCATTTTTTAGACCTTTTAAAATAGGATGGCCGGGAAGGACGCCAGTTAAGGGGCTACTTCAAATTGCTACACATGTTCAGCTACCGGGCTACAGTAACTTGTGGGGAGAATATCATTCAGCTTAAGTTCCTGTTAAGCACTGAGGAGGACGCCCCAAACCATCTTGAAAGTCAGAGTTATATAACAACCACGCAATGCTGGACGGCCTTGTGTTCGACACCAGTTAAAGTTATAACAGCGAAGATAGGTCAGGACGCTGAAGTTATAAGAAGGGATATTGATAGAACAAGGACCTTTTTCTAAACTCTTTCAATTAGTTCTAAAACCTACATCACATGGGTATACTCGTATAGTAATTGATCCATCTCAATAAACAAGATCAAAACGAACTCCATAGATATTTTCCGCTGCCTACCCATACCACTAAGCCATCCTGGTACGTCGGTCCACTGGCTGGGGGAATAGCGACAGTTGTATGCTTCTTATGGAATCAAATATTGCAACGTCCATTACAATGCGGCACGCCCACTTTGCGCGAAAGTGGCTTGTGGAATTTCCATGCCAGAGATCTTGAGGCACCTCTGTGTGCGAAGGTAGACGGAAGTAACTACGGGAGAGAATGCACCTTCCTGTCATCCCGACACCACTCGAATGCATGCCGCGTAGTAAAACAAATGTTCATTTGGAGTTGTGAATTGTAAGTTCTTTCTTCAATTTTCACTGTCCATTTTGGTAGTAAAAATGAACATTTAGGAGGTAGATGTCAAAAATAATCACCATCAACCCATACGTTTTCTTTGTGTTTATACTTGAAGATTTAATTAATTAAAAATAAGGGAGAAAAGTGATCAACAAAAGGCAAATGTTTACTACAGCATTTTGACCTTATGAAATTATACAACAAACATTTCATGAGATTTTAAAAACAAACGAAATAAAACTTCTGGATGGACTGAACTTCCACACCTGAGGCGCGTTGTGGGCAAAGCTCTAGAGTCTAGAGGAAGGTGGATGGAATGATTCACAATACGATTCGGAGGGGAGTGGTGCGCCCTAATGGGTGACAAGCATTAATTAGACTCACATTTAGATTGATTGCCATCGAAGACGGAAACTACTCTGATTTACACGTGGGTGGTTTCCCACACGTGTTTTTCTTTGTGGTTTTACCATCCTTTATCTATGGTAACACTAGCCCATTTTCTCTAATATACCTTCCTCCTCCTTTACCCTTAGATTAAGTTAGTAACACTTGTAACGATTTTCTTTTTAAATTGTACCGTATCCAAATCCAAATATGAAATATTGATTTTTTATTAATTTTTTAAACCAATTTTGGGGACTTGGCTATTTTTAAGCGTAATTCGGGGCTCACTCAAGTTGGATAACGCAACAAACACCCAAAATTGATGCGGAGGTAACAGTAGAGTGTCGTGGATTGTTGCCAGGGTAAGCAGATATTGTTGAAACTGTACCTGTGATAGGATCTCCCTCACCAGGTCCCCATTTGACCAATCATACTCAGGCTCTGACTTACAAATCTCATATGGGAAGATATTGTCGTTGTTCATATATGGTCAATGGGTGTCTTAGAGAGGGATGAGAATAAATCACAGACACAATTAAAGCAAGCTCTGTCTACCCTGGCAACACACCACTTCACGCCACTGCATTGAATATTACATCTTATAATAAGGCTCCTCCAAACACAAATAGTACATTATTCCAAGTACTTGGTGAGCTACAACTAAGATCCCTTCGATCAGTTGCTAACCTCCCTACAAGTGACATTACCAAGTCAACTTGGTTGCCTGTAATTAAGAGGAAGATCCCATTCCCTAAAATAAAACTTGTTAAAAAAATATTAAAAATAAATAGTTTAAATCATTAAATGCTAATATTTGTAACGTTATTACTTATGCAATTAAATAGTGAAAATTTTGGCTACTTTTGTCTATTATATGCACAGTAAAAGTGTATCTGAAATAATTTATTAAGATGCATTGTCCATAAACGAGAGTAGAAAAATATTAAATTCATATTTGAACAAGAAAATATGCACCGCGTCTTACTACCCATCTGGGAGATCTGTATTTTCTCCACTATTCAGGTATAGATGAGGACGGTAGAGTGTGGAGGAAATATACCCACATATATGTGAAGGAAGAGCTGGGAAAAAACACCTTAGTAGCCCCAACTGGGATTTTAACCCTAACCTTCCCAATCATTGGCCAACCAGACTCTTTTGAGACTGACATCTCAGTCCGCGGGACTAGCGGTGTGGGTTTTAATATTTACTGATTAACAAACCATTTTCATTGTATTTGCTTAGGTAATGTATGATAACGTGTGTAATTAATTTTTTGTTTTTGTAGTCTCATGTAGATGATTTATAGTAGTTTTATAACTTTATTAAAATTAGAAATGAGAAATTTTATATTAAGAAATCTCACTGTGCCACTCATGATATTTCTAAACCGGACCCGACCTCACCAAGGCAGTAACAACTAGCACGATCCCAAGATCCCTGAAATGACCAAACAGTCCCGGGCTCATACCTGGTCAAAGATCACGTGAGAGGTCACACTGCCTCCCCTTTCCCCACCTCTTTGACCATCCCAAAACAAGCAGTCCCTCTAAGCCTCCCTCTAAAATTCGGACACCGAAACATCCCGGGACTTAATAACAAAAGACTTGGTAGATATCTCAACACCCCACACTATTAAACAGGGGAAGTTGTCTCAATAGGAAATTTTACCATAACCACATTATGCATATAAAGAAGGTCCCCCCGATAGAAATGTGTTAGGAATATTTTTATTTTTTTTTTGTCTTCGGTCAGTGTCCGGTTTTCGGAAAAGGTAGAAGGGGAGAGGGATTTTATTACGAGATGTCCGATGAAATGATGCATCGCGCTAAGGTTCACACGGGTCGCAGATCGATAATTTCAATATATATCCTAGGTATTTTTCCCGTACATCCCAACAAATTTGTAAACAGTCTTATATCCATTTTGCTTTATTCTTCTTGTAGCCCATGTGGAGGGAAATAGTTTCAGTTGCGGAGCAGATGATGACGCAATAGTAGAATTTAAGGTAGTGTGCAAGAAGAAGGATAAGTGTTAGGTAGCACTGTAGTAGTGTTCCAGTGGTGAAATCTGCTTGTTAAAGAAGGGCGTGGTTATTTGACCAGGGAATGATGTCCTGAGTCCTGACTGACTTTAGTGGTGAGTTAAGGTTTGACACTCAATCATCACTTAGCCCCATTCTTAAATACCTTCCTTTTTCTCATTTCAAACCAATCCTGAGCCTGGCTCGTAATAAATAAAAGTGTCAAGTATTCTTGATTCTTTCATGAACAGATTAGTTTTCGTATTTTAAGTAATAATCACATGCACAAAATGATTTTAAAACATTTAGTTAATTGTAGAAATTAAACAATTGTGTTTTTTACTTAAGTTCATTCAAGAAGAAGAGGTATATAAAGCTAAATATATTGTTAGCTGATATTTGGAACGGTTACATTTTATTTTAGCGCTAAAAAAAATCTGGACTTAATGCTCTTCCTGTAAGGCTCAAAATTGTTTGCATAAATTTTGTAAGGCACATAAATACACACGCTCACAAAAAGATGGATTTTATTCAAAGTTTTGGTCAAATCTTTGTGCGAAAATAAGAAAGATGGGTAAAGGTTGTTACTATTCAGGTAACGGACATGGGGGGATTATTGGTTTGAAGCTATAAAAAAAATATTTATAATGCCCTTTAAAATAAGCTTTTCTTTGTGCGCTTACGATCGAGCGGTAGGTTTACCTAAACACTCGATTTTGGAAAAATTACCCGTTTTTTATCATAAATTAAAATGTATAAATTTAATATAATTTATGTTATTAATATATATGTCCACGTTCTAAATATAGTATTGCATCAACCCAAATATTACAAATTAATTTAAATTAGGAAATTACCTAATACAAAAGCTAAGTTTGTACTGTTGTATTTTGGCTATTTGGAAGAACACGTGGACTGAGGTAAAAAAATTAATTCAGATCACTAATAGAAACTTACTTCTTATTTAAGCTTTCTAGATTTTAGTTGGTTCCTCTACTCCAAACACTAGGCCCTATAGCAAACCAAACTTCTTTATTATCAAATTAGGAACTATACGATTAATCATGCTTATTAAACAAATCAAATGATTAGTCTCACAAATAATACACAATTATTTGTATAACCAATTTAGTAAAACTATTATATATTAGATAGGAATTTTGCTGGTTTATTATTTCGATTTCTGGTTATGGTTTCCAAATTTAGTTTAATCATTCAAAATAATGTAAAGCCATTTTGTCTCCAATGTTCTCGTTTTTATGTAATATGAGTGCTTAGAAAAGTTATCAATTTGACATAAAAGGAAGTAAGAATGTTTTTTAAAAACTAAAAACTATTTTTTAGTCATCTACATTTCTTATCAACATATTTCTAAGTTTAGAAAACTAATTTAAGCTATGAAAATGTTTAAAATTATAGAGAGCAACGCCATTATATTATCTACATAAAAAGAGGTTAGTTAAAATAGTTAAAAGAATAGAAAGAAATGAGTAAAATTAAGTAAATTAATAAGAATTAAAACTTAAGAACACTTACATCAAAAGAGGCAAATTAAAATAATAGATAGAAGTGAAACTAAATCGAATGAAACCCTAATAACATCCACATCGAAAGAATGTGAATTAAAATAAAAGGTAAACGTGCTTAAAAATAAGCAATCTAAAGAGAATAAAACCTTGAAAACTCCTATATAAAAAGAGATGACTAAATAAAATAATATAAGGAAATGGAGATCCCAGGAATTTAGGTAACAAATATCCATCCCTTCTATAAATAGTTTGATATAATAGCTTTTTCCATTAAAAAAAAGCCGCGGGTATATTCATGCATATTGACTTTTATGGATTTCAGTCATAAAATCCAAGAGGAAAATTCTCTTTCTATTTTAGTTTGTGTTTTTTGTTCGCGGACTGATGCTAGAAAAAAAAAGTATAGATGTATTTTTTTTTTTTGCATAATGTTATTCATGAAAAGAATCA
>CABFWO010000861.1:0-47935 GCA_902155825.1 Timema genevievae | reverse complement strand
CCATGCAAAAATAAAGTTGAAAGATACCAACAGGGCTCTTTTTCCTTAACAACCCAATAGATTGAGTTTTATTCATGTAAAAAAATGTGTGAATATATGACCTCTCATTTTTAACGACATTTTAAGCATATTTGTGGAGCTATGAGACTAGGATTGATGAAAAATTGCTCTTGATTTAGCCTTCCTTTAATTTTTGATAGGCTCAAAACAACTAGCAGCAAGCTTTCCTCTTAACCTTGAGATAAGACGTTTCGAAATACTCACCTCATCCCCCCCCTTTCTTATTGACATGACAAGAGGTAAATATATGGTGAGCCCATACAACGAAACCAAGGAATCCAATAGCAATTATGGCAAAGATTATACCCAGGTTTCCAAAAGCTTCCTTTTTACCACTTTCATGACAAATAATGTGAGAGATTATTCCAAATCCAGGTAAAATTAAAATATAGACTTCTGGGTGCCCAAAAAATCAAAATAAATGTTGATATNCCCCCCCCGCAGGATCAAAAAAAGAAGTGAATGTCGAAAGGGGGTATAAGTTTAGAAAAAATGGAGAAACAATCCCAGAAAACGACACAGACCATTGTATTTCAAGCGATGCGGCCTGACAGAAATTGAAGCTTTCTCGCTGACAGAAGCAGCTGCCTTAAATTAACGTTATAGGCTTTGATCTCTAATGTAATAATTAAAAAGCAAAATAATAAACACGCATTCCCACCACAAGGAATATTAGTGTATATTTATGTGGAGGGCAATCTTAAATATATATCAGAATAGTCTAAGAATAGGGTAAAAATAGCCACTATTTAGCAAAGATGGTCGGGGTTCAACAGCGTCAGAGTTCCCCACAATATATCCATAATCTTAACTTTGCCAGCACCTAGGAGCCAGTAGTCGGATCTCAAAGAATATCGGCCCAGTATAAGTGCCAACAAATCAGCTGATCTCTACTCCCGTGTCGGTCAACAAACTTCCAGCGCCCTCAAGTTGGCGAGCCTGGAGACATTATCGGTGATTACCAGCAGCCGGTATCGTACGTGATGACCCATGGGTCAAACAACACACATACACACACACTTTGGAGTATTTACTGCACTCACGTTCCGGCGAAACATATCACACGTTCTTACCTCAAAAACATTCCGTGCTTGCGCCATCTTTATCCTCAAAAGCAAAAAAAACTTGTTTAACGCTTTTGTTTTACATTTGATGTAGTGGTATCACTTTGTTACTTCCTAGTGTCAGATTTTCGAATTTCAGAGGTCTAACATAGCTCAATATTATGGCAAACACAGCAACCATACGCCAGATTATAGATTTGTATATCAATATGTCCAAATAGTGGCCCGCTGGCCACTAGTCATTGGCGCTCACTGAAAATATGGCCTTCGCAGTATCCTGGAGAAATATTAAAGGGATACCATTGGTGGCAGATGTAAAATAGTTAAGGATTTAAATAAAACTATTTTTGTTAAAAGGATTACGATTCATTTTACTATGCATTTATTTGACTAATAAAAATATTCATAAGTATTTATCTATAATGCTAAGCTGTTTAGTGAAAGTGTGCATGCATATTTCATAATATATTTTCGATAGATTAATATAAAATAATTGGCAATACAATTTACATATTAATATTTAAAATAATTTTTTATTGAGTGTTGTTTGAAGGCCTATTTAAGTTGATGGAATTACTAAATTTATCTTCGGCCCACGGTGCAAACTGATAGTAAGATCTGGGGCCTTTGTTATAAAAAACGTTGGACAACCGTGTTCTGTATAATAGAAGGGAATGAATCAAATTTGGCATTGGTACTTCATCGAGAATCGAATCCACGATCCTCAAGCTACTAGGCAGACTCTTTATAGACTCACATATATGGTTTTTATGTAGGTTATGGTGAATACAGTAGAGAGATATTTAAATAGGTGTGGGAAAATGTCAGGGCCATTTTAGAAATGTGAAGGATTTTATAATTCTAGCTCATATTAAATTCATAATATTCTAAAAGCTACTACTGTAACATCCATGAAAATCATGACTTTATTTTTTTAAATAGTAAAACTCAATTTCATAGTAAGAAATAATTAAATTTGTTTTTAAGTCATTAAATATTACATATCCTCTATATAATATCTATATAAGTATATATGTATATATTTTGTTTGACCAGGCCATGCAGTAGCGGTTTTTATTTTGATTATCATGGAGCTAGCTAGTAGCAGTCAACGACATTGCTGGGATGTTGTACTAGGATGTATAAGAGGGAAATTTGAGAGAGTACAAGGATTAAGTCAAGTAAAATATCACTTGCGTCGGGGATGCATGAGGATCAAAACACACATTTAGTCTTGTTTGGTTTTACAGATCAAGATTGCCCTAACATCTATATATATATTTATTAAATGAATGGCAGGACGAATCAGTATGCAAATAATAAAATAACTTTGTCAACATCCCTCGGAATCGAGCCAATACCCCCTAGACATGTGGCCAGCCACTCTAACCATTTAACTAAATAGTCGACTTAGTACACACTTGTTTGTGTGATCACTGGATATCCAGCGAATCCTCAACAAATTGCTGAGAAGCGCTCACTAATTATCGAAATAAATAGATATCAAAAGGGTAAATAAGAGGAACTGAACAAATATTCACTTGGTGTAAGGATGTAACAAAACTTAAGTGTATGTGGGGGGAGGGAGGGGTGGAACTAGCCACTGTACATCCAGGTGGTATTAAACCCCTGCTTTTTTCTATAGTATGACCATCAAATCTAACAGTTATTTTAAATATATATTTCTCAAACTTTTAATTTAATAATTCTGCTTCGCTGAGTACGTGGACTAGGACATCAAGCTATTTTGGTCTGGTTTGCTGGTGACTGGGAGAATGATGAAATCAGAATCTTTGCCATGCGCACTGAGGGTGTTTTTACCTTGATGGCTTATCATTCTCCATCCATGCAAATGTGTGTTTCCCTATAAGCAATATACTTTCTTATCCTTACTTGATTTGAAGATACACATGTCGATAATCAGGACGGGTGGTAAGATGTGACGCATATGACAAACTATAAACCTATATCGATAGTATGTTAGGCTATATACTTAATTCGATTGATTTTTTTGTTTTGGTTTTAGATCAAATTTAATTTAACTATAACTTGGTGCATTTAATTTATACTTGACATACTATAGCCTATAAGCACTATATGGTAGAACTTATGAATAAAAAACAATTTTGAAAGCGATGCTCAAAGACATAAACACCGATATTGATAGATTTTTCAATCTTTTCGGATTCATTAATAAGATAAAAATGTGAATAAGATTTCCCCTTTTTTATGCTTCTTTCCAGGCCAAAATAAATGTCGCAGTGTTTACACCCCGCAAACAAGCTACTAGGTCTATATGTACACATTTTAACGAGCCTCCCCGGTTTCTTGCACCGGAAGTAAACATTTGTTTCTGACACGTAGGGACTTCCGTGCTACCCGCGAAGCAAAGGCTGCGTGGTGTGTGAATTTCATGGAAAACCACCAAGTTTCCGCATGCTGGTTGTAAATATCTGTTTGCACCGTTTTTCGGTAGTTTGATGAGGCTGCAGGTTGGCTGCTCACACACTATAGTGCTCATGAACTTGCTGTAATCTTTTTTTATTAATACATTTAACACCAAGGTCATTAATGGCTTAAATAAAGGGATAGGGATAGTGGAGGTAGGTTAGAGGAATTTCACCTGAATTAGCGTGGATATGGAATTTGAAAGCCATCGCTCAGTGCATCCTGCTGAGATTAAAACCTCAGTCCCCACGTCACTGGTAATATATTCAATTGTGAGCCTGAAGCATTAGTACATGTAGCTACGCTGTTAATTGTAATAGTTCATTTAATAATTTCTAAACTTTATTTCTAGCAGCCGTTGAAGCTACTTGATATAATTTTATGTATCTCAAATGATATAGGTTTATCAGGGCTGCATAGTATAATATACCGTTGATTTTACGCAACAAAGGGAACTTATTATATCATAATTTAATTTCGATTATTAATGGCCTTATTGGAACCAAGAAGAGGGAAATGTATATCTCAATTTCCTCACGAATAGACCTATCCTAAAGCTAGAAAAAACTATACTAGATATACTTTCACGTGTTAATACATCAGTCATGTTTTCTGTACCCGTCACTTTTCTAGCAATCAGCATATTTAATTTCGTATAAAATTATATATAAAAACATAAAACGTTAATAATAGTTTCAATATATTGTGCGAAAGGCTTAGGGATGGAGGGTGGATTGATTAATTAAAAGGGATAAGATGAACAGAGGGGTAAAATAAAACTAAACGACCAATTTCTGTCAAAATCATCACGCTCGAGTCCTTGACTGTGCTAGTTCAATATCATATATTCGTTATGCCTTAGGCTTCTTTCAGACGATCCGGCTTTTCATCGGGTGCTATGTCCGACATGGCGTCGGACTTATAAATAACCATTGATGCTTAAGAGTGCCTTCACACGCTACGAACCATGCCATGTCCGGCCAGCTTTGTCAGCACATTGCCCATTTCAATCCGGAACGGCGTAAATGTGCGTGTTCAGACGTGCATACTTTTTGCCGTGCGGTGGACACAGTTCAGTACATTATAGGCAACAATGGCATCTCTAATCTTACTATTTTGCTTAAGGAGTAGTGGGCTCAATCGATTCAAGAGCTCATCAAAACTTGCTATGGTCATTCTAAAGTAGTTGAAAAATTGTCTCTCATCCTTTCTTAAATCTTGATACAAAGTGACAAAAGCCCCAGCAACTGATCTTTGTAGATTTAAAGGATGGACTCATTTTCTTGAATATTTTTACTTTTTATATACAAATAGTAAATATACAACAATTTCTCGTGACTGCCCATGGTGGTAGCTCGAGAGCAGCTAAGAGGAACACAGAGTGAAGCCGTGCCGGAGATTTTCATGATCATGCCATTTGTTCGACGGTGCGTCATTTAGTATGCACGGAGCCATGCCGGACACGGCGTCCGGTGAAAAGTCGGACCGTATGAAACAAACACCTATGAAATACTTTGTCAGTTTTAATCGCATTTTGATCAAAGCTTCTTATTTTGCAAGAGTTGCGAAAGCATTTGACTACAAGTGATTCGAATTTAATATTTAATTTTCCTTCCAAGTGTAGGCGCCTGTGCTAAGAAGTATACATATAAAAACAGTCTCATTAAAAAAAAAGTCTAGAATGAACACCGGACTTTTGGGTCCGAATCAGGCACCTTATCTTCAGTGTCAAATATTTATCCACCCAAACACTACTTTTTGCTGCCCGTCACAGTGTGAAACCGTCCTCTCCCCACGCATCTATTAGACCTTTCTGCGCACTTTATATGCCTACATATGGGAATCTTGTGTGTGCAGAAAATTCCAGTAGTAAGTTTGTTCTTACACACGACTAAAATAACAAGTAGCTCTTTATTGGAGAATAGATAACGCGCGCCCAGGTTCTGCAACGTCCTCAAAATGTTTACCTTCCCTGGCTAGGCCAACAAGGCCCTCGACTCAAGAAACCACGTGTTCTCATCGTGTATCGTTTCATCGTGTTACCTTACACATTACCTGCTCACATTTTATTTTTTATGCCATGTTTTAATACCAATCAGGACTACATGCATCTTTAATCACGCTATTAGGGTTGGGATGAGGAATATATAATTGAAAGGAAATATACCCATATTCGCGTGAAGAGCGAGTGGTAAGCCATTTAGGAAATAACACCCAGCTGGGATTTGAGCCCCAACTTTTCCGTCACTGGTGAACCATACTAGATGAGTCTGACATCTAGATCGGGCGCCTGATGATACGAGGACTTGAAGACTTGAATGTTTTTATATTGGAAAGGTAAGGTTTTCAATATACTAATAAAAAAAATATCGACTCCTGTAATTAAAACTTTTCTTTCGGGGTGCTGGTAATTACATACAATAAATGCCTGCATCAATGGTTGCATGGTTTAAGGGGCCATTCTCGTAATATACTGAATTGCCTGTGACTTCAAGGTTAAAGGTTTGAGATTCGGCTGGGTGTATTTGGGGTGTTATATTATGTCAATGTGGTTTAACCACCACCTGTACACACTTTTGACTGATAAGTCAATGAGGGTGTAAGAGCTTTTGTCTTTATATATATTTAAATTTAAGAGGTGAGGGGATGATTATTACAATATTAATCTAAGCTTTCTGGTGTAAGACTAGTGAAAGGGTGGAAGCTTGGTGAAATTCCAGTGCCCCCCTATCCCCATAATGGTAATGGGTACGGCAAAAATCTAAATAAATGATACGACAATGGCATAAACTTTCTCATATTGTGTATTATAGATAATTTTCAAGTGTAGGTTTTAAGTAAACTACCCATAGTTATGTTTTCCTCATAAAAACAAGCACATCATCTTGTTGCTCACAATACACACTTTTTATACATACATTTAAAAAAAATTGTTCAAATATATTTAACAACATTTAAATTTTCAAAATTAATTATTTGTAAGCTACTCTAAAATTATGTATTTGTAAAAATGAAAAGTATTCTTATTTATAATGAAAAAGCATTTCCATATTTGAATTTTGAATTCATTCTTCAAAATCAATTTCAAAAAATTCTTATTTTCTATAATTTGTCGTAAGTAAACTATCCTCAAACTAATGTATTTTAGATAAATAAAAATACATTATTATTGACAGTATAAAATAGTGCCCAGATACCAATTTTGAACCAAATCTTTAGGGCTATTTAAAAAAATTACAAAATCAGTCATTTGTTAACTACTATTGTATGATTTAAAAAAAACAAATCTGAATAACATTTATAAAGCAAAAAAATAGCAAATAACCATTTTGAACAAATCGCTAGTCTATTTTTTTAGTAAATTCTGATTTAAAAAAATTATCAGTAACTCACCCGTAATTGTATTTTCACCCCAAACCAGGTACACAGCTTTATTTGTCATGTGTACGTCCGACACTGCTCAGATATAAATATTTAAACAAGATCGTTAAAGCCATTTTAAAAATAATTTTAATTTTCAAAAATCACTCATCAAACCACACCAATTATTGAATTTTTAGCCAAAACCAAGCATATAAGGCTATTTGTGATGTCAAACACTCCCAAGATACCCATTTGGAACCAAATCCTTTGAGCCATTTGTAAAATATTTCAAGTTTTTGAAAAATCAGTAATCAGTAAAATACCCATAAATGAATTTTTAACCCCCAAAACAAGTATATGGTGTTTATTTTTCATGACACGCCCCATATATACATTTTAAACAAAATCGTTAGTGACACTTTTGAAATATTTTGAATTATCAAAATTTTCCCATCACCAAACTACCCCAAAGGATTTTTGCCTAAGAACTAATCATATGGTGCTGTTGAACATTTTAAATAAATCTTATATATTCATTTTAAACAAAATAGATTTTTTTTTTCGAAAAATTTTGAATTAAAAACATCATTCATCAGTAAACTACCTTTAATTTGAGGCTAGGGTTAAAATCAAAGAAAGTTCCAAGATAAAGTCTTATACGTTCTCTTGATATTAGAAAGTAACAACACTAAAGTGATACACTAGAATATTTTTTCAAGATACAAATGAATATGGGAGGGGGAAAAAAGAGAGAGAAGAAATTTTTTTGGAAATGATAGAAGTGATCCATATCAGTCTCTCAGCCCCCTCCAACTTATTGTTTACTTGTGTGAGTTATTAGTTCGGACGACATAATGTGTTCTGCCATTTGGTGTGTTTTCTACATTAGGTACAGTCCAAACAAGAAATTTCATGAAATAGACATCTCATATATAATTTTGCAATGATAAATTCGGGTTAATTAATAAAATTAACGAATATAGTTAGACCAAAAATACTAAATAAATTCTTATAACGACATTCTATACCCCAAAATGAGATAAAAACAAATGATCTAGGTATAAAAGGAACAGTATTTATATATCATTAAAACTTAGGTAATTTTACCACTTTTAAACTGACTGTACAGTACATTAAAAATTATTTGTTTTTAATATATTATTAATATTTCATTGTATACACCTCATATGCATGTATGGTTAAAATAAATTTCAGCATCATACAACAATTATTTTGGCTTAACAATGGTACGGGAAAAGCATAAAATAGCACCTTATAATTCGTGAACTAATGATTTGAAATAATTGACTCATTATTTATAGATTAAATTTATACACTTGTTAAAATAGTGCAATAAAATGTTGATGGTTGAATGACCTTAATATAGCGAATACATAACAAGATACATTATTTAAGTTCAGTAAGTTTACCGCTTTAGTCGCCGAATGATCTAAGCCCTTGTGCTTTACTCTCACGTTAGACTGGCCTGCTGATGGCGAGGAGATCGGGGTTCGAGTACCGGTCGGGTCTATTAATGGTGGATTTCCCTAAATGGCTTCCCACTATCCATCCACGCAAATGCGGGTAGATTACCTCTAAAATGCTTCCGTCCTCATTCTCACCCCATTAGAATAATTATCATATTTGCATAGAACCTTAACAGGTAGTAGGACGAAGAGATGGGGGTAAAAAATGAAATCAGTAAATTAAGTATTTCATAGCGTATGCGGACAGACACAAACGTATTTCTACCACAAAAACCGCATTAAGAGACTCCGTGTTCTACTACCAGAATTAGGTGACACTTATGTGGTCTGTTTGTGTAGGGCCGCGGTAGAACGTTCGACAACGAATCGAAATAAAAGAGACTTCATCGCAAGGGTTGACGACGAACTCGTAACAATGACAGAGTTGACTGGACTGATGATATTTTCACTCTTACTAAGGGTTGGCGTACCTAGAAGTGGTTCTGGTTTCCTACAGTAAATTAACATTCAAACTAAATATTTATACTTGTAAATGGACATTATTTTAGGAATGTACTCCTTACATAATAAATCCATTAAATATATTTTAATGTATACTTTCTAAGCTCAGGGACCTACCAACACACTGCTTAGGCTTTGAAACAAATTACAGCTTATACTTTCGTATTACTGAACGCCCAACCGTGTGTCAGAAGTTGTCGGTATCTATGTAGGTATGTAATTACATTATGACCCGAATGTATCCTTTTTTTACCTTATAAGGTAGCAAGCTTAACCTACATTATTCCCCTATGGTAGCTATAGCTTATAAAATTAGGTCATAATGCAATCCTTCAAAGTAAGACCTTGCAGGATAAACAAAGTGTACATATTCGGTTAAATTAAGAGGCGTACAGCCTGAATAGGTAGTAAGACGTGGTGCTAGTAAGAAGGAAAAAAGGTTCTACCCAGGATTTAAGCAAGGGGCCTCCCAGACTAAATTAAGGTAATTTATTGGTGGACTGTAGATAATTAAATATAACTTCAATTAAGGAGAAAAGGGACACAACTTATTCACAAAAATATGTACAGTTCCGGATGATTACTATAAGACGGGAGACACTAAAAACAATCAATACAATGTTTGTTTAAAACTATAGTACATCTAATTATTTAACATACTCAGCAAGTATTTTTTTAGAGAAGCTATACTATCAAGGGAAAATAAATTGGTTTCTAATCATTTGAAGGTACATACACCCCTAGTAGCATTCTGGTGTGAAGAACAATATCTGACAATTACAAACCTTACAAAAACTATTTACATGTATTCATACATCAAGTCATGTAATATGCAGTTGCCATTTTTAATAGCTAGTATCAATACCTATAAAATTATATCAATAATATAGTAAAATAGTATTTATGTTGACTTTTTTTTATTTCATGGGTCGTCTTTCTTACCAGAACTCTACCATAGTTACTGGAAAATGTGTTTAGTATGCTATTTTTTAATAATTTTAATTTTTTTGTCTCCCTCGTCAAGCAGATAGTAATTCTGATTACAGTAATGCCCGCCTAGTGATATGGTGTTTGAGCATCAGCAGGAACGCAAGATGCACCTCTCCTGTTGGTAGTAAATGAGTAATTTATTGACAGACACTAAAAGCTTCTTGCCAGTCTCATGGTACTTTCGCTGACAATTTACGACTGCATCGTCTTCCCGTGTGCACGTGTTCTCTTAGCCTTTCGCGGCGGTGTTCTCGACTAGCACATGTCTGCCATTCTACAGCCTATATATGAACGAGAGAAATGACTGAGCCACCATTATATTTCTATGAACATCAAATATAACTACTTAAACATATGTACAGTACGTGTGAAGAAGATTTTTATAGACCTGAAGGAATTTTGAAATATGCAGTAGATTTTATTCCAATTGTGCGCGCTTATAATTAACTACCTCGTAGGTATTAAAGCTACAACTTTATTTATATATAATATATATGTATATATATACATATGTGTATACTATTTAAGTATATATGAATGTATATCTACATATTTATGATATATGTATGCATATATACATATATGTGTATGCATATATATGTAAATATTATATATATTAATTAAATGTATATATTATGTATATAATTATGTATATAGTATATATGTAATTAATTATGTATATATAATATATGTAATTATGTATATATTCTATATATCTATATATACATATACGATTTGTACTAGGGATGGGTCCTTGAATACCTTGAATCCTTAATAATATTTGAGATTTGAGAATTCCAGAAAATTTTGGATTCAAGACTCAAATCGTTAAAAAAATTAATCCATTTTTCCAGTGAAATTTGTTTTAGAGCTCTAATACTTCTTATTGATGGTTCAGAACTAATGATAATAGGATGAACCTAACAACCAGGTCCCAGATCAATAATATAGCACTTAGCTCAGGGATGTGCAAACCTACTTACATGAGGGCCAAAAAAATCGGATTGCCAAAGACTTTGATTCATTAATTTTTATTCAAAATTCATTAAAAAAAATATTAAGACACAAAATAGACTGATATGAACAAGTTTACATACATTGAAAATGTATAGGCCTATCGATGATAAATACCTTAGTGTCTTAGTATGTATTTAAGTTCGTTTAGAATATTTATATGATGGGGTATGAGATGAATTAAACGAATGTAAAAATAATAGCAAGGTAGCGCCATTTGGGGAAATTTGATTATGTCATTTCTTACATTACCCAATACACAGCAGTAACGACTTTAATTGGACTTTGGTGTGGTTATTAAAAGTTTATTAATTAAAGTACCAAAATGTGACCTGATTTTTAACAACTTAAGTCTGTCTTCCAAATATCTTTGTGTATGAAACGTGCTGGATTGTGTACTGAATGACGTCACACGCTCAGCCAATCAGTTGTCTTACTCCATCTGGCGCTACCTTATATTCTTTTTACATTGAATGAAACTGTGAATGATCTTCGAGCACAGAAAACGACCCAACACATTTAAATTATGCATCCCACGGGCCGGATTGAACACACCGGTGGGCCGTAGTTTGCCCATCCTTGACTTAATTAAATGTATGAATGTTATAATGAATGGATTATAAGGAAGAATGTTAACATTAAGTTACTATTTGCGTTTTTTATTATTTTATTATATTTATATTTCCTCCTATTTTCATACTTTTTTTTTCCAAAATTCGGATTCGGATTCGAGATCCGAATTTGTAAAATAATGACTTTGAACCAAATCTAATNGTGTGTGTGTGTGTGTGTGTGTGTGTGTGTGTGTGTGTGTGTGTGTGTGTGTGTGTGTGCTGTATTCGAATTCATGTGATTCCTTTTCAGAGCACGATTCCTTATAGTAAAATTAAATAATCCGATATTATAACTCAACAAACGCTGCCTGAGGTTTGTTTAGCTTTCGAGAAATGCTGATAGTCATGATCTCGTAGTGAATTTGTACTCTGCTTGTGCAACCGTCGATGCATACAATATTCCATCAATAACTCACAATTTAAATCATATTGTATGAACCAAATTCAGTTTATTTAAAAATTACAACTGGACGAATATAAAATAAAGTTCATGGGTTCGATTTTAGTGTTCAAGCTACTATTTTTCAATATATTGATTATCACATATTATATCTAATTAATTATTTATTTAAGACAATTTTGTATCCAAAATTGCCTATATATTTAATTACATGTTACACTAGAACAGGTATTTATAATAAGGTGCTATTAATTTTAGAACTACAAAATAAATACACATGTATCTATTTTTCCTATTTATTTAATCAAGATTTTATGGATATTCTATCTGTCTTGATACCCGTGCATGTTATATGAATTAATTAATTATGATAATGAAACAGGGATAATAAATGTAGAATGTCAGAGGTAATATACCCTGATTTCCGTGGAGGGAAATTGGGAAAACATTTAGAAAAAGAACAGCCGATCGGGGTTCGAATCGCCTCGTAAACGGATATACGGTATGACACAAGAATGATGTGTTAGAAGATCATGTGACCTTCGATGCAAGTCACAAGATTTTATTATTCATGGAGGATTAGCTTTAAATATTTTGGTTCGAACCAATGATGTACAAGACAACTTAATCTTNTTTTTGCTAATTTTGTTTTCACTACATATGAAATATATTATTTTGGAATGAATCTGTATATTTACAAGTCAAATACAGCCATTAAAATCAAGTTGGAAGGTAAATCATAACGTGTACAACACGCAGTACTGCAATTTTTCGCGTATATTTTTCATAGCCTTACTCTATCACGATACGCAAAGTAAACATACGTAGTTACCTTGCTTACATAACTGCGTAGATAGGTGGATGTTTCTGTTGTTCTTCGTTCGTGCAACAGCAAGATGATCCAAAACGATCCTACTAGCAAGGCCAAGTGTTTAAATCCCTCGTTCTTACTTTCCCATATCAATAGAATTATTGTGATCGTGAAAAATCAATCTCGAGATTATGACAAATTTTTACATGAGCACGAACTCAAAAATTTGGATTTTATAGTTCTGTTTGTCCCCATTTCTGTCTGTCTGTCTGTCAATCCCTGACCACAGATCCAAAACGGTTTGATGTATTTTGTTCAAACTTGATATTTAGATTTTATAGGCCTGTACCATCATAAAAAATTTTAAACCCTGGACGTTCAATTAAGGGTAGTTTACTGATGAATAATTTTTTTGGATTACAAATTTTCAAAAATAGTTTTAAAGATTTTGTTTAGAATGCATATCTAGAATTTGTTTGACATGACAAATAGCACCATATAAATGGTTTATAGGCCAAAATTCGATGAAGGGTTGTTTATTGATGACTGATTTTTCAAAAACTTGGAAATATTTTACAAATGGCTGTAATGATTTTCATCCAAATGGGTATATTGTGAATGTTTGACATGACAATTTTTGTTTTTGGGGTGGAAATTTATTTATGAATAGTTGATTGATAACTGATTTTTCAAAAAACGGGAAATACTTTACAAATAACTCTAATTATTTGGTTCCAAATGGATATCGTGATAGTGTTTGAAATAACAAATAGCTTTAATTACTTGTTATCTTGTTAAAAACTAAATTATGGGTAGGCTAATTCTGATTTTTCACATTTTGAAATATTTTTACAAACATCTCTAACTATTTGGTTTACAATGGGTAATTTTAGTGTGTTTGATATGATAGTTAACAGTGAATACCTGTTTTGGGGTAAAAACTCATTTATGGGTAGTTTATTGATGACTGATTTTTTCAAAAACTTGAAATATTTTAAAAGAAATGGCTCCAACGATTTGGTTTCAAATGGGTATCTTGGGAATTTTTGATATGAATACTAGACCTTTATATTTGTTTTTGGGGTAAAAACTCACTATGGCTAGTTTACTGGTGACAGATTTTTTAAAAACTGGAAATATATTTTAAAATAGCCATAACGATTTGGTTCCAAATGAGTATCCTGTAAATTTTTTACATTACAAATAGCCCTGTAAATTACTTTTGGGTGAAAATTCGATAAAGGTTCGTTTATTTAGAAGTAATTTCTGAAAATTCATATTATTTTGTAATAGCTATAATGTTTTTGCTTAAAATGTATATCTGGGGAGTGTTTGACATGAACATTAGAAACAAAGCTGTATAGGCCTACTTGTTTTAGGGGGAAAATTTTGCTATGATTAGCTTACTGATGACTTTTTGTTTTAATTTGAATATGTAAAAAAGGGCTTCATCTATTTGGTTCAAAATTGATATCGGGAGACTATTACACATATCAATAGTAACGTATCTTTATTTATCTAAAATAAGTTAAATCAAGGTTAGTTAACTCACTAAAAAATCATAGAAGAGATGAATGTTTTGTAAACCAACCTTCAAGAGTGAATTCAAAATGGGAATTTATCAATAGTGTTTTATGATAAATGAGAATACATTTTTACTTCTACAAGTAGCAAATAATTTTAGGGTACCCTACAAATATTTTTTTAACTTGAATTTAGAAAAATATATTTAAACAATTTGATTTAAAATTTATGTATAAACAGTGATTATTGTGATTTACAAGTTTTTTTAGGAAAGCACACTTAAGGATATTTTACTAAAAACTTATTGTTGAAAATTGTCCTCGAGGCTATACTATACAATATGAGGAAATGTTTTTGCGATTGTGTCGAACCATTTATTATCTAAGCACTGCGGCTTACTACCCGTTTGGGCTATACGCATATGTACTAGATATGCTAATGTGTTTAGGATGCGGAAGTTTGAACTTAGGGGAAATGAACCCTAATTTGCATGGAAACTGAATGTAGGGCAATATAATTATGAATAACACCCCCAGTACTCCCGGCTAGGATCTCCCCGTCATCGGTGGTTCAATTTATTGTGAGCGTGACGCCTTAGATCACGCGGCCACTTAAGCATCCAATTTTTGTTTGTCTTTTTTTCAAATCCTATACTTGAAAAATTATAAATTTTTAAATGAAGAGAAAAAGTTTCCAATAAATTCCAGGACACCCTTGACAGATATTCAACAACTATGGAGATCACCATGTGAAGAAAATTAAATTTTTTTATTACTACTGGATCAAAATTCTATTTATTTTGATATGAAAAATGTGTTACTGTAAAACTTCAAAAACACTCACCTTTTCTCACGTTCTCTTCAATCCAACCATAAATAATATTCAGTGCAGCCGGTTAAGCTCGAACTTAGACCTCACAGCTCACTCATGATTGTTAATCGCTCCTTTTTTTTATCACCACGTCTTGCTAGCCGTTTGGTTTATACACTTATGTAATAATTATGATATTTAGTTGAGGATGACGAAGGTTGAATTTAAAGAAGTGTACCTGCATTTGCACGGATAAAGAGTGGGGAAACTATTTAAGAAAAGCCACCAATATTACACCCAACCGGGATCAAACCACAATCTGAGTAGCGCCTTAGACCATGTGTCTACCGAAGTTGGTGTTAACCATTCTCATCATCTTGAAGGTCACTTTTATCTAGAAGGCCTAACATGACAAGGTTTAATTAAAGTTTTTTTATATCATAAAGACTATCTAATTATTATATTCTTAATTAAGATAGTTTAAACTTATCATTTTTATATTTGAGAGAATATCTAGGTGCATGCCTAATTATCTTTAATTACCTTTATAAATAAGAGATTATCGTGATAATGCATTTGTAATTAATGTGAATACATATGTATATATGAGAGAGTAACTGGATCACTATCACAAAACATGCAAAATTAAATTCCAAAAATCTTGGTGTATAGGCCTAAAGCTTAAAATTTTCAAATGTTTTTTAATTATTTTGACTTACACACCCTCTAAAAATATAATAAACAGTTTAGCAATTAACTTTTTTTGTTAATGATTCTAAAAAATAAAGTTCAAAATGACACAGCAAGGCAATAACAATACGGTCAGGACAATGAATCTGGTAATAGAAAACCAAATAAATACCAATAAGTTAACATTTGTAAATACTTGTCCTTTTAATTGAAATCATCCATAATAGTCGGTATTTACAAAAAGCTGTCATAAATAATTTTCTGAGAGTATTTTCTAGGAAGTTCGGCAAAAAAAGATTGGAAAACTGGTTAGAAATCTGTTTTTATAATTTTACTTTACCTTGGCTATGAATTCTAGTACTTTCTCTACGTGACTGTCATAATTTTTTGTTTAGAAGAATGGAATGTTTTCTTTATATTTTACTGCCCCTGACCTTAATTTTTCTTTCAGAAATAAACTGCGTTTTTTCTGATTAGCAGATACTTAAATAAACTTTAAAACGATTTGCTTTAATTCAAAAATCTTTATATTTTATTTGTTTCCTGAAATAATTGGTACGTGTTGGTTCAAATTATACTTCTTTCTCTCTAAATATATTTATGATGGATTAAATAGCTAAGCCATCATATTTTTAGTTAAGCTTATAGTCGCACCTAAATACACTATTATTTAAATAGAAAAATTATATCTGTAAACGGAAATCGAGCCCGGGAACTCTTTGGATGAACGAAAAATTACCCTGAGCAGGGTACGAGTCCTGGATAGCTCAATGGTTAGAGCTTTGGCGTTCTAAGCTAAATTCATATTTAAAGTATATATATGTATGTCAAAATCATATAATTTTTTAGGTGAATCTAATATTTTAATGTAAGTAAGGACTGACCAGAATAAAGACTTTAAGACGCATTCTGAAAAGGCTTACTAAAATATTACAAATAATAGGCCTACCTATATTATATATAAATATATTGTTTCTTTATCTCAACAAATAGGCTTTTTTATTTAGTAATTATAATTTATATGTTTTACTTTAACCAAACTCAAATTGATAAGAAGAGACCTATATTTGCCGATTTTGCGAGCATGACCCAATAAGGACTTACAGGTTCATATGATTTCTCATTTTAATTTTATCAGTCCAGTATAATTGTAGTGAATGAACCTCAACCTCCTCGTCACTGGCAAACTAGGCCAGATGAGCTTGACATTTAGTCCGCGTGCCCACCGATGTGGGCCATAATTTACTATTAATAGTACCGGTATAGTGTAATGTAAAATAAAATATTATAAGTTGGCCACTTAAGACTATAGACAAAGAACCATTTGCAGGAACGAGACTGGATGTTATCAGAGTAATAGTGTAGTGATAGTGGTGAACTATGCCTGTGTAAAAAAAACTGCGCTGTCATCTGACCAAGAAATGTCGTCGGAAAAGGAGTGGAGCTTTAGTGACAAGCTACGGCTGCACAGTAAAACTACCTTATCAATGAGGGCCGTATTTTGTATTCTAGTTCCGGGAGTAAACCAATCTCCTAGTACACGAATAACGAGCAGGTCGGGTTGAATGGGGGATTGGCTGACGTCCAAATAAAGACTTTGGGCCAGTTTCATAGTCAGATTTAGTACGCCTAAATTGCGAATCAATACTAAATACAGGATGACACCTACCTAGACCAAAATGGACTGGGCCAGTTTCATATGCGAAACTGGCCCAGTCCATTCTATTTCAGGTAGGTGACGTCTTGTATTTAGTATAGCGCCGCACTTGAGGCGTACTAAATCTGACTATGAAACTGGCCCTATGGGCCTATATACACCCCTAAACTACCACTCAAACAACAATCAGACTATTTATTACAAAAACCACAAAGTCCAAACTTTTCTTAGGAAGATTTATTCGAAGATGATTTGTTGTCAATTTTTTAGGCTATTTTCATACATACGTTCTTAGCAGCATATATCGTATAGCATATTGATTATAGTGTATTTTGAAGTATCACCATATAAGTTTTATCTCGATAATCTCGACTTAGAACAGATACCCCTCGTGGTAAGTAGGACTTAGGACCAAATTATTATCACCCTAAGCGGCCGTTAAAACCATATTTATAGGACATATTTAACCTAGGAATTTCACTATGCCGTTGGGAGGAGGGAGGGCCTTGATCTTCTCTTTGTTGGAGGGATTTTTCAATAAAAATACAAATGAAGGGTATTTTGGCTTTAATCTTTGACCATTTAACTCTCCGTTCTATTGTTCATTCATTGTTTCTTACTTAACCCCACACAACCATGTTCTCTCAGCTACCTTGGCTTTCCCACACGTCTTTTTTTCTTTTCTTTAATTTGATTTGAGGTTTAGTTGTGTGTATTACATTAATGGTTGTTTTCATCCTAATACCTCTCCAAACAGTGTATTATTAATTACTAATAGAACACCGCTTCCCAAAGAGGCACATAATTTATGTTTATATTCTCATGTTTAGCCTGCACAGAATCCAACACTGGATCCTGCCCACATCGGTGGTCACATGGTCTAAGGCGTCAGTATCGTCTGGTTTTCAAATGACAGAGGTGTTGGGGTTAAAATCCTGACTCGTCCTGCTGAGGTGGTTTCCTCTAAATTATTTACTAACCTACCTCCACGCAAATTTGGGTACCTTTCTTCTAAACGCTATATTTCACATCATTACCTCCTAAGACTAAATATACTGAGAGCCCGGACAGGTAGTAAGGCGTGGTACACATAAAAAAAATAACACTGGATCATGTTGAGTTGGCACGCCTCTCCGTATAAGCGAGCGCTGTTAGGCTATGTACTGTCCTGAGAATCTTCCCACGCTCGTAGTGTGTATGTTCTTGAAATATACGGCCCTTTATGCGCTCAAACATTGCCATTTTAAGCTGAGTAAACAAAGCTTAGTGGCGGGCTTCCGTAGCGCTACCGAGTTCGTAAGGATTTGCCTTAGTGCTCTAACATTAGTATTAGTATACTTGGTCTTAAACAGGCACTTTTTAGTCATTTGAATAAATCAGGGCATGACTTATAAACTAAGTTGACCTAAGAAAAATCACTATTAAACTAACAGAGTACTGTGGATTATTTACGTAGTCAGTATAAACAGGAGTGAGTTGAACTTTAATAACTTGGATTACGTTTATTATTACTTATTTATTTTATCACCAGGTACCTGATCAGGTAATACACATGTAATATTATCATTACTCTATTGCGGTAAGGTTGAGGAAGGAAGCATTTTAAAGGTAATCTACCTGCATTTGCGTGGAGGAGAGTGGCAAACAATTTAGGAAAAAACACCTTCAGTAGATCCAACCGGAATTCGAACCATGACCTCCCCATCATCAGCAACAGGCCAGTCCAACACAATAGCGACGCCTTAGACCATGTGGCCACTGAAGTGGGTGTTATTATTTTAGCTGTAATAGGTATTCCCTTGTATTACTATGACCGAAGACGATGCTGTATTTTTTAAAATTGGAATTAAGTTAAGTACAAAGCCACCAAAACAATCTTTAATTTTCTTAAAATGTAGACCCTACTGTTGTGACTCTATTAAAATATAACTTTGTTTAGGTGTTTATAGTCATTTAACTTAATTTCACAACTGCGACATTTCACGTTAAACTTCTTTTCAAATGAGCTAGTTTTATATAATCTATTCTTTAATGTTTTAAATTATAAAACCTAAAATATTATTTTTTTTTAATCTTATAGGGATTATTATACCTTTCACCCCCATTTTGGTGTACCCATATTTTGAAATAGTAGCTATTTCCTAAATAACTTGGGATCTCTGAAGATCTTCAACGCGTCTCAACGCTTTGGTAGGCAGCCTTACTTTCTTTGTTTGAATTGGTAAATAGTTGTGGCATTCTTTTGTTGAATAAGTTATATAGTTTTTCCAACGTCAAACACATATGTTGTTGTGTACGTCATATGTTTTTTTTAAATTGTACCTCTACACTTCTTGGTGTCCGTTTGCACTATCTGCAACTCGCACTAATATAATGACACAGAATTAGGATGATCAATTTCAAGGAAACGCATCACATCATCCTATAGAAAATAATGATGTAAAACCAATGTCAAAAATTAATACAAATTTATCTGGTCTTTGATTCGGACACCAACCTCCCGATCAGAGCCAAGCACTCTATTAGAGGAAACTGCTGGTTACTTCAACAGTAATCTGTTTTTAATTTATGTATATCTAACTTTTTTTAAATTTCAAAAATTAAGGATGACTAGTGGCAATATACCTTTGTCCAGGACAAGTTCATTGGAGCACTCCAGAAACTAAAAACCTTTTCCGACCAGTGTGCTACTTAAGGACCAGCTGAATTTTGAAATAGTCTAGTGTGCCACCTCTTAATTACGTTTATTAATGAGTATTTAAAAACAAAAAAATGTTTAATACTACGAAATAAAATGATTGACAAATAAATGGTAAATTTTGAATTATATCTACATTTTAAAGAAGGACAATTTATTGGATTGTCAAAGTGAGTGTTTTAGACCAGATTAAGTTCAATAACTTAAAGTAAAATCTTTGAAAGCAATACCTTCAGTGAAAAAATTATACTAAATTAATACATATGTTAAAATCAAAAGCTCGCATAGTGCCTAATCGTTTGCATACAGGCTAAATTTAAAACATGTTGATATGCCATCTTTAGCTAGCCAAGATATTTATCTTCATCAGTAGATAAGATACACTTAAGTACGACCCAAGAGGATTTCTATGCGTTGAATTCACAAAGTACATTGTGTCATGACATTGAATGACATGGCTGTCAAAATATTATTGACTCCAAATAAGTATACCCCTTTGGAAACAGTTTTATTTAATGTTTAATATTGTTCTTGTCAGGGTGGCACGTTAATAGCTTGTCACCTAGTGCCATCCTTCCTTTAGACGTTGGCTATCGCTTTCTTAGGGATCTTAATTTAAATCCCAGTTTGATAAAAAAAATGTTGGATTTCATTTGTTGCAAAAGTAGATATGAATGGATTAGGGATTTTTATTTCCATATAAGTGTGTTTCCAAATGTTGACAACCCCAATCTTGTAAGACAATAATTTAAAAAAATAAAAGGCGTGACGAAAACTTGTGAAAGCTGTTTATCAAGTGTTTACATTTTTATGGTCCCAACTATACGAGCCGTTTCCCCCCACATAATACAGTACCTGTACAATACCTGCTGTGTCCAGTCTGTTCTGTGACGTCATACAAAAGTAATCTCTATAAATAGTGCGAGTCATCTCCCTTGTGTCTTGTTCAATGGCGGAGCACGGCTTTTAGCTTGGGGAGCCGGTATGTAAATGTTCTTCGTATAATAAATAGCTGGCTTAAAAGCTTCAGACACCGTGCACTTTCTAGAGTAGAGATAACGTGGAAAGAGTGGTATGGACAGCTTCTAACACAAACCGTTCAGAAAAGAAGAACTTGCAATAACTTTCTCTAGTTATGTTTTGTTCTTTACATCAAAGTGTTGTATCGGCAGAACAATTGTAAACTGACTTAACATAGAGCAGCTCAGCTGACAAACTCAACAAACCCTAAAACAATAAATTGTTGGCCTTAATATGTGAGTGCGAGAATTAACTCATATACCAATAATAAATAACACGTTAGTTAAAAACCTAGGACCGAACCAGGGGCTTTATAAGCGTTTAGTTGGCCTCCATAACTTCCTGTTACCCACTTAGATGGCCATATGGTTTCAGGCGTCACTCTCGCAATAGGTTGGTCTGCCGATGACGGGAAGATAGGACTTGAATCCTGTTCGGGTGTACTGTGAGAGTATAAATGGCTTTCTATTCTCCCATCATTCAAATTCTGATACATTTCCTGTAAATTCAACCTATCTCATTCCTAACACGTTAGCGTACATACTTAATATATTCGTGCGTCTAATGCATTTGATGAAAGGAAGGTTGGGGTTCAGATCCAAGACTAGTATAGACTAGTGAGGGTATGGTTTCTTGTATAGCTACCACTATCGCTACACAAAAATGTGGGTATATTTCCTGTTGATTCTGGCGTCTTGATCTGTAATATATTAGTGTAAATAAGAAGATAGCTCATACGGGTAGTAAGACGCGATGCACATATTATATCAACACCCAACTTAACCTAGGACACCACGTCTAATACAACACAAATGAACCTAGCGTCTAGATATTTGCTAAATTGATATCATGACAAATGTGTTTACACTTAGTAATTATCCTCGTCAACACAACCCAGAATCAAACCAGAATCCCCTAGATTGTGAACGATTCTACAAACCACTAAGCTATGGATACGAGCGAGTTTGTATGTACATTTCGTTCACCCTATAAGATAACAGTCTGATCTTGACAAATCATACTATGGCACTATTTTATAAGCAACACAATAGTGTAAACCATCAAAGTAAGTCTGTTACCATCCAGTATAAATAATAGTACGTATACAATGTATTACAACTAGATGTTTTTTCTTATGTCAACAACACGAAGGTTGGTTTGGTGTGATTTCTATCCATCCGGAGCTGGGCGTGCACTCAACCCTTTGGCTGGTTAGTGTTGTCTGCACCATCTGGTAAGATATCCCGTGTACTATGGGAGTTCAAGAAGTGTGGTGGTTCCCCGTTGCCTTCTACACTGAATGTCTATGAGCTAGCTCAAAAGGGCCTACTAATTTGGCCGGAAAGGTATTCTCACATAACTTCGAGGGTTCTTTTACGTGTCACAATTAACATGGGACTGACGGATTTACTTCCTATCTGAAGAAAGTTGTGTTGCGGATTTTTTTTATATCAAGAAAAATCCGTTGACCTCAACTGGGTTTGAACCCACTAATACCGGGTCCTGAGGTGAGCACTTTACCCCAAGCTCTAACTGGCGTAAGGTGGTTGTCAATTCTAACAAAATAAAACTAGTCGAGCTCAGTTTATCTTCATGTTTTTAAAAATGGAAATAAAAACTTTTCAAACTGACATTCTTCCCTAACTAATTACAAACGAGAATTGTCTCGTCTTATTATCTATCAGGGCCCCCCCTTCCCTCATAAAACAACCCCCTCTCCTTCTCTTATTCGCAGCATCCATCAACAAACTCATAATGAGAAAAAAAATTAAAAAATTACCTAAATGTAAAATTCACCACGCCGGATACAAGAAGGGGAAGGTGAAGGGCGAAGAAACAAAATAAGCTAAGTAAAGTAAAAATTGAGATAGAAAAAAAAAAAGATTAACATGAACAAGGGGAGAAAAAAAGTTTTGTCTTCACAAATTTGCTTTTAATACATAAAGTGTGTTGAAGTAGATAAGAAACCGGGTAAGGAAGGGGGAGACGAGTTCTGTTGAAAAACACAGCGACTTAGTAATTAGCAAGTGTCATGGCTGGCTTTGCAACGAGTAATTAACTTACTGGGGAACAGGTTTAGGAAGAGAACCTCAACTACTTTTAAAGTTTGTTCTAAATCAATGATATATGGTGTATTGTATATGGCCAGGGAGGGATTTCCCATTAGGCCGCCTAGGGGGCGACATGGCATGACGGCAATTTTTTTAATTGTATTAATTGTATTTCATGTATTAATATTTGATTTACCACATGAATCGTCCCCCCACAACAATTTTACTGTGCGTCATCCTTCGACTTCCTCTGGTTGTATTGTCTTAGTTGTTCCTTCATTTATATAATAAATTATTCCAGAGCAGATATCGTCAACCTCAACTGGTGTTAATTTAGGTAACAGTGACAGTAAAATACCTCCAGCTTCATATCCTAATGACGACGTAAAATGTACGATTGCAAAAGGAGGACCAGAAAATGCAGCTGCCGATCACCAGGGGCGTGTATTTTCGCACCTTAATAAGGACCCAGGTCTGTGGCCGGAAATTAATGACGAATCACGAGATTATGTGACAGTTCACGGTGTTGAACAAAACTTGGACGTAGACTTCAATGCTTCAAAGCGCAAGTATCCTGATAAAGAAAGACATGTTACAAGGCATATCAACAATGGGTGAGGACAGGTTATCGGACATAGCACTGCTGAACATTGAAGGAAAGATGCTGCGGGATATGGATTTCAACGACATTATCAATGCCCAACGAAAGGCAAGAAGGAATGACTTCCCAAAATAGGAGGTGACAGTGAACTGACAACATTTGTAAATTTTAGCATTTTTATAATAAGTTAATTAAATGAGTACGTATTGTTATAACTTAATGTATATTGTTTAGTAGCATACATTTTGCTATGCATAGCATATTCAATATTTTAAAATATTTCAATTTCATAGTTATTTTTTACTAAATTCTGTAGGCCCTACCTGTTAACATGTAATTTTTTACGCTCATTTTTTTGTAGATTAAAATTTATATTGCTGTAATGGTAGGAGAAATTACTGTGCATGATTATTGGTTATATACATGTATATTTTAAATCCAAAACTATGATAAAAAAACTTAAAATGATACATAGAAGTGTATCGCCCTCCTTTAGGGTTAAAAAGGGAGGAAGGGGGGCGGCATTTCGTCGTGGGCCTACAGGCGGCAAGGTAGTAAATCCGGCCCTGTATATGACCCCTGACAAATGTATATTGAGAGTAAGTCAAAGGCTATCTAAGTAACTTTTTTTTTAATAATATAACTTTAAATCATTTATTTTGGTAACATTTGCTTATCCTACCAATAAGTATTCACCCTACTTCCAAGTTCAAGCAGAATCTAATAGTATTTTTTGTGGCCAACTATTCACACCAATATTATATTTATATTAATGGACACTATACACAAACATATAATTGTGTGGGAATATTATTAATCATAAAATATCTAGGTAGCTTGCGTTTATTCTATAGTTGTTGCTTTAACATAATAAATCCATCAAGTTCCATTACATCTTATTTACTGAAACAAAGATTATTTTTTAGGATACAACTTGAAGATTGGAGACAGAGTTTTTTTTATAGCTCTACGCGTCTTATACGGGCAATTATTTATTATCTGAAAGCCATAGAATGAGAAGGATAACTTTTTAAGGTTATTGCACCAGCTTTACCTGGAGAAAATGAGAAACGCTGTATCCAGTAATTTAAACCAAGCCTTCTGTAGATCAGACTAAGAAAATTAGTGTTATTAGGTTTATTTAAAGTTTACTTTCCAAACAAACTGAATAGATCAGCACACGACTTAATAACTAGCCTAGTACTAAAACCAACACAATACAGTCCTATGACAGATAATTCTTCAATGACACATTAATTATAACCACGAAGGAATTCGAACCCGGGACTTACACCTTAAGAAATATGTGTTCAAACGACTGAGTTAGATTGTCCCCTCTTATTTCAAACCAGGGTTACATATACAAATCTTTATTTTATTTAGCTGTTTTACTCTACATGTTGCATGGAGAGTATTATATTGTTCGTATTAATAGATCAAACGCTATTTGTATAGTCACCGTGTGAGTATTTTACTGGCTAAAAGTAATTTATTTTATTTTATTTTGTGAAACTGACAACGTGAGGTCCTTTAAAAAATGTTTTGAGCTAGTCATGGTTTATTTGAGGGAAAAATGCACTTTTTATTAACCTACGGACCTATGAATCTACGGAAATATATTGAATCATTGAGGTAGGTGTTTAAACAGAGGAGGATTTATGGAAGTATTTCCATATTTGACTCCGTCTGGTTGTCAGCGCTCTGGCCTTTTCCAAGAGAAAGCTTAATTTGGCTATACACAACTGTCCCTGACCAAAGTTTCAAGAACCCTCTTCGGTGGCCCCGTGGCCTAAAGCGCTACTCCCGCAGTAGACTAGACTGCCGATGATTGGGAGATCGAGATTCGAATCTCAGTCAGGTGTATAACCCGAATGGGTAGTAGGACGTGGTGCTAAAAAAAAGTCTTCAAGAACTAATGGCAGGTTTACAAGCCTAAATTAACATATTTAGAGTTATAACTCAACTGACGAGCTCAGTGCTTCGAAGGGGTTTGTTTCAACGCAGAAAAGTAAACGCGGGTGGTAAAGCTAATATATACTAGTTTAACCATTATAACTAGTTTAAATCATTTTAGATCATTGTAATTTTTAGGCATTCACCAATCCCCCAAGTCACCGGCTAAAATACCTCTCTAATTAAGGAGTTCTCCAGAAAAGGGGCGCATTTAATTCTGAAGAAAATAAACACGTTTGTATGCTTCAAATATCTTGAAAGGGTTCTTAACTTGCAATAATAACTTGACTGCCAGCTATGAATGAGATAGTTACACTATATAGAGGAGTAACTGAGTAATTTACCCGCCTCGGTGGCGTAGTTAGCTAACGCGCTAGTCGGGTTGAGCTCGACTGCCGAGGAGGGGGAGATCGAGGTTCGTATCTCGGTCGGGTGAACTGGGGGTGGTTTTTCCTAAATGGTTTTCCACTCTCCCTCCACGCAAATGCGGGTTATTCAACATTCCCAATTCCTAACCCATTATCGTAATTAGTACTTAAGCGTATAATCCGAACGGGTAGTAAGACGCGGTGCTAAAATAAAAATAAAACTGAGTAATTTAAAAATGCAATCTAGTTTAAAAACAAATAGGGCCTATGAGCACATGTCCCCGTTGTTGGAAGCTTCTCTGTAGCTAAATGGTTGTTTCATAAGGCCAACATAGCTCTTAAAGTCATATGAGATCATACAATTATATATTCACAGGGTTCTAAATCAATATTTATACTAACTTAGTACTAACTGGTTATAAGCAGGTTTCACACCCAGTTAACAGAGTGGTTAAATGCACAATTAAGTTCAAACCTAGTGGATTGCATCAAAATTCATTTTCTTGAATTATTCAATATGAGAAATCTAAATTGATGTGATTGTAAACCTTGTGTTATTTTATAGCATTCACACTTCACATATATCTATATTACTTTTAGTAAGTAATTGCCTTCAGCCATGTTAATTTCGCTCTCGTATACTGAGGAAGACTGCAGTACGCCACTATATACTACTTGGATAAAACCTTACTAAAATAATAAATATTGAGATTCAAACCAAGGTACCCTAGACTTGTAACGGACCACTTTAACCACTATGACACGGAATCGATATAGCCGTCATAAGCCAGAGTAAATCTCTTCTGTTTATTGTGCTACAAATACATTAAATTGTAAATCGGTGTAGATGATCAGAGACCGTTAGATCATTTTATTAAGGTCCATCCCCTCCTCTTCCTTCATCTAAGGGAACTTGACCCCTTTCGGTTTTGGTAAATTTCGATTAGCTATTCTGTATCTCATTTTTTTTAAGTTAACTTAATTGTTGATTAAGAGAAAGATATAGCTTTAACAACAATTTTTGTTTTGATGAATGCAATTAATGTTCTTTATACTTAAAACGTTTACTCCATACTTCCATTCGCCCCTTCACTAAGCCATATTTATGACCTTGGACCCCCTCACTTTGTTGGTTAGGGGTAGAGAGGGGGGTATACCGTAATATGCACCCCTTAATGAACTATAATAGGCCTACACACACTTAAGAACTGGTATACTAACATGGAAAAGCTTAGATTCTACTTAGCACTTTTGGCCGTGGTATGGAAAAAATAAGTATGTTCGTCAAAATTTCTAAAAAAATAATAAGATAAAGTTGCTTCTTTCAAGCATCTGAAAAACACAAAACTTGTTAGCTCCTCCAAACTCCTGATTATTATGAGCTATTAAATTCGACTTCCACAGCAAGAAGTGTTAATATTTTGTTCCCATACCACACACGTTCCCATATTTCAGAGTAATTTATGTTAAATATAGCTACTGTACCAGTTTGATGAGTATTGTTGAAAATGTCAGTGAACTAACTGGTTCTCCGTTACGTATAAAACTAGCACGCACCGTATTTTAATGGTGTGTCATATTTTAAGTTCATCTAAAAATTGGTCACAATGAATATATTTCCTTTAAATAACAAAAGAACCTAATTTAAGTTTATTTAAAAAAAATAATAATGTTCTTGCCAAACCAGAATTTTATACATAGCAGCGGGGTTTCTAAAGAATTTGTTGTGTCGCATTTATTATACTTATACGTTTACAAGTTGTTTGCTATCGACCTACCACCGGCGGAGAGTAGAACAACATGAAGATAATGGTGGATTTATATTATTATTATTATTATTATTATTATTATTATTATTATTATTATTATTATTATTATTATTATTATTATTATTATTATTATTATTAGCACCGCGTCTTACTAGCCGTTCGGGTTATACGCACTTACGCTAATGTATAATGGTAGGATGATTGTGAGATGAAATGGAGGACCTACAGTTTAACGTGGAATCCGAACCACGGTAGAGGCCTGGCATTCCTCACATTCACAAGTTGTGATTAATACACATCTTGTCAGAGGTGAAGGAAGGGTTTGGAAATCAGATAAATCTGTCACTCTGGAGGCGATGCTCCTATTCTAGCTCACAAACTTATTTAGTCATTTTTTTATGTTTCGTTTATTTATCTTTGCGAATATTGATAACTATAGGGTGAGCTGGTGGTCTAGGGGTAAGGTGTCAGACTTCTATGCTGAGGGTCCGGGGTTCAATCCTCGGTCCCGGCACAGATTTATCTGATTGCCAAACCCTTCCTTCACCTCTGACAAGACGTGTATTAATCACAACTTGTGAATGTGAGGAATGCCAGGCCTCCACCGTGGTTCCGATCCCACGTTAAACTGTAGGTCCTCCATTTCATCTCACCATCACCCTACCATTGCACATTAGCGTAAGTGCGTATAACCCGAACGGGTAGTAAGACGCGGTGCTAATAATAATAATAATATTAATAATAATAATAACTATAGGCCTACAGTGTTTATCACCGTAGGTAGATCCCCAAACTGTTAGAGAACAATATCATCGGCATCAACGACTCCTTTCATATTCAATTCAAATACCAAGAAGTGTTGCATAATATCAAAATATTATTGTCACCATGTATGCCTTTTATGGATGAAAAATAAAGTACCTCTACAGAAAAGTTCCTCGACACACGAGCTCTAAAGATATGTTTCTAATATCTCACGTGGCAGATATTTCTTGACTCCATAAAAAAAGGTTTTTGTCACAACTGCCCAAAAAAAATTAGTGCCTGTTTCAGATATAGTTTCAGGTCTCATTATTCATACAAACACCTGCCTTTGTCTCTGCTGAACAATGAACAGAAGTAAGGGCGTAGTTCTGAAGTATTGGAGTAGCCTTGAGTCCTGGTCTTTGGAATTATAGTTACAAGAATACACACTTAGCAGCGCTGCCAGCACGTAATAAATAGAGGAGAGCACAACTGTTGTATGCAGATGTGTTACGAGACTTATGGGTCAGGTTAGATACATTTAATGGTTAGTGACAGACTGAAATAAGGCTCAATAGGATCACCAAAACAACTACTTGGTAACATGGGATTCCTCTTGGTCTAGAAACCTATCTATTAAATACAACCGCCAAAAAGTAAAGATATCTACACCGGTGGGCACTCAAACTTTACGTCGAGATCGTCCAAACTGGTTTGCCTGGGACGGGGAGGTCTGGATTGTAAACCTGGTAGGGTGCAATGAAGATTCTTTTACAAATGATTTTCCACGCTCCCCCACACACAAATGCAGGCACACTTCCTTAAAATTATACCCTTCTTATCCTTGTCAAATTAGTGTAGTTAAAATGATTATATCTCGGATGGGTAGTAAGATTCAGGGGGGGAAAAATAAGAAGAGAGTAAAATGGATCATAGTAAAATATAAGTACCCCTTTTATATCTACAACTAATTACAATTTGATCTACTTCGTTGGCCGAATGGTCTAAGGCGCTACTTTCACAATAGACTGGACTGCCGATGAGAGGGAGACCGTGGTTTGATCCCGACCGGGTGTACTGAGATAGTTTTTCCTAAATGGAATCCACATAAATTCAAGTACACTTCCTCTAAATCCAACCTTCCTCATCCCTAACATACTATAGTAATAGTACATAAGCCTATGACCCGAACGGGTAGTATGACGTGGTGATAAAAAAATAAGTATTTGAGTGTAATTTAATTGATTAATAATTCCGAAATGGAAAGGATACGTTACAAACAAATATTAATAGGACAATTATTTATAAATTGGTGAATTAGGCAAACTTTATTTAAAACAAAACATAGTACAGTGCAATTTAAAAAGTCATATTAATTTGATAAATAAACTCTTACAAAACAAATATTTACTAACAGGTACAGGTACAACCACGAATTGAGTAATATTTTTTGAATATTGGTAATTACATATACATTACTAGGAAAAATAAGGTTTCTTCAACAGTTATAGATATAGAATGTTACTCAACCAAAGAAACTACTGATAACCAACAAAGAATCACTTTATGAACAACCCATTAAAAATACATAAATAATTTTACGATAATTATATGAATTCACAAGAATAAATAATTATATATATCACATATTTACGATAAATAGAAAAATAAAGTAGGGATATGAATATATAATTTCGAGCAAAATGTACCCACATTTGAGTAGATAGAGAGTGGTAAATTAAAATACACGTCATTAAATCCAGCCAGGATTCAAACTTTATCCAACCTATCACAAACAAGCAAGACAAGCGTGAGAATTACCTTATTCCACGCGTCAACTGATGCGGATTATAAAACTACCATACCTAAATATCACCTATAAATCAAACATGTATTAGAATGGGGAAAGAAAATTTTGAAAGATTTTAAATTCACTAAAACTTTAGTCTCGTTAATTAATTAAAAAAACACTTGTGTGCCTTGTAAAAATTGATATTGAAAAAAGAATGTATTATTATTTTGTTGTTTGTTGATATAAAATGCTAGGTTTGATGCTTTATCTTATTCGGCAGCTCGTCTGTCTATTGAATTAAGAGTCTTGAGTTCGATTCACGGTACAGCATAGCGCCAGGGGGGCTGGGAGTTGCTTATGTTCTAGAAACACGTTTATTTATAAGTCTTGTGTTGATATGATCATTTTTTTTAACCACCGCGTGTTACTACCTTTTCAGGTTATACGCTTGTGTAGGCTTACCAATAAAGCTAATTAGCTGGGGATGAGTAAAGTCAAATGAAGAGGAAGTGTACAGGAATTTGCGTGGAGTGATGGTGGAAAACCATTTTTGGGAAAACCTTCAGTACACCCGAATGATATTTGAACCCCAATATTCCTGCCATTGGCAGTCTAATCTAACATGAGAATTACGTCTTAGACCATGCGGCCACTGAAGCAGGTATCATATTGGTCTGAAGGTGCATGCTAAATAACACTAGTAAAAACCCTAGTTGTTTATGTTGAGAGCAACAATAGGTACACGGCAAGAGGCGTCAGTCTCGTTTTGACTGGTTTGTCAGCAACGAATAGGTCGGGACTAAAATCCCGACTCAGTGTAAAGAGGTATTTTTCCTAAAATGTCTTCTCACTCTTCCTACACGCAAGTACGGCTGCATTTCTTCTCAACTATACTGTTCTCGTCTCTTTAACCATTTGTTATAAATATGCAGCTAAGCGATACGGGTTGTATGATGGAAAAATACGATCTGTATTGATGGTTCCGTGTAAACGTGACCTGTGGGACAATTTCTGAAGGCTGGTGTTCTTTGGAATCGCCCCACTTCCGGTTTGAAGGCCCGAGCTAATTGGGCTGGTTCCCATATTTACCCGCTGTATGAATTTGGTTAGTTAAATCTCCAGAGGAAAAAAGTTATGTTCGGAGAATTTTATGGTACCTACAATTTATTTTACTAGTGTTTTTTTTTACTGGCACTAATGACAATTAGAACCTCTTGATTAAGTTGAACTCGAAACCAGCTGTATGTACTCTACCTGCGCACATTAGACATTTTCACCAGGGATCCGATCCGAAGAACTCACTTAGCTCGTTAGCACCCTCAGTCGCAAAACTGACTACAGCTTTCGGGAAGAGTGTGCTAGTTTCTTTGTGATAAAACTTTTGTTATGTTATTGACTTCCTAGTACTTAGGGCTACCAATGTCGATCTATAATAATAATATTTAGCACCGCGTCTTACTACCCGTTCGGGTTATACGCTTAAGTACTAATTACTCTAATGGATTAGGAATTGGGAGGGTTGAATATAAAGGAAGTGAACCCGCATTTGCGTGGAGGGAGAGTGGAAAACCATTTAGGAAAAACCACCCCAGTTCACCCGACCGAGATTCGAACCTCGATCTCCCCGTCCTCGGCGGTCGAGCTCAACACGACTAGCGCGTTAGCCAACTACGCCACCGAGGCGGGTAATGTCGATCTAAGTCTAGTTGGTTTTAAAATTTAGTTGCTGTTGTTCTCTATAGGTGTGAAACTTGGTCTCTTGCATTACAGGATAAAAAAAAGTCTCTTCAAAAACAAGTTGCTTAGGAAGATATTTGTTTAAAAAAAAAGGGATGAGACTACTAGGGAGTAGAGGAGTTAACATAATGATGAGCTGCATACCCTGTACTCATCTCAATACATTGTTAGGATAATCAAATCTCTCCGATTACTTTGGGCGTAGTGAACTGGGGACTCTATAACCGTGTTCAAGGTATTGACCGGAAAACTCAATGCGAAGAGACAATTGGGAAGACCTAGACACAGATTGGAGGATAACACTATGATGGACATGAAAGAGATTAGGATGTAAAGAGGGGGACTGGATAGAACTAGCTCAAGGTAGGAATAGGTGCCATACCTTTGTAAGTGCGGCAATGAACGTTTAAGTTCCTAATGCCATAGAGTAAGTAAGTCACAGATTTATCTGATTGCCAAACCCTTCCTTCACCTCTGACAAGATGTGTATTAATCACAACTTGTGTATGTGAGGAATGCCAGGCCTCCACCGTGGTTCGGATTCCACGTTAAACTGTAGATCCTCCATTTCATTTCACAATCACCCTACCATTACACATTAGCGTAAGTGCGTATAGCCCGAACGGGTAGTAAGACGCGGTGCTAATAATAATAGTAGAGTAAGGTGGGGCAAGAGTACGCGTCGGGTAAGAGTACGCATTGGCTTTATTTCTATTTTGGCAAAATAGCAGTTGGCCACACTGTTTAGTTTTAGGAAGGTGTCATGGCAGATAGGTTGTCAACATAGTTTGAGCTGAATCTGAAAACACATTTTCAAACAATGCGGTAATTTGTGATTTTAAGCATTCTGATGTAATTTGGCAGTATTTAGCAAACGTAATATCTACATAAAATATTTATTAAAACTAATATGTATTGTTATATTTCGAAAGAGCTGTTTTTAATGTAAACAAAAGTGTCCACATTATTTAGGAAGTTTCTCACTAGGCGACAGCACTTCCTGGTGAGTTGTAAAACTATGAGTGGGGCAAGGGGACGCACGAAGAGGCGGGGCATAAGTACGCGCTGCGTACTCTTACCCCAACTCTTGATTACGAGTATTTCTCGCTTTATATCAATCCATTGAACCATTCTTTTCTGAATACAAATTAATATATAGCTTTATTATTACCCTTAGTAGATAGGGAAAATCAGTGGCGAAGCGTGGAATCTTTCCAGGATACCAAAAGGTTGTTTAAGACATTTAGGTAAGCCTATACAAAAATGAATTAATACATATATGTTTAATGTTAATGTATGTGATCCAATTTTTATTTCAGGACTTATAAAAAAACTACTAATCGTAAACCATGTATTGAACAAATGCTTAACAGAGCTAAGCAAATGCTTCAAGATGGATTTTCGAAACGACAAATTGCAAAAGACCTTGAAATAAGTGAAGCTACTTTGAGAAAACGTTTAAAAAAGGTAAGTTACATGGGAATTAATTAAACTTTTTAAAATTTAAAATCAAGTTTGTAAACTATGATATAAAATACACCTTGAATTAATTTTATTACTGTTTCAGGGGTTTGGTGTAAATAAACTGGGCAGGTTTGCAAAGACATTTGACGAAAGACAAGAAAATGACTTGGCTAAACATTGCAAGGACCTTGATGCGTGTTTTTACGGATTGACATTAAAAGATTTAAGACGATTAGCATTTGAATTTGCTGAGATAAATGGAATTAAAAAAACCATATGATAAAGAGACTAAGTTAGCTGGTAAAGACTGAGCATACAGTTTTATGAAAAAATTTAATTTGACACTCCGTATTCCTCAAAAGACTAGCCTTGCTCGAGTGATGGGTTTTAACAAAATTCAAGTGGAGGCATTTTTTGACAATCTTGTGGCCTTAATGTCGAAATTTAAGTTCCCGTCGACTCGTATTTTTAATATGGATGAATCGGGAATAACTACAGTTTCAAATAAAGTTCCAAAAGTTGTTTCTAGCATAGGAAAGAAAGCTGTTGGTAAAATTGTGTCTGCAGAGAAAGGACAGCTTATAACCATTGTTTGTGCTGTAAGTGCCAGTGGAAATTATGTGCCACCTGCAATAATTTTTCCAAGGAAAAGAGGAAAAGAAGAGCTAATGAATGGAGCCCCTCCAGGATCAGCTATGATGTGTTCTGATAGTGGGTACATAAACACAGAACTATTTAAAGACTGGTTGAAGCATTTTCAGAAAAATGTAATGGCAAGTTTAGAGAACCCCGTGTTGCTTATTGTAGACAACCACACTTCACACATGAGTTTGGATGCTGTGCTCTTCTGCAGAGGACATTCTATTCATCTCTTGTCCATCCCTCCGCATAGTACTCACAAGCTGCAACCTTTGGACAGATGTTTTTTTTAAGCCAATTAAAGATTTTTACTCACAAGCTTGCGACCAATGGTTATTGAGTCACCCTGGGCGTACAATTTCCCAATTTCAAGTCGCGCAACTTTTTGGCAATGCCTACCAAAGATGTGCCACAATGACTAAAAGTATTAATGGATTTAATATGTGTGGTTTTTTCCCTGTTAACCGTTACGTATTTTCAGAAGAAGAGTTTATTCCATCTGCTGTCACGGACCAATCTAATGGCTCATCAAACGCAACATCTGAGACTCAGCCATCAAAATCTTTGGATGCCAAAATAAATTCTCAACCATCAACATCTTTGGATGCCAAAATAGATTCTCAACCATCAACATCTTCGGCTGTCACGAGAGATTCTCAACCATCAACATCTTTGGCTGCCACAAGATATTCTCAACCATCAACATCTTCAGCTGATACGAGATATTATCAACCATCAACATCTTCAGCTGATACAAGATATTCTCAACCATCAACATCTTCAGCTGAAACGAGATATTCCCAACCATCAACACCTTCAGCTGCCACAAGAAACCATAAACCATTGATCTCTTTAAACTCTGTATTAGTACCTCAACAACAAACGACCTATCCAGTAGACCTGATACCATTCCCTAAAAGAACAGAAAATCAAAATAGAAGAAAGAGAGGGCAAAAATCTCAAATCATAACAGGGACACCATTTAAAAATAGTTTAATGATAAAAGAAGAAAGTAAAAATGCTATTGGTCAAGCCAGGAAATCATTGTTCAGATCTAAAATTAATACTCCAATTATGTCTATCTCAAAAAGAATAAAAACAACAAAATCAAAAGTTGATGAAGACATTTTCTGCCCCGGCTGCGAAGAACAGTATAAAGATCCACCTCTAGAAGACTGGGTGCAATGCAAGAGTTGCAAAGAATGGTGGCATGAAGCGTGTTCTAATTATGAAGGGTCGAGTGAATTTATGTGTGACTATTGTTAAATAAGTTTTAAATAACCTTTAAAATTGTTTCCCAACTAGTTTATAAGTCAAGGAAATGGATTTCTCAATGAGATAAGTTCGTTATAAAAAAAGGTAAAATAGTTTACTTTATTCAATAATGCCTCTAATGCATTTTTTTAATGTCTTGTGAAGTTTTATAATGTAAAAGTCTGTATCATAAATTGTTTTTTATAATATTAATAATGCGTTCTTTTACCCCGTAGCGAACGTACTCTTACCCCACCTATGGGGCAAAAGTATCGTTTTGTCAAATTTTGTAATTTTTAAATAATTGGTTAAAATAATTTTTTGAAAAATTATTAAAAATTTCTACTTCAATGACAATAAAATGAAGATAGTTATCCCAAAAATTGACATAATTTAACAAATTTGTTTAGCTTATACATGCGTTTAAACGTTAAGTGCGTCCTCTTGCCCCACTTTACTCTAAGTACTTAACCCTGTGTTTGTAACTCTTACGTTAAATATCTCATATAAAAACAATTATCATAAAAAACTTATTGGTTAATATTTCTACTAGGCTGCCAAATTCTCAAGTGTGGTTTGCGTTCCTGGAACCCAAGTTCGAGCTCACTCGTGTATGTATGCACTTGGTGGGTATTTTTATAGTGGTTTTTCACTCCTACTCCACGTGAATTCTGTAAAATTTACTTACAATTCCCCTTACTTATCAGGTGGAATTAGATAAATAAGTGTAAACTCCGACTATCTCAAGGGGTCAGACAGATACCCAGCGCTAAACCAAATTACTCGTACTTTATAAAGTATCTTCAGAAGCTAACAAACAGATTGCCATGATAGGCGGGTTGTAAATCTCCTCTAGTCTGATTTTACGGTGGCTGGGAGATTAAAGTTAAACTTTAAAAATGCTTTACCACCCTCCCATAACGCAAATGTGGGGACATTTCCTCTAAATCCTTATTTTATCATCCCTATCTCATCAAATAGATTAAATGCGTAGATCCTGGACGAATGGTAAGACATAAATTAAAACAAAATAGTCATATGACTGAGCACTTAGGTCAGTGTATCAAAGTTGTAAGTTCCTCATAGATTTTTCCGTGCTCCGTGCTGCCACCTAGCTGTGAGATCGTGAATCAAACTATCTGTGGAGAGCTCGCCGTTACCTCTTTCTAAATGGAACGATGAATGGGCGGGCGGTCACCCGCGACTACCTCGTAGCGAGCGGTCTGCAGATAAACGAATTAACTGATCGGTCGCGAGGAGTTAATTGCTCGACTATAATACGGTCAATTGATTACTGAAGCATTAGAGATCTATCACGTCAAACACGACGCATCTCACCCCCCACAATGGCGACCGGAAATGTTGGTTTTGATGATGTTTGAACGCCCTTTCCTGTAAGTTATTGCTTGAGTAGTCAGCATTCGAGTCAGATCATTGGAGTGGTCGTTTTGATAAAACCATGGAGGAGAGGGAGAATATAAATTTTTCATTTGTTAATAGCTTCAAATACATATTTGCTGAATTTACAAGTGTTCGTACTACTTGCTTTTAAAGTAGTTTTTACACGCAACATACAATTAGTGGGTGATAGCTCATGAACCCGCGCCACCAGTGAGCTCCAAATCAATATTTTGACCAATGTGAAGACCAAAATTTTAAATTTAATTTATTCATTTAATTTATTTAACGTTCACTTTCTGAACCGATTGATCACGATAATTTATATAAGCGAAAGCGAAAGGACGCACCACTTTTGCTAGGAAAGGTATTTTCTCATACCTACCAGGCCTCTTTTACATGCCAAAATCGACATGGGATCGACGGATTTACTTCCCCTCCGAAGGAAGTTGTGCTATGTATTTTTATCACTCAAGAAATATCCATCGATCCCAGCTAGGTTTGAACCTACAAACATCCGGTCCTGAGGCAAGCACTTTACCCCAAGACTGGCGAGGTCGACAAGTTTGTATACTAGGCCAGATTAGAACCAAAGTCTTTTAAAGTTGGTTGAACCTCAACGCCTCTAAGCCCTTTAACACCCAGGTTATTAATCACATATTCTAAAAGGTTAGGGTTGGGTGGGAAGCTGGAAGGAAATGCACCCGTATTAGCGTGGATAGAAGATGGTAGAATAACCGTGATAAATCACATCTGGAAAGTTATTCTCGGCGCACACGGTAGAAATTCGAAATTCAGCCCTTCTTCCATCCCCAAAAACCCAGTCTATCGCGATATTGATGCGTTAATTTGCGTGACAATCGATACAGGTAAGGAAACAGATGGATTCCATTTTGAATTACATTTAATAGATAATTAATTCATAAAATTGTAATACTCTGAGAATAAACTACATGTCATATCTGCGAGAGAGTTTACAATTTTTTTTAACTCGAATTCCGAAGGATATTTGAGATTTGAGGTTCAAATTTAATATTCGAAATAGAAAAAAAATCTTATTCTTATTTTTATTTTTATAAATACTATACCCCTTACTAGTGGGTTAGCCTAATATAACAATGGGCCAGACCTAGTAACCAGATCCTAAACCATTAATTTACCACTTAACTGAATGTGGATTCACATTTTAACATATTTTTTTTCATTTTGTTATTATTAAGAGTATCCATTAATTAAAGGATTGAATAACGTAAATAAAACTAATGTGTGAAAGTTAACCTCTTATGTTTAAGAGTCTACCCCAAGGCCATTTAAAGAGGAAATTAAATTTAACGCTTTTTATTCAAACCAGAAAACGTATTGAGTTCCGGCTCTTTACATTCTTCATTTAATAAGTGAAAATCGGTTTAGTGAATGTTAAATTTTAAAATAAATGAGTAATTTTTCAATTTTGTTGTATTTCTTAGAAATATAAAATCATTTCACTGGTCTCTGTTGAGGTAGTAACTGGTATCACATAAATAATTTTCAATAGACACTCAATGTTTGGAAAAACAGACGCAAATAAATATACTATCCTCCATTGGCATACCGACCTTTTTGGATTTCTATATTAAGAATTATCTACATAATTTCGATTCTCCACGAAGTACCTCCATAGTGGATGGAAAAACAGGACTCAGCTGTTTTTACTGTATCCAGTATCGCTTCGTCTGTAACAATATTTTGTTTTTGTAGCAAAAGGGAACTAAACTATTGGTATACATATATATATATAATTTTTTTTTTGATTCGCTGAAAATTCATGGAGTGGGGAGAGAGGGCACCCCCTACCTTAAAACCTTGAGTGTGTCAGTCGGACGCGCTTACACCGAGGAATATATGGATTAATCGATGTAAGTTAATTTTAGTAGAAGTACACAAAATCAGTTGGCATGACATACGTAAAACCTAAACTAGTAGCAAGACGTGGTGGAAAATACAAAGTAAAATGGGTCTCTTTCGTAACTTTTTTCAGCACCACGTCTCACTACCCATTCAGGTTATCATGCCTATGTACTAATTATACTGATATTTTAGGGATTATGAAGGTTTAACTTAGACAAAGTGTATCCACGTTCGCGTGGAGGGAGAGTGGAAAATAATTTAGGAAAAAACCTCAGTGCGCTCGACTGGGCTCGAACCTCGATTCCCCGTCTTCGGATGTCTAACCTTATACTAGAGTAGCACATTAGACCATGCGGCCATCAAAGTGGGTCGTCGTAGTTTATTGAAAGAACAACATATGTTGATAAAAACTTTTGTTTTGTTGCTGTGGTAACAAGAGATAATATTATTATAGTACATGAAATAATTAATGAAAAAGTATTATATTCACACTTGTATCTTAAAATATTTTTTTACAACTTTTAGTTTCAAAATAAAACTTTTCTAGTTGTAAACAGAGTAAGAACACAACCGCCTTGACGTTTTGTATGACGTCATCAACCGTCCTTGTTTCGACTGGTTCGCCATCTTAATTTTAGAAGATTTCCGTATTTCAGAAGCTCTCGTTTGAAAAGCATTTTTAAGTGAACTACAGACGCCTCTTCCACAAAAAATAAACATACAAACGTTTATTTTTATAAGTGTATGTTTCAATAGTGTAAAAGGGTTAGTAATTTAAAACAATAATTTTATTGTTGTTGTTGTCAATGTTCTGACTCCCAAAAGTATCAACAAATCAACATATGGTCTTACCGATCATATGGTTGGGTGAAATGATACATGCTAACTTTTCATAGTTGACCGAAACTACCTCACCTACTATGGATGCCCTATAGATGGGGGCACCTTCACACATGTCGGTGTCTCACGTGAGACAAAGATATCACCCCGTGCGTGTAGGGCTCTCAGTCTTCCAGGGCATGCGCCAACAATGTACCTCCTTTCGCTGTTTACGCGGTTTCGTGGGATGCATCACGCAGGCCATGTTTTAAAACCATTCTCGTGAGTGATGTTTGCTTTACTCGGGTGTCACCACGCCTTGTCGACAAACTACTGGGGAGGTCACAATCATCGCTATAGTTGTCTACCTGCAACATTCACACGGCGCTTATAGCCTTTATTACCACTGAGCCAATGGAACTCTGGCTGGGGAGTGTTACATTCTCAAGGCAATAGTGGACTAAACGCCCGCACGTGTAACTTGTTACATTTTATAATGATACATATTTAAATCTAGTTCTACTACTGAGAAATACACGATTCAACCCGTGATAAAGGTCCAACTCTTGATAGCTCAGTGGTAGAGGATTAACGCATTAAACGTTTGGTGCTGGGTTCAATTCCCGTGCTCATATGTATTTTTTTAACTGGCGATAAGACATTACCAGTGAACGACGCACTTGTCATCGTGCATCAGCTGTTTTGAACAAGAGTAAGGACCAATTCTGATCCCATAAGGAATTAAACCAAATCATTTGAGGTGATTGATATTTCATTGTCTTTAGCTCGATATCTCGATGGTATTGATTGCTAGTAGCTATTAATTATTAGTCTGTTATAGTTTAATTTCCTTTATATCATACCAGTATTATTTGTGAGTAGTTAAATGCTTGCAGTGGTGGATCCATGTATTAAATGTCAAGCCTGTCTAGTCTAATTTGTCGCTAATGTGAGGTTGGGGTTCTAGCCAACTATCCTGAGGGTTGTCTTTTAAAATGCTATCTCACTTTCTCCAATTATAAATTATAAATTATAAATTATAAATTATAAATTATAATTTACTTACACATAGACAACATCTTCAGTGGCTGAATGGTCTAAGGCGTCACTCTCGTTTAGAACTGGCTTGCTGATGACGGGGAGATCAGGTTTCGAATCTCGGTCGTGTCTACTGAGGGTTGTTTTTCCTAACTGGTTTCCCATTCGCCTTCCACGCTAATGCGGGTAATTAGCTCTAAAATGCTTATTTCATCCTCTCTACCACCATTAGAGTAATTATCATATATGCGTATAGCCTGAACAGGTAGTAAGACGCAGTGATAAAAAAAAAATACAATGAACCCATTAGTGCAGCTAGAAACAGATATTCCGGATGGGTAGTAAGATGTCGTGAAAAGAAAGAAAGGTAGGTAAATAATTTTACATGTTTTAAAATATATAGTATTATTATTAATAATAATAATAATACAGTATGTAGGAATAGTTGCATTTTCATGCTTATTATTCTCTAAGATTTAAAATTCAAATTTTATTGGCAACAACGCCATTTCGAATTGAAAGGTTTCAAATTGTTGCTCTATCAACTACCTATGTAATTAAAAAGGCTGGAAAGCAAATCCAGTTTTCATGATATTTTAAATAAAATCTCTTCACAGATTGCGTTTTCTAAAATTTAAATTTGTATCTGATTGTTTTAAATATATCAAAACTTCCCTAAGAAAATATTATTTTTGAAAATTATAGAATTAAAAGGTTTTCTCCCCTAAAAATCTCAGTTCTAATTTATTTATTTATTTATTTATTTCACTTTTAAAAGTTTGTGTATGCACAATATTTTCTGTTTATTAAATCTATGTGACTTTATTTTTAATATTTCAATATATAGCTAATTAAAAAAAAATCTAGAAATTATGACACTCATTTAAAAAACCCTTACGAAAGAAAGTGAAAACATCTAAAACATCGCCCACTAAAACCTTTAATTCAAATGTCAAATTATCTCTAAAGACAATCAAATATTAGTAACATTAGTAAATTCTCCATGAAACCTTCAAGTTTGATAAAACTATTAATGTTTCCAAAAAATTAGAAGGAAGTTTTATTTTTCTTAAAAATTAATTGAGTGAAAACCACATGACTATACCAATTGGTTTATTTTTGAAAAATACAAACACATTTATAATTGGACCTAAATTAAAGTTTATATTTTTTTAAAAGTAAATACTTTTAATGTGTAAACCATTGAGTGGGTGAGTCATTCTATTGAAATAAGCAGAACCTTTTTTTATCTAGTAGGTTATAGTAATCTCCACTATGAAAATTAATGGACTCTAGTATTTATATTTCAGTGGAGGCCTTAGCCACTACTCTTAGCTTATATTCATCTTGTGTGTGGCTTTGCGAAAATGATTTAAAAAGCGAATCACCTTGAAACCTTCGGTCATGTGGCACGAGTTCCGGAGATGATATTGTTTAATGAAGGAGATAAAATTGTGCTTGTCATCAATTTTTAAGAGTACGGTATTATAGTCGATAGTTTTATAACAATTAATGCGCCGTAATGTTTTACTTCTTGGTTTCTAGACATGATCTAGTGAATTGTTACGTTGTATTTATAGATAATTTTTGAAAGATAAATGAACTAAATTGATAAAATACTCGGAAAGAAAAATATGAGGTACTTTTAAGTTTCAATATATTTCCGGGCTATCAACATACTCCAAATATGACCTTTAAAAAAACCTGTGTTGTGTTGTTTAGACTATTCTTACACAAAAACTCATAATGACAACAATAGTTTACACAAGCTAAGATAGTCTACGTACCACCATCTGAGTGACGTACAATTTCGAGGCAAAAAACATTATGTTAAGAAGATCAAATTTTTTTTTTAATGAAGCTATCATCTTTTTTCCTACATCAAATTATTAAACTTGTAAGATGGTAGTTCTTGTTAGAATTTAATTGCAACAAGAATATTAGCTGCCTTTATATATGTGTGTGTGTTTGCGCGTGTGTGAAGGAATAATGAGGACAGTAGCGTGCAGGTAGCTTAGTAATAATTGTGAGGAACATGCTGTGAACCAGAAAGCTTGCCTTCAATTATAGTACACTCAGATTATATTTTAATATAAACACAATTGACACCAACTTTCTCATGGCAAAGTTACCTACTATTGTAATATTTATGTTTATTTGTTCAAATTAGTTGGTATAAGTGATCAAATACACACATTTTAAAATATACAAATATTTATTCACCGCGTTTTATTATCATTCTGAGCTAACCGAATATTTACACTAATGGGAGAAAGGATGAGGATTATAGAATTTTAGAGAGTATATACCTTCATTTGCGCGGAGGGATTTTGGTAAATAATTTATAAAAAAAACTTGATTTCAGCCGGACAGGATATGAACACTGACCTCCCCGTCATCATTAAACCAGACTAGATAAGCATGACATTAATTTTTGGAAACATTTGGACTATGTAACACTATTTTTAACCTTAGCCTCTATAGAAAGATGAGATTTAATAATAACTCTTATAGAAGTTATTGAGTTAAGTATAATTTTTTATCAACCCTTTAAATTAAATTAAAAAACACCTGAATTAATTAATTATTTTTTCTTAATGTCACTATAAAGCCTCTGCTTAAGCCAATTTAAATATATATTAAAAACATTAACTCAATGCGCTTTTACCATAAATTATGATACCGATGTTATAAATATTGATTTAGAAAAGGATTTTTAAAATTTCATCAATCTATACTCTTGTTTATAAGATATACAAGTATTTTTAGAAGGTTACTAAATTTTACTTTTATATACACAATAAATATATAAGGAGTTTTAATTACCTTTATCAAATTTTACTTCTTATACTTTACTCATGTATAGGCCTAAGTAGATTTAGTATATGGTCTACTATATTTTAATATGTATTTCTTATATATATATATACTTTACACTTTCTCAACTATAAAGGAAGTAAAAGAGTCAATTCAGTAATAAATTATTCTAAATGAAGTAAAAAATGGGTCAAATTGAAAAAAAGATGTGTGCCTTTATTCGTAAAATGGTGTAGATTACTTTTTAAAATTGAAAGCTGTTAATCACTTTCATAACTTGGTGCCACAGCCCTTGTCCGTGAGAAAAATAGTTTATGCGTTGTGCTTAAAAAATATTCTATACTATCTGAGGTACCTTAAATTGAGTCCTGGTTGGATCGAAAATGTATTATCGTGGCATGGGTGAGTTGGGACAGCAATGAGATTTTCGGAGTTCACAATAAGCACTAGTGTTCTTTCTCGTGTCTAGTTCCTTTAAATGCGCATTAATACATTTTTCAAATATGTATTGGAAAAATTATACCTGGACATGGACCTTTGTCTTAGAACACCATCTACCACTGAGCTATAAAAATGTTAGTTTCAATATATTGAGAACTAAAACCCGCATCAGTGGGCATGCGAAATAAATGTCAGGCTAATCTTGTCTGATTTTACAGTGACGTGGAGATCAGGGTTTTAATCCCAGCCGAGTGCACTGTTGTTGTTTTTTTCCTAAATAATTTCCCATTATTCCTTCACACGTATGCGGGTATGTTTACTTTAAATTCTACCTTCCTCATTACTAGCCATTTTGTGTAATTAAATGCGGACATACTAGATGGGTAGTAATAGGCATAGTTTCTAAAAAAAAACACATTCGGCACATAAATGATTTGAATCCTCTTGAATAGACCAAATGTGGTTTGCAAAATATCTCTTCCGCTTTACGAATGATGACGAAACTTTGGAAAAAAATAGGAATTTAACTTCAAATTTATTTTTCAGAATTCTGTTTTATGTTGGTTCTTGGTACCCGCTCAGTGATGTTATACTTAATAGCTAACTACGACAAAATTTAATTCACTAACTATCTGTTAGAGCACCTCAGGCTAACAATGTCCTCAAAATATTTCACAGAAAGATATCATCTAATAAAGCTACTGCTCGGTCTTTTTTTTGTTTTCCTGAGGAGTCAACATTGTTATTTGTTTTTTTATTTGTGTTTTTAAGTGTATCTAGTACACCGGGGCTATTAGTCCACGTAACCATCTGATTCGAGATGAATTGTGTCAACAGTTGTTTCCTTTTGGGAGGGGGGGGGGAGGGTTTACCAATTAAGGTATAAGCTTAATTTTAGTGCCAGGAGCTGCTTAACCTTGAGCTAACTATTAGTGTAACAGTGTAATAAAAATAGCTATACTTTTCTTAACTTAGGACCAGTTACATAATCAAACTTAGTAAACCTCAAGTGTGGTGCTACACTAAATACAAGACGGCACATACCTAAACTCTTATGGAATTGTCCAGTTTTATATGAGAAGTTGTCACAGTCCATTTGCTAATAGATGATCATCTTGTATTTAGTATAGCCTATAGTGAGACACTTGAGGCATATTATATTTGACTATCAAACTGGCCCTTAGTAAAGCCATCTTATTTGCTGAAAAGCCTGGTAGTGTTTTATGAAATTCTATGTTTAAAAATGACCATTTTGCTAAATTATTATCTCAAAGATATTTTATATTGGCTAAGTGTAGAATAAATACAGCCTATTTTCATGAGAAATGACTTCTGTATAATCTAAGGACAAGTGATTCATAAATATCTAGTTATTTTAAGAACCGTTTGAAAATTAAAATTGTTTTGTCCTTAAGTCAATTCCTAACAAGGAATGGTCAAAAGCTATAATAATAATAATAATAATAATAATAATAATAATAATAATAATACTTAGCAACGCGTCTTACTATCCGTTCGAGTTATACGCTTAAATACTAACTACACTAATGGACTAGTAATTGGGAAAGTTGAATATAGAGGAAGTGAACCCGCATTTGTGTGGAAGTAGAGTGGAAAACCATTTAGGGAAAAGCACCCTCATTTCTCCCGAGCGAGATTCGAACCTCAATCTCCTCGTCTTTTTGAAGCTGCCTGAATATCTAAAATAAGGTGACCTGTGTGTAATAAATTTTATCTGTTCAAGTTTCACCCTTCAGTCATTTTATTGACAATATATTCCCTGGGAATGTCCCACATCTTCCCTGCGCAAGAAACGAGAATGTTGGTGTATTGTGTGTTGTATAAGGAGGACTGGGGAGATAAGGGTGGCATGAAATATGGCGCTAATGCAATATAACACAAACAAGCTAACGTTGCCAAGGAGCGCACGAGCTGCCTCCTACACTTCTCTTGATGAAGTTAGCTTGGTAATTAACAAGATAACGATGTGGTGAGGGTTATATTCTTATAAGAGGGTAACAAGACATCCTTCTCAAGACAGGATCCACCCGCCCCCGCCGGAGGGCGAGGCCAACTGTAGTAAGTTTGAGAAGAAGTAGCAATCATTTGAAAATCTAATTTACGTCTGATTCTGTTCGTATATATAGCGTTCTTGAAGTGTTTTCTATACTAGCTTAATAGAGGCAATACTGGAGCTTGGTGACCTTGAGGCAACAATATAATAATAAATATTAATAAAAAAATACACCCGTATTTTCCAGAATAAGAGGTGGCAAATCAGTAGTGGCGTGGTGGAGGATTTGTAAAGTGCATTCCCTTCTCCCTCGGTATAAATTTGCCCCTTCCAGGTTTATTTCATGCCCCTCTTATATTTTCGAATTTGACGCTGAAAAATGGCGTTAGATTAAAACTCTAAATAACTTCTGGAGGTATCTAATTTAAAAAAAAACATCGGAAGAGGACCACTCACTCTAAAATCCAAATATCTTCTAGAAGCATCTATTTTTTTTAAATAAATTTCTCTCTTAGAATAGAAAAATATACTAAAAACTCGTAGAGTTTTGAAATGAAATAATAGACATTGTTGGAGAATCACTACACCAAATAACATAAAAGAAATAATAGACATTGTTGGAGAATCACTACACCAAATAACATAAAAGAAATAATATACATGGTTACAGAAACGTCGATAAAAGAAGAACATCTCTGTTTACAAAAGAGAATCACCATCAATTTAATTTTTTAAAAGAACTCCATAAAAAATAAATATAGATATACTTGCTTAGAAATCAGGAACTACTGGTTTTATAAAAATATATTTTAAATAAAAGATTTTTATTTTTAATCGTACTACAACTTTATAATAATAATTTATTTATTATATCATATAGTTGCGGAGGTATGATCAAAATAGGAAATTTCTGCTAATGTAAAGTAAACTTAAATTCATTTTAATGGGAAAATGGGAGTTTCAATTTTGTTTGTTGAATTAAACAATACTTGGATATAAAATTTAATTAAAATCGTTATAGCGAATTTTGTGTAATTATTTTATCCTTTTGTTCTTCAAATAACTGTCCTTTAACTTTGGAGTTAGATATCTAATTCCAATAATCCCTCGGTGAACCCTATTAAAACCCTAAATACCAAGTTTTATCCCAATCGGTAAAATGTTTTAGGCTCTAAGTTGAGGTACAGACAGACGTAGGGTATCGCAAAAACCCCTTTTCCAATTTCAGGGGGTCATAAAACGTCGACATATATCAAAACCTCAAGATATATTTTATTGACGATCACAGCACTGCTCTCTCTCTCTCTCTCTCTGAGGAGTAGAGAAAAAGTAAAAATCAATCAAGGTTTATTCTATTATACCTTCAGAGAGCATCCAATTTTAAAAATTGGCTGGTTTCTGATTAAAAAAAATCCAGGTGATTACCACTTCAAATATCTTCTAGAGGCATGGGGGACTGGCAGGCTCCAAATGGCCCGGGACAAGTATGAGGGCCCCTAACTTACATTCATCTCCCATGTTTCAGTGTAAGCTGAGATGACGAAGTTAACTATCTATGATTTTATAGGTAAATTTAATCCTAAAGCTATTCAAGCTGCATTATAAATGATTACGTCGTCATTCATACACTTAAATACATCAGCTTGTATTTTCTAATGAAACTAGCGGACCCGACAGACGTTGTCCTGCCCGAACATTGGCTTTTTGTTTGAGTGGCATAATTGATTTTGATAATAAAACAATTACTATGTGATCATTATAATTACAAATTCACAATGAACTCCAAATATAATCAATTATTAATATTATATTAATTATTATAAATACTGGGTGGTGGTGGTGTGGGGGGTGAAATTTTGAGGTTACGTGTTCTGATATGCAAAAAATCTAAAAAAAAATTCCCCCAAAAAATTTCCTAGAACCCGATTGCAGCGCCACCTACCGGGTCCAATTGTAAATCTAAACCATCCACGGACCCACTCAAACACACACAAAAAA
>CABFWO010000860.1:192248-236664 GCA_902155825.1 Timema genevievae | reverse complement strand
TGCAAAAGTGCGAACGAGGGCTCCGGAAATTGACAGGACCTTACGAGGATCTGTCAGAATAGAGGAACCTCCACGCTACAGGATGGCTGAGGGAGGGAGTGGGGGCTACCAAACCCCTGAAAGATCACACCTTTATCTTCCATCAGACATAGACAGTGGGACGTGGCAGAGGGGATATCACCCCTGCGGTTCAGCTATTTTAGGACGTGGTCAGTACTTGGATACCCGCCTTGATTGCCGCATGGTCTACTCTAAGGCGTCGCTTTCGCAATAGACTGGAGTGCCGATGTTGGAGTAGAACGGGGTTCGAGTCCTGATTAGGTGTACTGAGAGGGGTTTTTACTAAATGGTTTTCCACTCTCCTTACACACAAATATGGGTACACTTCATCTAAATTCAACCTTTCTCATACCCAACACATCAACTTAATTAGTACACATGCCTATAACCTAAATGGTTTGTAGGACGTGGTGCTATACAAAATGGTATGATACAATCCCAAAAACTTTCTCATATTGTGTATTATGACTTCAAAGATAATTTTCAAAAATATTTTTGAGTAAATTCCCCTTAATTATGTTTTCCTCATAAAAACAAACACATCATCTTGTTAATCAAAGTAAACACTCTTTATATATACATTTTAAATCAAATTTATTAAGATCTAGGGTTAGAATTGTTTTTGTGGTATAGCCCTATGACTGAAATTATTGGTTCCCAGTGTCATGCTTCCTATAGTTTATTAGTTATAGCTTTGGACAGGCTAAAAAGTAGTGTTCTATAGACAGCACATTTTTTTAAAGAAGGCCGTAATGTCTAATATAATTATATCTAGAAACTTTTAAAAGTTTATCCAATGAAAATCCAGTAATTATAAGCTGAGGAAAAGGCCAAAAATAAGTTTTTGTAGCCTCTATCTTGAAACAAATGGCGGGCATAATTTGTAACTAGTCTATAGCAAACCGGAAGTCCAATTTATTATACCCATATAAAATTTCAGCAGAAGAATTGGTGCGGTGGTTTGGACGTGATTGATTGATGAACAAAAGACAGACTTTAATTTTTATATAATTAGTTGGGTAAAAGTAAAAAAAATCCTATGCTCACATACGCAAATAATATTTATACAAAGTTGAATATTTTCTTGGTCTATCGTTTGACATCCTTCCTCACCAAGCAAATACACAGTTTCATTCTTCAGGATTATAATAAGACTTATGTGTGATAGTAAAAACTAAGGTTTCTTAAATAAATTGGTTGTATCAAGCGTTTCATTTCTGTGTTTATTAGTTCTATACCCATCTAAATAGTTAGTCAAAGTGTCTAATGTACTAGGCTTACTATGGATGTTAAAAAAATAGGCTGGATTTTTCTAACTAGTTAATTAAATTTTTTTAATTTCTTGGTTAATCGATCTTAAAGATATGCACTTCCCAGTTGACACGTGGTCCAAACTCGACATATTTGATTTTTGAAAACACATCCGAGGGATTTAATAAGTAATCTTGAAACGTGCCAACTTTCTATTTATATTGGGTTTGGAATTGCACAAACCGGAGGTTACAGTGTTTAAGACGTCAATTATCAATATACTCAATTTAGAGTGAACTACTATGAACCCAGATATTTGGTTCACAATGTCCAAAGGTTCACGTAAACCAAAATGTGTTTCCACTTAACCGTAAGTGAAATGAGTAGGGACCAACAAACCAAAATATCACAGAGTAAATTTATTGAAATCTTATTTCTTAACATTTAACTAGTCAGCTATATGCTGTGCTTTCTGTAGACTATTTTAACTAATATGTTCTGCCTTTTAATAGGATAACTAAGCTATTTGTCTTAATATGTATCCATGCAAATTTAAGCTCACATCACATAAAGATGTTGAAATTTTACTATGTGAGAAGAATCTCCAATTGCCCACTAACGCGAACATTAAACAATCAACTCAAACTATAATTTCTCTTTGTATTTAAGATTAAAATATATTCTGTAATTACTCTTTGGATTGAAGTTGATTTTGGTCATAAAGTAAGACGGGGAAAAAATAATAGTTCTACATTCATAGTTTGTCGATATTTCCAAACCCCACGTTGCCAAGGAGACTTACAAATAAGATTTATACATTAAAAGTTAATATATTTGAATTGTTACAAATTTAAAACACAAATGTAACCACATTAACAGTTTTTTAGACACTGCTTCACTCGCTGATGGGATAGCGTGGTAGAATATAGTTTATCCTTTATTCTAAAGATAAGGAGTACAACAGAAGAAATCCCATCTCGATCCGATGAGTACTTTTTGAGTTTACTGGAAACTAACTGATTTAAATCAAAAGCGCAAACAAATGAGGAGCAGCCACGTACAGTCAAATTTTATTATAAAGGGCTCTGTCAGACTGCCAGAAAAGTTAATGGATCTACTTTCACGTATTCACGCTGCAAGTCATGTGATCTGCAGGCCTTTAATCTACCCACACATTAAATTTGCTCTAAATTTGGGACATTTAACCGAAAGCTTAAAATAGTAGGTCTTTAGATGGTAAAAAATTGAACTGAAGAATTAATCAAGCTGATTCAAACATGTCTTACTACCCCTTAAACAAGGGTTTTGAAGTGACAGAAGATGTATTTCCTCATCGATTTTAAACCATCATGATTTAGATATAAGTTAGTCAGTTTGATGAAAAAAATCAAATGTTATTTCTATTTTCTTCAATCAAAGCAGCCCTGAAAAAATGGGAATTTCTTTCTGTAAAACCTAGGAAATACAGAGAATTCGGCAACAATAAAATAGTTGGCAGTCCTTCATCCATATCTAAATCAAACCTTTCAAAGTTAAATCATTCCTCCATTCCTTGCGATGGAATGAAGCGCCATATTTCCTAAGGATGTGTCAGCTTCTGCTTGTTGAATAGGGCCGGGTAATTGTGATTTGATAATTCTATTACGCAGTGTTTGCCTCTCGTAGTGGATAAAAAAAAAAAAAGGAGGAAAGTGTTTAGGTTTGAAGAGAAGGGGGAATCGAATGTGAAAACGGGATCTAGATAACCAGATGTGAGCGTATGTAGTAGAGCTCCGCATACCTGGCGCGCGATACGTTTACCTCAATCTGATTACCTTTTTGCAGGCTCCATTACCTGCGTTACCTGAGCTGTGGAAGGGAAAAACCGGATTAATTCGATTCAATGGCTATATGCGGCTTCGGCTATCTGACACATTTCCCACTAACACCGGTTAATCAGATTATTTGGTATTAAATAACTGACTTCGACAAGCTGGGTGTTTCGAAAGGAAATAAAACATGGTGGCAGATTTTTTCTTTAGCTTTGCGTCTTACTACCTGTTCAGGTTTTACGCATACGTACTAATTATTCTAATGAGCTAGGGATTAGGAAGGCTGTATTTTAGAGGAAGTGTATCCCCAATTGCGTGAAGGGGAAGTGAAAACCAATTAGGAAGAACTGCCTCAGTACACACGACTGGGATTCGAACCTCGATCTCCCTGTCATTGGCAGTCAATCTTAATGCAAGAGTGATGTCTTAAACCATGCGGCCACTGAAGCAGGACGTTTTTAATTAGTAAAATTGTATATAATATTTACTATTCATTTTAGGGCACATATTTCTGGCTACAGTCTCTTGGATCTCTTTTTTTCATCCCAATTTTCGTAGGAAGAACCTTAGGTGACATCTAGAAAAATTACTAGATCTATTTTCACGTATTCTTAGGCCAAGTCATGTGATCTGTTGCTGTCACCTTTTGATATATATTAAACAATAACTATAAAATTAAAATAATCAAATAGTAAAATGTTATTACTATTGATCACAAAAAAATAGGCTATGTTTTATTTTCTAAAATACCTTCTTATGAAAATTAGTGGATATTATCTTTTTAAGCTAAATATCAGAGTAGTCATGACTATTATATTTTAGATAACAGATCCGTTTAATCCAAGTTCAGTCTGTTATAACAACCGCTTCAGTTCAATGAATAATTAAACCGATGGTAATAATCGTTTTAATTAACGTCAATTTGAGATGAATCAGATATATTGACTTATTTCATTCTTAAAAATTATATATACGGGTATTAACGTATAGAAGGGACGAGAATACCACTGTAAAAATCACATTTGTAAAACCAAATTTAATTCACCCGGTCTAAATTAGAATCCCGACCAGACCTGACCTCCTTTACCAATGGACGGTTAAGTTAAATAGATATATATAGTCCTAGCTCATGGTCTATAACCGATACATAATTATGTCTCTTGAGGTAAAGTTCTCGCCTCAGGATACGATGTTCGTGGGGTTCAAACCCAGCCAAGGTTGACGGATTCTTATTGAACGATACAAATCCGTAGCACAACTTCCTTCGGAGGGGAAGTAAAGCCTTCGGTCCCATGTCGATTGTGGCATGTAAAATAACCATGGAAAGTATATGAAAATACCTTACCCGGCAAAATTGATAGGCTCTTTCGGCGCTCACTCATAAAAATTCAATGTGGAAGGCAACACTTTCTGAACTCCTATAGTATACATGGAATTTATACCAGATAGTGCAGGCAGCACTGACCAGATGAAGGGCTGAGTGCACGCCCAGCCACATATATATATATCCTATATCTTTCTGGTTTGACATTTGATAAATAAAAGCAGTCTTGTCAATTTTTGCGTTTTTTTTTACGGTGTGCAATGCTTCAAAATCAAAACATTTACACTTATTAAAAACATATTGAAATGCAAGTGAACATATTCAAGTGTTTCACTAACGCTCTTACTTTCAAATTATTAATTACGGTGTATTAATCACAACTTGTGAATGTGTGGAATGCCAGACCTCCACCGTGGTTCGGATCCCACGTTAAGCTGTAGGTCTTCCATTTCATCTCACAATCACCCTGCCATTACACATTAGCGTAAGTGCGTATAACCCGAACGGGTAGTAAGATGCGCTGCTAATAACAATAATAATTACAGAATATAATTTAATCTATTAAAACCGAAATTAGTGTCCACAGTGTAATATTACTGGATTAGTGCCTAGGTAATATAACCTCTTGCATTTTATGCATTAAAGGGTTATCAGGTTTGTACATAAACAAAATGAGAAATGCATTTTAAATACTACAAGAATTTGAAGAACTCTCAACAAAAGTAACGTTACATGTTACATGAATATTAAGCGTTCTGTGCAACGCATCGCACAAGGATTGAAAAAAAAAAAAACAAGCCTTGGGTCACCAGATATGAACACGCTGAAAGCATTGGGTGTTGAACTGTCAGAATAGTACTTTCACGCACTCACATTCTCTGCTGATAACAATGGCAGCTTATATTCCAAGTCAGAAATCGAACTCAACGATTCTTTTATATTTCCTCGTGACTTTTTTTTTTTCATTCACTCGCCCCCTTCCCGTCTCTAAGCCCAGTTCGATCTTCTTCTGTTGAGCGGGCGTGCTTTTCTTCTCCTCAAAGCGTCTCAATGTACCGCCGTTGTGTGTGAAGATGTGAGGGAAATGAAGAACTTCCAAGCAAGGTTTTTTTTTTTTTTAAGGATGAAAGAATCCTTACAAAAGGCAACTGTGAAACAGATACTCCAGATACCAATATGTAAAGGTTTTATGAGAAAAAGTCAAAGCGTTTGTACTGTAGCTATCACATTAATAATTTACAATTCCTTTTCTGTCTGTACTAATTTAGTCATGCAGACATACAACAAACTTTATAGAAAAATAAAGGGTGTTCATAGTGTAGATATCACATTGATAATTTACTCAATTCCTCTTTGTATTAATTTATTAAAGTAGGAACATATAAAACTTCAGAGAAAAAGAAAATATGTTTTTAAGTTACACAATTCCTCTTTGTTTGTATTTAGTTTTGTCAAATAGGAACATACAAAACTTTATAGAAAAAGAAAAGGTGTTTTCAAGTTTAACCATTCTTCTTTGTATTTATTTTAGTCAAATAGGAACATATAAAACTTTAAAGAAAAAGAAAAAGTTACACCATTCTTCTTTATCTGTATTTATTTTAGTCAAGTAGGAACATACAAAACTTTATAGAAAAAGAAAAGGTGTTTTTAATTTACACAATTTCTCTTTGTCTGAATTCGCTTGGCCAAGAAAAAGAAAATATGTCCTTACGTTACTAACAAAATATCAGTGTGGAACACATAAACATTGATTATACAAATGAGCCATTGTGCACACATAAGTAAATCTGGAAATTATTTAAGAAAATTGGGTTTTCGTTGGAATTGATGATTTTTGTTGACATGGTGGACCACTAATAATTATTAAAAATGAGTGTTCGTTTGTCCAAATAAGTTTAGCCGTTTTCTCGTAATTTCATTTACCGAAAATGGGCCTGTAGAATTATTTATAGAGAGAAGTATCTACTGGAGCAATATTTTATTTATTTTTGTCAAACAAGTTTTTTCGCTATAAAAACTACTAATTTACTGACCTCAAGGTTGGATATTGGGATGGCGAGCTTAAAGTAGTATCTATGCAGTTTTTTTATAAAAAATTTTTGGCAAAATACATTATGTGTCCTATAATTTTAATTTAAATAGTTTCTCATTTAATTATAATATGTTCTTGATATATGTTTACCAACTGTTGATATTACCATGTGTATAAAATTTAACTATCTGGTTCTAATGGAGCAATATTTGATTCATTTTGGACAAATTTATATTTTGCTTTAAAAACTGCAAAAACAAATCTGTACCTAACTCGTGTTCCCTACATACTCACCTTAAAATATGATTTTATTCCAGGGGTCTGAAGAACTGGGAATCTTGGGCATCCTGTATAGTGCTAAGATGGATACTCCACTAATGTTTCCAAATCTTCTATTGCGTTGGTTGAAGTTCGTTTTTCAACGATAGTGATGGAGGTTGATAGTGATGGAGAGTAGTCACAATAATAGTGGTTGGGAATTTATCCGGATGGGGTGATCTAGTTGAGACGTGACTTTAATATTCTTGTCACATCCTTCCGCTGCATAAAAAAAACCTCATGAGTTTTTCTTTTTACACAGCTGTGAATAAGACTCGGATCTACGTATTCCAGAAGATTTCAGTAAGGACGTTTCGTGGTTATATTTAAAAGAGAGCGTTTGATAAAAAAATAAAATAAAAAGTAAAACCTTATTTCTAGCGATAACTTTTTTTTAACATAAATTTACTTTAAAAATGTTACAAAATGAACAGTTTCAGGGCAGAGAGCAGAGTATTGTTTTTTGTTTTTTTACTTTTACTAAGGATTATTTTAGCTGCTAATTGCTCATTTTGGCTACTATTTATCTAAGTAAGCCAAAATTAACATAATGAATATATTATTTTAACAACAGAAAAGTGTTGACCTGGCAGTCTAGGGGTAAGGTGTCAGTCTTCTGTGCTGGGGGGTCGGGGTTCAATCCTCGGTCCCGGCACAGATTTATCTGATTGTCAAACCCTTCCTTCACATCTGACAAGACGTGTATTGATCACAACTTGTGAATGTGAGGAATGCCAGTGCCTCCACCGTGGTTCGGATTCCACGTTAAACTGTAGGTCCTCCATTTCATCTCACAATCACCCTACCATTACACATTAGAGTAAGGGCGTATAACCTGAACGGGTAGTAAGACGCGGTGCTAATAGTAACAATAATAATAATAATAATAATAATTTTGTTTATCCAAACTTCATTAATCTGGACTAAATCTAGGCTTTTTATTTTACTTCAGTATGTACTAAGATATAAAAGCCGGAAGCGAGCCAATTACGTAAACTTATAGTAAAATAAATTAATGTTCGCAAAAGAAGGTGAATAGTACATTTTCTCAAGACCCCGTCAAACATCAAGGGATAACTGTTCAACAGATGCAGGACTGTCCAGTTCACTTCCAGTTTAATTGATTTTTAAATTATATTACAATGTTGTAAGTAACATACTGGATATCCAACAAAAACATAACTCTTCTCTGCTGCATGAATAATATATGATTTAAAGTATTTATATATATTTACCGGTTTTAATTTTAGTTTATTTGTTATTTTACCGAAACCGGGCTTTTGTTAATCTGGTCTGTTTTTAATCATCCGTGACTGAATGGTCCAAGGCGTCACTCTCGTGTTAGACTGGCCTGCTAATGACGGGGAGATCGGTGTTCGAACACAATTTGGGTATACTTCGGAGGGTGTTCCTAAATGGATTCCCACTCTCTTTCCACGCAAATGTGGGTAGAGTATCCCTAAATTCTTCCTTCCTCATCCCTACACCATTAGAGTAACTATCATATATGTGTGTTACCTGAACAGGTAGTAAGATGCGTGATAAAATAAATCATAAGTAATTAGTATGATATTATGTAAATACGGACTCTTTTAATCCGGACTTCATTCATCCGAATTTTCGGTAATCCGGACGTTAATTTTTCTGGACAATCTCTTCTTTCCCCTCCACCTATTTAGTCCGAATTATCGAAGTTTTACTGTATTTATCATTTGATTATTCTTTTGACAAAATAATTAAAATTAGTATTTGTATGAATAAGAAATAATTCGAACACCCAGTAGGCCTACTACCCTAGAATGAGGGATGGAAACCAAATAGTTAAATTAGTTGTAGAATGAAGCCCCGCATTCAAGTTAGAATATGTTTTATAATCAACTTTCTTAAGCTTTCTATGTATTTCTGTGGCACTTGAAGCTTTTTTTAAACTTCTTTGTGGGGTACGAGGTGGTTAAGATATTCTTAAACATCGTAAAATATTGTAGATAAAATCTGCATACAATTAGTTTTTAAAAAAAATATTTTGGGTTAGTGATATCTGAATATGTACATAAAAGAGGTAAAGAATAAGAAAATAGATAGAAAGAATCGAGAGATAGTGTAGCCCCTATTGCATGTAAGTTGGGGAAATAATAGGAAAAAACAGCCACCCTCATTGCACCCGATTTCTCTGTCACCAGAAATCCAGTCTATTGCTAGAGTGACGCTTTAAACCAGGGGTTTGCAAGTGCTCGAAGGCCACAAAGTCTAGTGGCGGTGTCGCATCATAATCTGCTAATTTTTGTCAAGTTATGAAATAAACGAGAATAGGTATTTAATTGTGAATGAAATAAGAAGTGGTAATTTAAACATGTTTAGTCACATATTAGACGAATCTTCCGACTAAAATATACTATCTTCGATTAGTCAATATAATACAGCAGATGTAAAGAAGAAATTATTAAACATTAACATTCGTTAGAACTTTCGTGGATTGTTACCCACGCAAGTCAAAACTTTCCATTTATCGGCTAAAAATATCATATTTTACTAGGTTAGATTATTTTTACAAGAAACTTGGGTCGCAAATAAAGTCATCATGGACAGCCATTTGGAAACCCCTACCTTATACCGTGTGACCACCGATGTGGGTCAAATAGATTTAACGTTATTTGAACTTCCAAAGAACCTTGTTATACAACCTTAAGTTATTATTTCAAAAAGTCCATTGCGGTTTTACAAATATAACAGAAAGCAAGTGTGAACAATTTTTTTACGTGCAACATAAGTTTCATTTTAACGATCTATCTAGAAATAAAAAACAAAAAGAAAATACGTGACTGTGGGGAAGCTGATTTTTAACAGTTGGTAGTTGCAGTTGGTGTAGGGAAGAGGAAGCTATCAATGTGTGAGCGAATGAGCAGACCCCGGGAATCTTATTGGCTCTATTTATTGCCGGGCGGTGATGATCTTCAGAGACCGCCGTAAAAACCTCAGTCAAGTAGAACCCGCAGAACGTGCGTTACGCGCCTTCTTCCCCCTTCTGGGTTTCTTGCGAACTGCGATAGCTGCTTTTACAGCTCTGGGGAGGGGAGTGTGTGTGTGTGTGTGTGTGTGTGTGAACACACATTTCATGTGACTGTTTGAGGCGATAGGGAGTTGGTCATGTAACGCTACAAAGTTACATTCCAGTTCTACCTGGTATCAAAGACCCAAGTTTTGAGGTCATGATCGCCCTCGTAAATCAGGCCAAGATCTATGTTGATGCATATTAGGGATATTACGACAGCCTAGGCCAGATTAAGGTGGGAATGTAGGAAACGCTATTTAAGGGCAGTGTTTTTTTTTAGTTTTTATAACAAAACTTTTTTTTCGCTAAAATGAAACAAACATTTCTCCAGTAGAAACAAAGAGTTTAATTTTCTACACATAAAAATATTAACAGTTGTTTAATATCTGTCATGAACATAGCGGGATTAGATTAGAATTTTTTAAATTAAGAGAAATAGTTGTCATTAAATTCCAGGACACCCTTGACATATATTCGACAACCTGTTGGTATCGCCATGTGAAGAAAATTAAATTGTATGTTTCTTCTAAAGAAATATTTTATTTATGGTTGTTTTGCTATAAAAACTGTAAAAAAAATTGGCCTTAATTCACGTTTCCTAGACTCCAAACTTAAGGAAAGGGCTTTAGGGCATAAATCCCAGGGGCATCCAGAGATTAAGTGAAAAGTTATTTAATTTGTGAATGCTGAATCTAATTATGAGTAGTCTTGCTCTAAATTATCTATTTAAAAAGAGTTCAGTTAAAATACTGTAAGTATCTTTGTAATAAACATAATACATTCTTGTAAAAATACTGCAAGTATTTTTATAGTAAACATAACACATTCTTGTAAAAATACTGTAAGTCTCTTTGTAGTAAACATAGCACGTTCTTGTAAAATTACTGTAAGTATTTTTGTAGCAAACATAAACATAAACATAAAAATAAACTTAAATTTTCTTTAACTTTTTTTTTCCTTTTGAAAATAATACTGTAGGCCTCACAGTAACCTGTAGAACAGAGGCCTACCAAATCTTAAGCCTGCCCTGATGACAGTCATTGATTTGATTCCATAGGTAGGTTTAAAGAGCTGTTGCTGTTTTGTTGAAGCGTGATATTTTAAGAGGGGAAATGTAAACCTGCACTCATGTTGATTTTTTACCCTAAGCGTCTTATTACTCGTTAGGTTCATACGCATATTAATTCAGCTTCATCCTGCATTTTATAGGAAGCCCAATCTCGGCCACTAACATTGATTGAAAGTCACTCAAATTTGGCAATATATACATGTTTTTATTTGATTTATTAATTAAAAAGTTATCACAAGCTTGTAGTAATATTTCCTTGTGGATTTCTGAATACTTTATCTTTGCACTATTTATTAAAGCTGCTAAGAATATATGGTTGTAATATTTTTATTCACGCCACTGTGTCAACATGAGTTCTCAGTTTTCAAATAACGGGATTCCTATGAAAATACAACTTTAGTGAAGTAAGTAAGGGTCACGTCTCTGCCCTGTTAACATGTACCCAGTCCTTGGGTGTGTAAGGTACTATTTGTTTCAACTAAGGCCCACTTTTGGGCTCTAAAGAGCGCTTTCGTTACCGATCATGGCCACCCATTCACGTGACCGTGTCGTCACATTAATTCTGGCTGAAATTAGAGGGAATATACCCGCATTTACGTGAAGGTTAAGTTGTGAAATCGTACAGTTTTTGCACCCAGCCTACATTCGAACCCCGGTCCCCATTACGAGTGTTTTATAAAAATGCTAAAACGTAGTATAACAGAGTTTTGGTAGTAAGACACTTTTATAAAATACAACTTTTTTTTTTGCGGTCATCATTGATAACATTTTACTATTTTATTTTTGTTGTTTTGTAGTTGTATGTACAGTACATATATTATATAAATAGAATGAAGAGTTTGTCTGTCTGTCATGAGAATTGCGCGATATTTACCGCACGTAGAGGGTTAACATTTTAAAAATTAGCAGCCCTTGTGCACGTACATGTGAACCTAGAAACAGGAATTTTAGAATTTTGATTTGATTTCCTTAAATTAATTAAAAACGGGATCAGAAAAAAAAAATGAAGAGATTTTTTTTCCCCGTTCGCTTGAAGCAAAGAAAAGAGTTGCCCGGGGTAACCGCTCAATGCATTGCGTGTCTACCCCGGGTAACGCCGGTTACTTCCGCTAGTTGATGATATCTATCAAGTGTGATAGTTGAGGATCACATGCCTTCACGTATGAATACATGAGAGTGGATATAGTGACTTTTATAGTTTCCAGATAAGGTTCTTATAAATATTGGACTGTATTTGAGCCTCTACCAAGCTCAGAAAAGCACACCAGCTTATAGCGGAGAGGAGTCAGCGAGGAGGGGGAGGGATTAAAAGGAGGGCTAAACCCTTTTTTTATACCTGGCCACTCTTTGGTGTGCCAGAACACACAGCGACGTTTGTGTAATTCACTTACCGCCATCTCCCTTCCCTCTTTCCTCTTGACATCTTGCCGCTACCTCAACCTCCTCCTCCCCCTTCCCCAAGACTCCTCAACCACCATCAACCAGCCAGATGCTGTCTGTCTGTCTCTTTGCCTGCCTCCTCTGGCTTCCAACTAATACGTAAATTGAATCACTCAGGCAAACGAGACGTCGCAACTCTTTTCTCTAGAATCTGTTTTTTGTTCTTCAGGCCCAATTTCTTCGACATTACTTTTACTTCTTTGTGACGCGTTACATTTATTTCGCAGTCGCTCCTTTGGGCGAGAGAGGTTGTCGGCATATTTTTTTTAAACATGTGACTATGTCATAGTTTGATAAAAACCATGACACAATATAATCAATAGAAATTTCATTTCCTTTTTCTTTTATTAAATTCCAAAGACCTTTAACAATCTAACGCTGAAAACAATACAAAAGAACCAATTGATTAATAAATAAAATAATACATTATTATTAGATAAAAAAGATTATATAAAGTGATAAGAGTAGAAGATTTAAAACTAAATATATTTCAAAACTAAATCACAATAAATACAAAGGAAATAATAAGTATTTGTATGCAGTCTAATGAATTTATGTTTATGTTTACTTTAATGTCCAAAAATAGGAAGGGGCGAATATACAAAGGTGATCTGAAGAATGTTTAGCAGTACACCATAGCTTAAAAAGCTCAAAAACATTTAAATTGACTACAATTTTTTAATTACAAAACTATAAAGACATAATATAAATTATTATTTTCAAGAGAAGAAATATTGTGTATACTTTCAGTACAATTGTGATAGGATTGGATTTTAAAGGTCTAAAACTTAATTTTACATAAAAAAATCTTTATTAAAATTTACATTTAAAAAACAACTTTTAATTAAATTTGTTTTGTAAGCTTTCGTTACTGGTGTTTGAAGTGAAAATTGCACTCATATTGAATAGCGCTGATACTACAAAAAAAATTCTGATGTTTCAGCCGTCATTTTAACCGTCTTCTTATGTGATGAATTGATCATTGACGGTCGACGCGTCGGAAACAAATTTTTTCAACGCTTAAGTTTGATAAAAGTTTAACTCTTAACTTTTAATTACTCAATTTATATTCATACATAAAAATAAGCTATTCTAGTTTGGTAAAGAGAATAATAAATAAGTTAAATAAGTTTGCTTTCATAAAAATCTAAATCTAAATATATAAGAGCATATTCATGTTTGGGAAGTGGTATTAGTTGGCGATTCTGTCTGTCTGTGGTGTATAGTCCATTCACCATAGGAGTGGTGGTAAATTACAGCTAATAAATGCTACCAGATCTACTCTTCATGCATCCATTTGCCAAATCATATATTCTGAAAGACAACATATTGATTTGTTGTCACTTTTAACAGTCAAAACTTTCAAAATAAACAAATTGTTTTTAACTATATTTTTCTTTTGACGGTTTTTACATCTTCTGCTAGCTGTGAGTCACCACCACTGCTATGGTGAATGGACCATGGTGACAAGCTAATATAGAGCTTCCCATGTGACTATATACTCCCCAATCTTCTTATGAATGAACATATCTGGCAGCTAGGAAAAGCTACTAAATCTACTACCACGTTGGCCTATGTATACGTAGTGTCATTTGATCTGCAGTGGCCATTTTTGATGGATATTATCAATACCTATAAAATAACACTAAATCTTTCATTTATTTGAGGTATTTAACGTGCACTTTCTGAACCGACTGATTATATCAGCACAAGAGAATTTCTATGAGCGAGAGCGAAAGGTCCTATCAATTTTGCCAGGAAAGATATTTTCCCATACCTTCCAGGTTTATTTTATATGCTACAATCAACATGGGACCGACTGCTTTAATTACGCTCCGAAGGAAGTTGTGCTACGGAGTTTTATTGCTCAAGAAAAATCTATTGACCCCGGCTGGGTTTAAATCCACAAGCATCGGCTCCTGTGGAGAGCACTTTACTTCCAGACCACAGAGGTCAACCTCCACTTTATAAATCTACCAAGTCGGAAACACCGTACCTTTGCTTTTTTTTAAGGCTGACACTTTTTTATTTATTCTCTAAATAGATAAAGTATTGCTTGGGTGGATAAGTTTATTTTAGTTTTCTACTATATTATATGAATCTTAACAGTTCCTCAAGGGCAGATCCAGTGCAAGTTGTCGAGAAGGGGGTAATTGGTTTTCATATAGTTCCTTCATGTGTAAATTTAATAATTTAAAAAATAATAATATTTCTAGTAGCTTATAAACACAATTTTAATTATTTATAAAAATAAAAGAAAGACTTGTAAGAAAAAACACAATTTTAATTTACAAACTTGTAGTTTTTAATACAAAAAACCTACATTAAATAGTCACTGTCCCAATAAAAGATATATATATATATATATATATATATGCTTAAAATGTTTCAATATTATTAGAAAAAATATGTACTTTACTTGGCTATCAAACTAAACTTGTAAATTAATTAGTATATAGTAAAATTTTAGGTTTAAACCACTTGACATTCTTCACATTAGAACTAGGTATACACAATAATTGGTTAGGTCACGTAAGAGATAGGTCAACGGAGATGTTAGGCCATAGGGGAGATAGGGCAAGGGAGACGTTGGGTCATGTAAGAAATAGGGCAAGGGAGATGCTAGGTCATATAGGAAATTAGGGCAAGGGAGATGCTAGGTCATATAGGAAATAGGGCAAGGGAGATGCTAGGTCATATAGAAAATAGGGCAAGGGAGATGCTAGGCCATATAGGAAATAGGGCAAGGGAGATGCTAGGTCATATAGGAAATAGGGCAAAGTAGATGCTAGGCCACGTAGAAGATAGGGCAAGGGAGATACAAATCAGTTATTCTTATCAACATTAAGTTATTGGTTTCAATAGTTTTTATTATTATCCATTCAAGAGGTATCACCCCAATCCTAGATCCACCACGGCAGTTTCTCAATATTTCTCTTAAGAATCACCGATTTCGAACACGACTTTTTCTAGAGATTTAAAAAAACTTCTTACCAAATGCCACTCTGCTTATGAGAAATATTTAAGAATTGTTGATATCACACTGTGTAGAAAGTTATATTAAACGTATTTACCGAATCAATATTGTATTTAATCTCGCTAACAGGTGTTTTGTTATAATTTTTCTTTAATACTTACCTAAGCTCGTGTTCCCCCCCACCCTAAAAATTATGGGAAGGAAAATGTAAAATACATGTTCTTTCGTATATTTTTTAAGAACCATTTCTTATTACTCATCACGGCTATCTGCATTAATTACAATAATGGGATAGGAATGAAGAAGGTAGAATTAAGGTGAGGTGTACCCGTATTTACGTGTAGAAAGAGTGGGATAACATTCAGTTTATAAAAAAAAACCTCAGCACACTCAGCTGGGATACAAAAATACAACCTCACCGTCTGAAGCAGACCAGGCAAGACAATATTTAATCCCGAGTCCTTGTTAGCTCTGTTTTGGATCTCGTTGTATTCTAAACTTCCTGTCGGATTCGATTTTTCTCGTACTCTCTCTCTTTTCTGACTCACGGAAGGCTTTTCAACGTGCTTTGGTTAAAACAACGTTGAACGTTCATAATAAGCGAAGTAAAAACAAACGAAAGATTTCCTTTATAGGGTTCTTTCGTTGCTAAGCGAGTAGAGTCAAATATTAGCACAGCTCTTCGGCCAAGTCTTTAAGGTACGGAAATTATTCCCAGCAAGTGTCCGGGAGCTATTTGTTCTTTGCAATATTACAATACGGCGGGCCCTAATACACACATAAAAGGAGAATTAAATTGGTGATGGGTTGTTTGGTCGCGAGGAATTTAAATTAACTCTTAAGAGAATTCACACAAACATTATGACCACGTAGGTATTTTTATTATAATTTGTGTTCATTAGTCTGCAAAATAAATCGTGCTTTTTGTTTAAAATATGCAGTGTATTTTGAATTTAAATGCCGGTGATTATTAATTTATCATTAACTAAAATATACTTTGTTTACCTACAAGCTACACTACGGTGCAAACATGCAAGGTAAACTCGATATCTTTCAGAGTAGTCTAAACAAAGTGTAAGTGTATTAAGTTAAGTTTAAGGCTACCCAACAGTAAAAAGGTTAATTTAATATTATGTCCATCACATCCGAGGCAGATCAGACAAGACAATATTTAATCCCGAGTCCTTATTATTTGTGAATGAAGAACTACCCTGAACATTGGATGAATCCTGGATGACTCAGTGGTAGAGTATTGGCAGGCAAAGTTAAGAGTCCTTGGTCCAATAAAGTTAAAGATAAAGCCAAAATATAGTTAAAATGAACAGTGGCTAGTAGGCCTATATTAGTTACAAGGACCGCTGCGTCTGACACTTTTTAACTACGAAGGATGTCGCGAACTAAGAAATAAGTTTAATAAAATATTTGGTGAAAAAAAAGTTTAAACCTGCATAAGTCTTGTCTGATCTGACTTTCTAGAGGACGAAGAGGTCTAGTTTAGAATCCCTACGGGGTGTGACCGTGGTGTTTTCACCTAGATGACTTCCCAATTTTCCTTCTGCGAAAATTCGGATACCTTTCTTATAAATCTATCTTCATCATTCCAAACGCCATTAGATTCATTAAATGCGTAGATTGTTAGTAAGACGCAGTGTAAAAGAAAGATCTAATGGTGGGGATGGGTGGATACAAAACTAAGATATTGGTAACGAAACAAACCTCACTTGTTGGAGGTGGTCACTTTTTATCCCGAATCTTGAGCAATCCCCTCAAAAGCTTTCATATAAAAGTGTCGACAAAATCAATTTACGTATGGAGCTACTAAACTAGCTCAGAAATTTGGTATCGCCGATCTTCTCGAAGGATAAAAGTAGAGGGGGGAAAGGATGAAAATGGCTTCAAAGTTATACGAACTTTCTTTATAAAAATAGAATCTCGCAATTTTGTACAGATACCATTTTCATTGTGGGGAAAAAATGACTTTGCTATTGCAGTTTTGGAAACGATATCGTTTATTTTTTACTTAGGGGTGAATGAATATATCTACAGTTTCTCCTCGTAAGATATTCTTTGAATAAAAATAAATGAAAGTGGCCGACACATCTTCAAAACATAGCTCCTTTTATACACCTAAAAAGCCAAAACTGAATTCAAATTTATTTCATAACTGTACTCAATCTATATTTGAATCTAACAATCATTTTATTTTATTTTTTCTGAAACCAAGTCTTTAAGATTTACAAGTGTCACTAATTAACAAAGAATAAAAATGTTGATTTAATTAATTATTTTTCAAATATTTAAATTGATTGTAACTTTGATACAACTTTTAGGGATATTGTAACCAATATTCGATTTTTGAATGTTTATCTCATTTGAAAATTTGACACTTGATCATAGTTGATTGAGATTATCTGAGTAAATACGAATAACTTTCTGCCTTAAGAATAAACTTGGTTCGATTATGTTAAATAAAAACTTTGAATTAGTAAAATAAAAATTACATGTAAAAATTAGCATCCATCTTCTGTCGGTGGACTTTACCACGAGATCTAATACGGGTAATACTCCTAACAAAGTACCTCAAAATACATTTATGACGGTTCATACGACCCTATCAGAGACTTTAAAAGTATCAGGTATTAGAAAATAAAGTTTTTTTACTACAATATACGTATTTTAAACCACTCGTTCCTTTCTACACCGGCATCTGTAGTCGTTGTGTGGCTCTGTAAGCGTGAGAGCGTGAGAGCGTGTGAATGTGTCGGTATCGAAATAATCAATAGTTGGTAATAAAATATTAATACTCGATACCTCAATTATTAGCTCTCAAATAATAGTAAAAGCAATTTATGGTATTCAAACAAAATTACAATATTCAAATTTGGGTATTTTTTTCATCATGACCATTATTATTTCTTTTTCAGTTTTACTTTAGTATCGTCTAGTTGTGAATATATTTAACATAAGCTTTGTATTCTAGTGATCTTATGCAAACCAAGCATGGCCAATTTATTCAATTTTTTTTTTAATTTCATAGTATATTTTTTAGTGTTCTTTTTATTTTTTTTAAACTAAGTTACAGTATAGTATACAAACATGTTTTTGTTTGATATTGGCTGTAGGTAAAAAAGTTTGAAAATTAAATTTTGAGGTGTCGCGAATTTAAACGTCAAGATTAAAATTTAAAAATTAGAATAAAAAAACAGGATCTTGACATCTCATTTATTTACATATGTATATATATGTGTAATATAATTATACACACTCACACACACCCAAACACATGGGTGCTAAGAACAACAGATGCTTTTGGTCACGGCAAAATCTACCCACATACAACAGGAGCTGTTTATGACAAGTAGATATTTCTCCTTCAATCTCTGCCCGCTAGAACCAGGCTTCTTCAAAAAGTAATAAACTAGAAATATTGGGCGCGAAAGATATCGAGTTTTCAAGACGGTTGGAAATCGCTGCCGGTGCTTCGCGGAATTCAATATTTCATACAGATACAATTGAACTTTCTTGATGGTGACTGTCTCAAAGGAATGAGGTAAGCAATACTTACAGAGGTTACGTTTTCTGATAAATATTTTATTTATTAATTTAGTATCTTAGTACTCAGTTCGAAATTTATGTTGATTGGGTGCGTCTTCATTTTCCAATAGTAAAATAACAATCTGGAATAGAGGAAAAAAAAACTAACAACGAACCAATTAATATTGCTTTTAGGAAATTAGCAACTGAAGAATGTGTGAGATTTAAAATGTTTGTGAAGTTAAATTACGACAGATGCGTAGGATAGTGAGTTAAAGAAATAGCAATGGCCGTGGATTCTTTTACCAAGGAGATGATTCTATTGACTAACAAACTTGATCGGTAGACTGAGAATAAACTGGTGAGGTGTTATATATGAAGCTAAGACATAGGGAGCGTGTTGGTAGCACCCTTTCAAAAGACGTGGGCGTTTGCGCCTGCCTAAAATAAACCGTAAGTGTTCGCACCCGTCGGCAAGTCAAAGCCTTGATACTAGCAACTGGAAGTCAATAAGAGGACGTATATGACGTTTATTTTTTGATCGGTACTTTTTCAGAACTACTAGTATGAAGGAATATTGGTAGGCAAAATTAGGTTAGGTAAGGTTAGGTTAGGTTAGGTTAGGTTAGTCATTGACCTGATATCTCTTCTGCTGTTTCAGAACTACTAATATGAGAGAATTTTGATAGGCTGGATTAGGTTAGGTTAAGTTAGATTAGTCTTTGACCTGATATCTTTTCTGCTTTTTCAGAACTACTAGTATGAGGGAATGTTGGTAGACTAGATTAGGTTAGGTTAGTCATTGACCTGATATCTCTTCTGTTGTTTCAGAACTGGAGGTTTCAGAGCACAAGGAGACCAAGTCCATCAAGTCATATTTTGAAAAATAAGAGCTTAAAGTTATTAATCCATAGTTAATTCTAGGGAGAATTTTTAAACTCTGGTAATTGTTTTGATTACAAATAAGATTCTAACTTAAACACTGACAATGATTAAAAAAAATTATAATTATTTTAATACGAGTTTTTTCATAAAAAAGTGAACATTTTGGACTTGATTCACTTGAGTTCTGAAAACTTTGAGCATTAGTTTCATAGATATACCAAAAAATAAAGTTTTAACAAAAAATAAACTAAAAAGTAATTATAATATTATAATTTTAATCATTATAATAATATTAATAAAAAATTGCATTATAGCTTTACAAATATTTAGTTACAAAAAACACGAACATAAAAAAGTTTGTTTTTAAATTCTAAACATAAAATAATTCATCAGTTTCATTTTGATTTTTAGGTGTAGACTCACATGATAACCTTGTACTTGAAACACATGGAGGGTGTTTATAAAAATCATTAAATACAGGTGGAATGCAATACATCCTGCATATCCTTCTTTTTTTTAATCTCTGTTACAACACGTTGACTTGGATAGAATTCACTTCGGTTAATATTATGCAAATTCACTAGTGGATGACCAGGAGATTTCTTTTCCAAATTTACAGACTGAAATTCAACTAGAGGATACAAAGTGGTTTTAAATTTAAAGATGAATGGAGAGTATCTTTCAAATCGAAGGCATCTAATTTCTAACCAGCTGAAGTTAATGCCTTCAGTGTTTTTTTTCCTGTTTGTCATTGACTCTTTAGGTGATTTAGTCGATAAAAAGGCATCTCTTTTCATAACAATTATTTAAAATGCTGGAGCTTTGTGTTTAGACTGTTTAATTGTTTCAAACCATTCCTATGGTGATTAAATTAACTGTTTTTTCCACTACTCTTTTCTATAATGCCAAAATCCCCGTCGTTTGGAAGATAGGAATGCCCAGACACCAAACTTGTGATCAATGATTTTGACTGCTATGTCAGGAGCTTGTGTCAACTTCATGAGCGATAGAGACATTTTAATATTCTGATTTTGACCTGTGCATGAGTCTTGAATCCATAACTATATTTTCATGAGTTGAAGCATGAGTTTTCAAATGTTTTACCAAACATGATGCTAAATCTTGGGAGCCCATTCCTCCTTCTGTTTCATCCTACATATACATGAACAATTTACCAGAGTTAAAAGAATGAATACCCAAATTATAAACATATAAATTTCTTTTATAGTATGCTATGGAAGTAGTTAGCTTAGGGAATGGTAGAGCCTTTTACAGGTCAAACGTAAGGACACAATTACAAGAAGCTAATATTTGGTCTTCTTTAAGAGACTGTCTTGCCTGATCTACCTTGGCCAAATGGATTTAATAGTACTCTAGGACTTGGTTTATTTGTGCTCTGAAAATAATTGAGAGTTGACTACAAGCGTCCAGCAAGTGCTGCCACAAGTGGCAAAATAATAAACTTTGGACTTGGTCTCTTGTAGCTCTGAAAAGTATTCACTTTTATAGTAGTATATTATATCATGCAAAATCATGAAAATGTAAAAAATTGGACTTGGGCTCCTTGTGCTCTGAACCCTAGTTACTACTAGTACGAGAGAATGTTGGTAGGCTATATTAGGTTAGGTTAGGTTAGATTAGGTTATGTTAGGTTAGTCATTGACCTGATATCTCTTCTGCTGTTTCAGAACTACTAGTTTGAGGAAATGTTGCTAGGCTAGATTAGGTTAGGTTAGTCATTAATCTGATATCTCTTCTGCTGGGGGAAAAATTAAACAAAAATTAAAAAAAAATAATAAAGGAAATAGCATAAACAAGTTTAGTAAATACAAACATTTACCTTCCTTAGAACAATAAGAAGGATTTGAATATAGAGTGGGCACAAACACACATAGGCACAACCAATACGTAGCCAAGACATAGACCCTAAGAAAAAAAGGAGAAGAAATATTTTGAGACCTTCGAGATGTAGTGCTGAAAGATAATAGCGAGGTTAATGTGGAAGGATCGGGTGGTTAATTAGGAAGTTCTAAGTAGAGTAAATGTAATGTAGAACCATTCTGCAGGTGATTCTACGATAAAAGGTCATCTGGATGAGACACATTATGAGAATAAAATGGCAATGAAGGCAAATGGGAAGGGGGAAAATGGACCTCGAAGACCACGAATACAACTGATGGATGACTCCAAATAAGGAAAGAGAAGATTAAGTTTAAGCATATAAAAAAAAGGACATTACTGATAGGACATGCTGGCAGACTATTTGAAAAAAGCAATGGACCTGTCGAAAGACAGAACACCTAGTTTTAGTTTAATATTTTATCGAAAAGAAAAGTTTACCAAATAAATACTTTCTTTATTGTTAATGTACCCTAAATAAATAAGTTTATTTTTATATTCTCGTGACCATTAGAATAAAGGAATTGTAGTTAAAAAATCGATATTTTGATGGATTTCGACGTTTCTTGTATGAACTCTTGGACCCTAAAAATTGGTTTTCCCAATGATCTCTGTTTGTTTGTCTCCTCAGAGGTCTAGAGCCAAAAGAGTTTTATCGATCGGACCGAAACTTAATAGGTGTTTAGGGTTTTCATAAGATTACAAAGAGGGATATAAGGAATTATCAATCTGCCCTTAAACTTAAGAGTAGTTACTTCAAGATTAAATTAACAATATTATTCAGTAACAAAACTGAATCTAATAAATCGTAAATTCTATATTCTAGTGTTGGCAGGGGCTTATGTGTTTTATTTTAATTTCTTCGAATGACTTTGTTTATCAGCAATGCCGCATTCCTTTCAGTACTGTTTCCCGTTCAACATTGTTGGGAACACACAATGGCTGCTCAATTTTTATTTTCCCTAAAACTCACGATGCTACTTTTAATACCATTTTATGTGTCTTGCACTTAACTACAAACGGAGGGTATTATTTACTTTATATGATTTTTCGACCTGATACAATTTGAAATGAGTTTTTTTATTTCGTTCTCGCGAAACTCTTTGAAAGAATATTATAGCCATCATTTGGAGCGAAAATGACATTTTCTATTGACTATCTTGTTAGCGTCGAGTAGTAAGTATCCGATAAAAATAAAATATATTCTATATCTTATTGGTGATTGGTAGCAAATGCGACCAATAAAACGGGGAAATATTTTTTTCTTGCGTAATATTTTTCAGCTGATACGAGTAGGTTTATATTTTCAAGCAAAGTCCTATCCTCTTCTTACCGATATTATTGAAAAGTGTGATCCATCCTCCAAACAATTACCAAGTCACAGAAGTAAACGTTCCATTTAAAATGTTTGATTGTGAGAGAGACTTTTTAAATTAATATAATGGGTGTCTAAAATGTATAATTACAACTTTTATCCAATATTAAAACCTGAATTTTTGCGAATCATTAATGGTATTCATTGTTTGTAGCTTCGTTACCTTATAAAAAACAAATTTGACTTTTGTATCTTTATTTCTTTTATTGGTAATTATACAGGGTGTTTGTTTGTAAACTCAACGCCCAAACTGCACATATGGTTTGTTTGAATAAAAAGTAATATAAAATTCCTATTACATTTACATCCGGAAAACTATGTTGATTCCATTAAACTCTGTTCCATGTTTCGGCGTACAGCGCCGGGAGAGTAAAGCCGTGCAAGCATGCGTGTACAACAAGTTTTATAGGAGTTAGGCACGTGGCACTGCACAAGTAATAATGGCAAGCACTTTCTGTCATATATATGATATTTAATTAAACCCATAGAACGTATTTCCATTTCTAGATGGACTGCTGTATTGCTTACTATTAATTGTATTATGTTCTGCTGCCGTGCTCCAAGATGTCGAGGTATGTAGTACCGTGTGCCTAACTTCTATGCATCTTGATTTACACGAATGTTTGAACAGATTTGCTCTCCCAGCGCTGTACGCCGAAACTTTAAACACAATTTAATGGTATCAGCATAGTTTGCCGGATGTACGTGTATAGGGATTTTGTATTACTTTTGGTTCAAACAAACTATATGTGCAGTTTGGGCGTTGATTTTCTGGACAACCTCTATATGTGTTAGTCAATTAGGGTGGACACAAATCGGTAAAACTAGGAAACCTAGAATTATTCTGGAAATTTTTTATTGGGAAAAAACTGGGGAAAATGCTTGGATTTTGCTGTCTGTAGGGAATTTAAATGCAAAGACCACTCTAAATAGCTTCTAGAGACATCCACTTTTTAAAGAAAAATCCAAGCTAGGACCATTAAAAAAAGTCTTTAAGAGGCATCAATCTAATTTTCAGATCATTTCCAGGCTAGGAACCCTCCAAATGGCTTCCAAATTTATCAAAATTTCCAAAATTGTATGTAGTTGGACATGTAGGGGCTCTAACTGTGTCAACTTTAGGTAAGCAAGAAAATTTTATTTAAAAAAAATCACCTGGACATAATTTAAAGTCTTTTAAAACATAATTGAGGCTATAAGGTTACTGTACAGATTAAACAGGATCATACACATCTTTAGGAGGAACTGTCTAAGCCACGACGTCTTGAAGGCAAGGTTGAGGGAAAGAGGAGCTTAGGATGGAGGAGGATTCAAATATTTAATGAAATGAAGGAAAGAAGAACATTCTTCGAGCTGCAGAGGACAGGGCGCATTAGCGGTATAAGTTCACTGATAAAAGGAATGGACATGTCGTAAGATAGAACTAATAATAATAGTGTAGTTAATTTTGTAAGATTCCAATAATAAACTATCTTATGAATTGGGTAGAAATAATTATTGATAAAACTTGGTCAGCTACTAAAATTTGGTGGGCCTTTCAACACACATTTTGCAAACATCTTCATTCAGAATGATTTGTTCAAAGTCTCACAACCAGAGGGAAAGTCTTTTAAATAATATCGAAAATTATAAATTTTTTTGGGCCAGGAAAACCGGCAATCATGCTCTGTTTTATTCTAGAGCTTAAGTGGACACAATGAGTATATGTTCAGGTTTAAACCGTGTTAAACAATTAAATTCAAACGTATTGAAATTAATGTTTTCGGGCTCAAACATGAAATACATTAATTTTAATTCAAACACTGACCACGAAAGCCTTCAAAACACAACATCCAAATCGTCATCCTATATGATGGTGGTGGCATTTACACCCAAACCTTTGAAAGTTGTTTCTTCAACATGATTCAAGCATAAACACACTAGTTTTAAGTCAAACAACGGCCGCGAAAGCGTTCAAAACACATTTGATAAATAAATCGCTATTTTGAGCCATTTAGTTAAAGGACATATAAAATTTGACTATTTTAAAACTAAGGTAAATTATTATTAGATTAAATTCAGATTTAAGTTGATGGTTATAAACTTTTTAATAAATTAAATAAAATGTTGGCAATTAAACTTATGATTTCTTTGCCAATTTTGATAAGGTTTATATTGAGATATAAATTCCTCCCGTAGGGTTGAAGACCACTTTGAAAATATTATAGCTATTTTGTATTTAACAATCGTGAAATTAAATATTCAAAGTATATATAATATATTAGCATAATTTCGTTTAGAGAACTCATATTGATAAAATAATGCACACAGTAAACAGGTAATTGGATAAGTGACATGAAAAAGAAACAGTTCGTTTGGTTGATTTGATAAAGTTTACAAAATATTTCTACATACCATTATATTATGTGGTTTTAGGCCCAGCTTTGCGGCATCATTCGAGTGAGTGTCCTTCTAAAAATAAAAAATAAAATTAATATATACATGTACGTTTGTTAAGCATAGAAATTAAGTACTTTTGTTTAAGAATAAAAACTAAGTATTTTTGAGCTAGTATTTGTTTGAACACACAACATAAAAACTACACTAGACTAAGAGGTCACTTAACTCCAGGAATAGCGAGTAGGCTATACTTAAAAGTAATACAACTTGGAACCCCGCTTCGGTGGCCGCATGGCCTAAGCAATAGACTGGACTGCCAATGATGGATAGATTGGGGTTAGAATCAGGGTCGGATGTACTGAAAGTGTTTATTTATAAATGGTTGCTCACTCTCCCTCCATTCAGATTCGAGTACACTGCCTCTCAATTCAACCTTCCTTGATCCTAACACTTTAGCGTAGCGAAGTATATATATATATGTTTAACTCGAATGAGTAGTAAGACGCGGTATTAAAAATTAAAAAAAAATTAAAAATCTGAGCCAGTTTTCATATGCAGAAACTCTAACATTCAAAACTATGTCATATGGACATAGTAAATAGACTACTAACTATAACATTCAATGGGCATAGAAAAACAAGTCAGAAACTCTTAAATTCAAAACCAAGTCATATGGACATAGTAAAAAGGTAGTACAAATACTCTAATGAAGATAATTAAATCCAACTATTCATTTTCTCAGACGTGACTTCATCTGCGGTAAGGAGGAGAGACCGAAGCCTCACACATCATAATCACCAGTTGCTTAGTCCGCCGATGTAGGTCTACGTCCAGGTTGTTCCTCCGACCAATGACAATGACAATCTTGTCTGTGTGAGTAGTGCCTTAGATTACACGGCCACCGAAGCTGGTAGGAGATTTTATAATCTTCATTTTATTCAAATGATCAAATGATCATCATCGTATCCGTTATCATTAGATCTCTGTTCAAAGATTCCTTTAAGATTTTAATTTATATTGTTTATATTCCATGATAAATATACTACAGTCAAATTTTCATAGTGATACAAACAACAACAAATAGACATACTTTAAATATTTTTTCTATTTAGCACCCGTTCGGGTTATACGCTTAAGTACTAATACGCTAATGTATTAGGAATTCTGAAGGTTGAATTTTCAGGAAGTTAACCCGCATTTGCGTGAAGGGAGAGTGGAAAACAATTTAGGGAAAACCATCCCCAGTTCACCCGACCGAGATTCGAACCTCTATCTCCCCATCCTCGGAGGTCTAGTTCAACACGAAACTAACGTGTTAGCCAACTACGCCAGCGAGGCGTGTTTTAAAGAGTGAATACGTCAAAACATATTAACTGCAGATGCTACATTTGATATAGTTGAGATGTTATAAATATCAATAAAATAACACTAATAAAATAGTAAAAGTTTATTGGTTTAAAAAGTTACAAAAAAGTTTGAATTCTCTCAAATTTCCATGAAAATTGAACTGTAGGGGTGTAAGACAAATATACCGCCATCTCATCAAATATCTACATCTCCATCAAAATTAATTTTATTTCACTTAGGGCATGCAAAGGCCTAGAGTAAAGGACTAGAGAGTCTATATATTAAGAGGGTTTAAAATCCTACTTGCTCTGTGGCAATACGGACTCGAAATTTAATTGCCGCACTTACAAAAGTACGCCACCTTTCCCTATCTTAAGCTTGCTTTATTCAGTCCACTTCATTACACCCTATCCCTATCTTGAGCTAGTTATATCCAGTCCACCTAATTACACCCTTTACCTTGAGCTAGTTCTATACAGTCCACCTCATTACGCCCTATCTCTATCTTGAGCTAGTTCTATACAGTCCACCTCATTACGCCCTATCTCTATCTTGAGCTAGTTATATACAGTCCACCTCATCACACCTTATCTCTTTCAGGTCCATTCTAATGTTATACTCTCATCTCCATCTAGGTCTTCCTATTGTGTTTGCCACTCAGTATCCTGAACATAGTTTTAGACTATCCCATTCGCGCTGCATGTCCTGCACACCGTAATCAGAGATATTTAACTATCCTAACAACGTCTTGTGATTAGTACATGGCACATCACTCATCATTATGTATCCTCCTCCACTCCCCAACATCCTCATCAATTTTTGGACCAAATAACTTCCTAAGCAACTTGTTTTCGAAAACCCTAATACAACCCGAACGGTTAGTAAGACGTGGTGCTAATAATAATATTGTTTTGTATATTTTTAGTTTTACATTACTTGAAAGCAGGCGAGATGTCAACAACAACAACAACTTACTGACCGAATAATAGAATAATAGCATACTTCCCCACTGGATTCTTTTCCTAGGTTCCATTTTACACAAACACACACATACATATATATATATATAGTAATCTCGAACATAAACACCAACAGCATCAATGATTCATGTGTGAGCCTCATTTCAGAGATAATGAATGGAACCACGAGGAAAGAAACCATTAGACCCTAAAGTAAAGGTTGCATCAACATACATTCATTTAACCACTGATATCCTAAGATAATTATTGATATATTGTATTTAAATTTATTTGAATGGTTAAGCTTTTTTATAGCCTCGTGATTTAAAAAAAAATCTCCACGTTGTCAGCCCGCAAACGAGCTATACCTTCAGAGTGGCTGCCGTATGTTGGCGAAGATAGTGGAAACATTTACGGATAGTGTGTGTCATGTGGTCAGTACAATGAACCCTCCAGCCGTTAATCTCAGTTTTCTAGGTCGGATTCACTACTTCTATAATCAAATGGTTCCTTATTTTTCCTCACGAGGCTGAGTTTTTGACCTCATTACAGACTAACTGCTTCACAGAAAAATCTGTAATAGCCGAGGATCGAACGCGGGACCTCTGGATTTATAGTCGGGACTCTGACCACTATGCTACTTAGGTGGTCAGAGATCCTGGAAACGGTAAGAAGTCAAGTTTATAATAAACAAAATATTGTCACTAAGACAAACTAATTACAAACATTAAACGGAGACTAGTTTATTTTTTTACTGACTTTTTTACCTTTTAGACTCGCACAACAGAGAAGTTGATTAAAATAACAAACATTTTCTAATATGTGCCTTACAACTTTGTAGGCGGACTAATTCATACCGCCTCTTTTATAAAGTCTCTCATTCGTTATCCACCTTTGTGGTTTTCTTTGGCCATAGCTTTGAGAAAAGTAATACTCCATGCTCTTTTTTTAATGCACTCTTTCACTAATGAAGCGCACTTTGTGAGGACTTGAAACTTTGTCTGGGGGAGGCCCCTTTCCCCTTTATAACTCTCTGCCCCTCCACCATCTACCTACAACTCTCTCGCGGACAGGGATGAACAAAGGGAGGAGACCTCCGTAGTACAAAGCGCAGTCCATGACAAAACAGATTTTATAAAGGCAGCACATCAGGCTTTAGTCGAACGTAGAGAAAACACGTAAATGTTGCTACTTTTTTATATATGTATTTTATTCAAGGTATTTGACGTTCACTTTCTGAACTGGCTGATCAGCACATGACTTATAAACTAACTTAAATTTAGAACTGACCCAAAGCCTAGCTCCCGGCCGTCAATTCGTAACTGTGAAAGGGGAAATCCACATTTCATATATGAAATATTTTTCGGCCGTGCCGGTAAATTGGACCCAGGACCCTTAGCAAAGTATACCGACACGCTACCGATTGAGCTAAGCTGTCCGACCACATGTTGATACTACAACATTTCTTATAAATATAATGCGTGTGGTATTATTGTGTGTGTTATGTATATTATTCTAGTCCTCTTTTATCTAGTTCTGATTTCTTAATTTATTTCATTTAAATAATTATGTCCATAAATGCACAGTTATATGAAGAGATAATGTGTTCAGTATTTAATTTTTTAGCGTGCATACCAACATTATAAATTAGTTTTTAATTGGACGTATTAATGGCACGGTACATAAGTATTAGCATGAACAAGCATTACGTGGCTAAATGTAAGAAATGGCACTGGTCTTAACTCCACACAGTCATTAAAGACGACATTGTTATCATTATTATTACTGAACAGAGTAAGGCTTTTGTCTTGTGTCAGCATATTAGGCCTATTATTCTCTCGAAACTTTGTAATTTCGGCCTATTTTACTGATATGTAAAATAGGTTTAGCCGTTATCTTCATAAAATATCATTCGCTATTAAAATATATTCACAAAACTACAACGCATTTTTATCTCCTTACCCGCCTCGGTGGCGTAGTTGGCTAACCGCGCTAGTCGTGTTGAGCTCGGCCGCCGAGGACGGGGAGATCGAGGCTCGAATCTCGNAGTTCAACCTTCCCAATTCCTAATCCATTAGTGTAATTAGTACTTAAGCGTATAACCCGAACGGGTAGTAAGACGCGGTGCTAAATATTATTATTTTTTATCTCCTTGTGTTGTACCCCAGGGTTCTAATTCAGGGCCTACTTTTCTTCAATACCCAACTTTCTTGTAGATTTGACCGTGAACATTTAACCATTTTCTTAGGCCGAATGTTCTAAATTGTAACTATCATGTTGGACTTACCTGCTGAAGATGGATTTCGAATCCTTGTCGGGTCTACTGAGGGTGGTCTTTATTAAATTGTTTCCCCCTTTTCTTCCGCTCAAAGGCTGGTAGACTACCTTTAGAATACTTACTTCCTCATCTCCACATCATAATAGGAATTACATATGAATATAACTTGAACAATCAGTAAGGCGCGGTGATAAAAAATAAAGTACATTTCAAAGCAAGTACTTCCACATTTTTTATTATATTACTGTTTGTGTGGTTGGTCAAATGTTCGGTGTGGGAGAGGAGACGGGCACAATCTCTTCAAGTCACTTTTGATAAAAACAATCAATACTTATAAAATAACAATATAGGAAAATGTTATCAAAGCTATAAAAAAAGATTGTATTTTATAAAAGGCCCTTTTTATGAAGATTTTATTTTATTTATAATGTTGATCAAAAGAGACAGCTGCATATTTTATAACTTGACCTATGAATACGTAAAAAGTAGATCCAATAACAATTCTAGGTGCCAGATAAGGCTATTCCTATGTATTCTACATCCTAACCTCTTGAATACCGTGAACACACATATATTGTTACTGAACTAAATGACATTCCGTGTCTAACAAATTACGAATGAAACCATCAGCACAGTGATATTGTTCGTGTCAACATGTAAACATGTCTAAGCATGTATATCTCACTGGGCTAATTAACTCTAATTTAATTCCAGATAGCGCCTCCTACGTTTCTGTATCCACAAAGGTTTAGAGAGAATTTTGGGTGGAAATTTCACAGTAATTCTTTTTTTCATTTACTTAGTACACATGGAAAACAGACAATTAGGAAATTATTATGATCAATTCTGTCTGCCATTTGTCTGTATATTAGTATGTTTACTGATAGAGTATATTTCAATATAATTTATTAAATAACTTACATTAAGGTGGCGTGGTGAGGAAGACGAGTTAAAGTCAGTATTTTTCCAGTTTTTATAACATATATTTCAACAAAAATAAATAAATGAGTGGACAAGTATGTAGGTATGTATGCATATAGGTTTGTTTGTAGATATGTGTTTATTAATAAGTTTGTTTGTATATGTGTGTTTATTTATTTGTATTCACCCGCTTAGGTGGTCAATTGTTTTAAGTCCAAGGCGTCACTCTCCCAATAGACTAGACCGACTGCCAATGGAGACATTGGGGTTGGAATCCTTGTCGGGTGTAGCGAGGGTGGTTTTTCCTTAATAGTTTTTCATTCTCCCTCCACGCAAACGCGGGTACACATCCTCTCAATTCAACCCTATCCATTCCTAAAATATTATCTTAAATAGTACGAATGCTTAAAACCTGAATGGGTAGAAAGACGGGATGGATTTTATTTTTTAATTATACAACTAAATACTATTAACATATTTTCTATTGACCAGAACCATTCCTGCCTGTAATGACCACCTAAAAACCTAACCCGTCTAGTATAGTACCCATTCATAATTCTAAACTCGGATGGAAATTACATTTAAAATAATTCGCTGTATTATTTCAAACCCAAAAAATACACACAAATAAATGAAGACATGTTGTTAAGAGTTTATAAAGAAAGAAAAGAGAAGAAAACATCGTCGGTGGGAGACAAGTATAGAGCCTGCTTGTAGGGTTAAAAATATTCCCAAAATATTCCCACCTGCGTGATATCCAGTTTGACGGGCATTGTGGTGGTTTTTCTTCTCCAAACAAAGAATAATGATGGACCACAGAATGACTTCCCACACAACTTCATAAAGTGTAGCTGTAAAAAAAAAAAATTGTTCCACGTTTTGAATGCTTCAGGACAAGTCACATAAAAAAATGGCACGTGAAATAATTGTTTTTAGAATGGACACTAAATCGATAATTCATTGTTTGTCTCTGACCCGGGGCATCGGGGTTTTAATCCCGGTTGTGTGACCTGGAATATTTTTCCTCCCAACTGCGATCTCTAATTCTTTCATTAAGCAATATTTTTGTGATTTAAAACCAAATATTTTATCCCATACAAGCATAGGTCACTATTCTCGCTATGTTTATTTTCCGCCATGTCTTACTACCCGTCCAGGTTACACGCTTTTTAATCAACCTAACACCCGCATTGGTGGTCGAATGGCTTATATCTAGAGATAGGGTAAAATAGCATTAATTTTCAGTTTTTTTAGCATTAATTATTGGAAATTTAGCGTTTTGTGGCATAATTTAGCATTTTGTAGCAAAATAGGTAAAAATGTCTTTCGTCAATGTTTTTAGGGCCTATACAAAGGATTTATGATAAAAGCAACGACTAACGGAATGTGGCGATTAGCCGGATGGGCTGTGGAAGGCACAGGATGCGAGTAAAACCCGAGCTGAAGCACAGACGAGTGAAACTCAATGATTTTTAATCACTTATTTCCGCTGAAAAACATCGTTTTATAGAAATTCTCAGCATTTTATTTAAATACACAGCATTTTCAGGGAATTCGCGTCTATTTTGCTAAATAGAATAATTTAGCTAAAATACTCTCAAAATCACGTTTTTCGCGTTAATTCGCGAAATAAAAATCTCTTTAAACACTTTCAAATGCCATGAAACGCAAAGAAAACTTATAAATACCTTATTTTCGACCTTTTTTTTTTCTTTTCGCGTTTTTCGCAAAAGCGAATTTACCCTATCTCTACTTATATCACAACACTCTCACATTAGGTTGGATATCCGGTGATGGAGATATAGGAGTCATTCAGCTTTCTCACACCCCGTCCATAAAAATGCAGGTACCTTTTAGGTCAATTATATCTTCCTCACCCTACCTCAATAGAGCAAATATGCTGATATAGCCTAAATCGGTAGTAAGGCGCGGTGCAAGAAAAAAGTTTTCGTTGAATAGGTAGGATTGAAAAAGGTATAGTTAAATGAAATTAATCACATAAGTGTGGAAGGAGATTGGGAAACGACTGAGAAAAAAAAATGCATTCTCAGTAAGTCTAGCTGGGCTTAGAACTACAACCTCCCCGTCATGAGATATCCAGTATAGACTATTAAATCACCGAAACGGTTAAGGTCATTATCAACGGTTTTATATCACTGCGTCCTACTACCGGTTCAGGTTATACGCATATATGATAATTACTTTAATGGGTTAGGAATGAAGGAGGAAGCATTTTATAGATAATTTACTCACATTTGTTTAGAAGGAGAGTGGGAAACCATTTTTGAAAAATCACCCTCATTAGATCCGACCGGGATTGTAACCCTTATATCCCCGTCATTAGCAGGCCAGTCCAACACGAGAGTGACGCCCTAGACCATTCGGCCGTTGACGAGTATCAATCTTTTTAAATATCTTTATCAATAAAAAAAATTCTGATAACTTTATTTCAAATTCAACTTTGTAATATTTAGAGTGTTAATACACTTAAAACCCCTGTGTAGTGGGAGACAAAAGATAGATAAGATTGTTGTTGTCCAGTGCCTTAGTTCACTCGGTAACGTGTCTGTGTACTGAGTTAGATTCCTGAAATGGTGGGGAAAATTGGGCAAATTGGGCTTCATTCTTCACAGGGATGAATTAATGGCATGATGAAAAAGTATTATGTCTGCTCTAGAATTTAATTTAGCATGTAATTCGTGTAGTGATTGACGAAACAAGCCAGTTCAGAAACAACAAGTCAAGGTCATTATAGGTCAATGTCATTATAGTTCATTATATTTACATTTTTTATATAACAAATATCTTTTCTTGTCAAATTAAATACAATATTACTTCAGTAGATGAGCTTATTTTAATTAATGTAGCAATTTCAACAATTCTTGAATATTATTTTGTCAACGATATCGTGGAATGTAAACAGAATTTTTTTTTAAAAGGAAACAAAAAGTTATGTTCAAATTTAACCATGCCCATGATAATTATTTATGAACTTTTTAATATTACTCTATGTGTAAATAATTTCACCAAAAGTATCTACTGAAGCAGTTGTTTGTTTTTTTTTTGCTAAAATAAAAGGTAATTTTTTTAATGAAAACTATAAAAATAATGGTATTTGCTCGCGTTTTATTACACCCAACCTTAACTGTCGCAATGATAAGGATATAAGTGTTTAATGACGTTGTCAACTCGGTGAGCTAGAAGTTATTTTTCAAAGCGGGTTGTATCTTAACTCGACACACTAATCCCTATAAGCACAATCCCACCCTTAAACCCCAATGTAAAGAATAGAAAGAGACGGAAGAAAATGGTTAGCTCATTTTGCGATGCCTCTTGCCTATGTGATAATACTTCCCCTCTTCCTCTCACGTGTATACACACACACACTGTGGACAGAAGTGAATTGAATTTCAAATCTACCTTTTGCTTGTTTCCTATTCTAGATAGATATATCTTTCAAGAATTTTAAAAATTTACATCCTGACGAAGATTCCTTACCTACAGACCATTTTCATGAATATACCAAATATCCTGAGTTGTTGACGATTTAAAAATAAATCATTTATAAAAAAAAATTCAAGATAAAAAAAATAAGGTTGTGACAATATAGGAATATTTTTATAATTATTTAGGAATCTATAATTTGTTTTCCGTGTTATTTCCTTAAATCTCGCCGAATAGAACGTAAATACATTAAGATAATAAATAGTATAAATATTTACAAAATCTTAAATAACGGTATACGAGTTGTGTGTTTGCTGTAATGCACACATTAAAAACTGGCAATATCCCCTATGCATGTATGAATTTGTAAACATAGTTTAAAAGTTAAAATTATCTACACTGAAGAGTCCAAAAATCCATTTCTGTTAATCAATAAGACCTAAATGCCCGGGAGACGAAAAGTGCCCGGTATAAGATCGTAGAATGAATCATTTGTGAATATAATTATGAATTTTAATAGGGGGGAGGGGGTTGTCACAACATATATTGCCATTTGTATTTTACTCTTCCCTGTTTGTTCTCCTATAGCTAGACAGCTCCATCCAGCAGCTTTATAAGCCTGTTTGGTATCTGTGCAATGATGAATTTCTGCTTAATTATTCTAGTACCATAAACACAGCCTAAGATGACCTGTCGGAATGTTATCCCTCGTTGGTCTCACCCATGTCCAACCCTGGTCTCCTATATCCGTCGCGCACTCACGAAGGCACATATCGTCTGACACGCAAGCGAGCCTTCTGCTCGCCCAATTNCCCCCCCCCCCCACACACTTTTAATTTCCATCACGACGCCACTGAGGTAGAGGGTGGTGTAGGTAGGGAGGGGTGTCGGGACGGACGGCCGACCAATAATTGAGTTGGTTGTCGACCTCTATAGCTCTCCGTGGCGGGTAACATGACTCCATTCGGATGGAAATGAGCCTCTCTCTACTAGTTTTTACCACTCTACTTTATGTTCTGCGGATATCTGCAACGGCCCCACGTCTCTCTCTCTATCTCTCTTTTCTCTCTGGACATAGATGAAAGGTTCATGGCCATAATATTAGACGTTAGTCCCACAGATCACCGCAGACAGCTCTGTACTAATGGGGTTCTCACAAGGCTCACTCAATATAATGTTAGATAAGGTCCGTCTACATGTTTAGTTCTTAACCTTTTCCCCTTCCATAGAGAAAACCATAATTTCTTAAAAATGCATGTGTGTCTGAGCACTCGATCTTTGATCCTTGATAAATTTGGGGGATTTTAAAGATAAATGTCACTATTTTTTTTCAATGGTTAAGACATTTTTGTTGGAAAATAATGTAGAAAACCTTATAGATTCAACATCCAGTTTGTTTTTTGTGCACTACACCCCACCACTCTTGTAGGATGTCCACATATTTACACCAATAGTGTAGGGAACAACAGGTTTGAACTTATAGTAAATGTATCCACTTTTACATGTAGATAAAGGAAACAATTTAATAAAAACTCACCGTCAGTTAATCCGACTGGAATTACAACAAAACACTTCACTCTTGTTTGATCCAAATGAAATTTCAACTAAAGTTCTCACCCTTTGTTCATCCGACTGGAATTTCAACAAAAATTCTCATCCTTGGTTCATCCGACTGGAATTTCAACAAAAATCCTTACCCTTTGTTCATCCGACTGGAATTTCAACAAAAGTTCTCACCCTTTGTTCATCCGGCTGGAATTTCAACACAGACACCACTGTCACTGGTAAAACATGATGTTGCTAAAGTGACGTCATAAACCGTGTGACCGCCAATGGGGGTTAGTCCGTATAATTCTGTATACAGATATATTTTATGATGGTTGATGAATTCTTATTGAGGGCTTAGACTGGATGTTTTGTGATGACATTTGACACTTAAGTTATATTTACGTCGTAAAACATTTATTTTACAGGAAATACAACTGAGAAATAATCGATAACTGGCCACTAAAATCCACGTTAAATAATTTTATGACATTCAAATAAGAATTAAGGTGGCATTTTGGTAGTTTATCTAAAAGAAAAATAAATAAAACATCGTTCCAGTAAATACGTTTAGCTTAAAATGCTGCATATAGTAGTCTCAAAAGCTGTTTAATATCTTCATGAACATAGCGGCATTAGAGGAGAAACTTTTTAAATGAAGAGAAAAAGTCATCATTAAATTATAGGATACCTTTGATAGCTATTTAACAATTGCTGTTGATATCATCATATGAAGAAAATTAAGCCCTATGTTTCTACTGGAGATGTGTTTAATTTCTTTAGACAAAAAAAAAATAGTTTTGCTATAAAAACTACAAAAATACTCTCCTTCACGTGCGTTCTCCACATTCCCGCCTTAAGGTCATCATACATATTTTATGCTGTCACTAGCTATACGTGGTATCACTGTAATAAAAGTTAGATAATACTTCACGTAAATAAGCCTGTTGGAGACATTAATATAGAAAATAAACTTCCATCTAATGAGACGTGGCGGTTAAGAAGGGCTTGTAAGCCTACTTAGATACTGTACGTGTTTTTATAAGTTTTGCAATTTCACTCTCGACCCTTTTTTTTTTCCTCCTTTTCTTCATCCGCCCTCTTCCCCACTCTTTCTCTCCATCACCCCAACCCCTACCAAGTTTCCGTATCTTTAATCACGTTAAGAGAGTGGAGTTTTCCAACTCCCCCATCCCATTACTGGCCTCGTACCGCAGTGCCACGAAATTAGCTTGGGATCTCTTCAACGAAAAGTATTAATACTAAGCTATGTACAAAATATTATACTAATTAAAAAAACAATACCAAGATTGTAGAAATGTAACTTCTAATTTCTTTTATATAAAAAAAAATTTGGTCCAAAGTAAGATGTGGTAAATATCATAGCTAGGTTTTATCTCATAAATGGAATACTTTTTGAAAGAGATCAAAATAATTGTCATTGAATGTTGAGGTTCTAATATTAGCTTTTAAGTTTTTATTTTATTTTTAGAGTTACTAAAAATCTTGTTTAATCCATGCCATTAGGAACTTGAAAGCTCATCGCCGCAATCATAAAAGTACGCCAACTATCCCTATCTTGAGCTAGCTCTCTATCCAGAACACCTCATTACACGTTATCTCTTTCAGACCCATTCTAATGTTATCCTACTATCAGCGTGTAAGTCTTCCCAAAGATCTCTTCCCAGTCTCTTGCCAATCAGAACCTTGAACAAGGTTCTAGTTTCTCCCATTAGCACTGAATGTTCTGCCCACCGTAATCTACGAGATTTGATTATCCTAATAATGCCTTGTAATGAGTGGAGGGTATGTAACTCCTCATTAAGTAACATCCTCCACTCACCAGTAGCCTCATTTATATTTGGACCAAATATCTTCTTAAGCACTTTGTTTTCAAATACCCTAAATTTATTTTACTTATGTAAGCTAATAGACCACTTTTCACACCTATAGATAATCGATAAAATTATTGTTTTGTATTTTATAAGTTTACATTCCTTGAAAGCAGGCGCGTTGTCAGCAACTTATTGACCGAGTGATTGTATGCATTTCTAGATTATATGCTCTAACTAATTTCCAATCTCAATTCGCTATTGATAGGTAAAATTGTTCCTAAATAATTAAACTCATTAATCCTGCCAAATGATATGTTGCTCGCAGTAATCTCTAAATTATCGTCACCAATCTATGTTCACTCTGTGCTCGTATACTTGGTCTTTTCAGCGTTCACTTCATAACCTATTTCATTACTAGTTTATAATAAAAGATTGCATTTCTTGCAACAGCTGCCTTATTATTTACAAAAAAAGCTAAAACTTCTGCTTAGCCTAATAGCCGCATTATAAAGTTTAATATCAACCCTTAAAGACTTTCTTGCATTACCCTAATAGCATAATCTAAGGCTGAATTAAAAAGTAATGGGGAAATTGCATCTCTTTGTTTCAACCCATTATATATTTCGAAAGTATCTACCAATAAAGTCTACGAATATAAAATAATGATTCTCTCATATTTGACTTTCGTATTGGTTTGCTATGATTTTATTCGCTTGGAACTCTTTTTGTTTTTGTGCTATGTCTTTCACTGCCTTTTCAGGCTAGCCGCACATTTTCGCTGATGGGATAGGAATGGATAAATAAGGTTGAATTTTAGAGGAAGTGTAATCGTATTTGCTTGGGAAATAAAGAAAAAAAAACCTCTTTGCACCTGCTATATACTCGAGCCCCGATATACCCGTAAACGGTAAACTAGACAAAACAATACTGACTCCTTTGCCTTCGTGTTCGTTAATGCTAGCATTATTAGCTCAAGATCCTATTGTATATATTACAAATCTATAATTTACTCTCTGATAATCACTATCCGGACTCTGTAATTATTTTTAAATTAATACACATACGAACAAATTATATATTCCATTAGCAAATCTTGAGACTTTGGTTCATTTAAAGAATGTTTACTCTTTGTTGTGTATTATAAAACCCAAATTAATATGTGGTTTAACTTAAGTTCGTTAGAATTAGATAGGAGTTGAATCCTTTATTTTACAAATCTGAATTTTAGAAATCGTAACCGGAATAATAAAAAATATGATAAACATAAACATATTTACTTTACTACATTAGTTTATAAAATAAAAATAGTAACTAAATATATGTGGTGTTGATGTGGTATATTCAATTAAATGATGGGGTGGCGTTGATATTTTAATGTTTTCATTTAATTATGTCAGGCTAAGCCATTAATAATCAATTCAAGAATTCTTAAACAAATTTATATTAAACATTTTAAAATATACATTTAAACAAAAATCTTGAATACTATATATTTTCTTGAATTCTCGAATATTAATTGATTCATGAGTAGTCACAGGATTTGTAGATTCAAGGGTTAAAAGGTACCACCTCCAGCTATAAAATAGTAAAATTACTCTTTAAAATAAGTCCTCTAGCCGCTAAAAAAAAGATTTGTAAAGAAAAAAACTAATAAGTATCTATAAGTATTTTATCACTCCACCAGAAGAATCAACCAAAAACCCCTGGTAACGCTTTTATTTGCTTCAAACAGACATAAAATAAATCTCTTCATTTTATTTCTTCCTATTCAGTTTTTAATTCATTAAAAAAATCCAATTCAAATATTAAAAGTCCGGCTTCGAGGTACAAATGTTCGTGCACAAGGCCTGCTAATTTTTAAATTTCAGATCTTTGCTTGTAGTAGATATCACGCAACGATATTGACAGACAAACGCACAGATACACACTACATTTTATTAATATAGAATATAGAAGATAGAAAGATAGAAGAGAAGAACGTGCTATACAACGAAAAATAAATAAGGATTGTATATAGAAAGGTGTATCACGACTCTGTAAATTATTACATTTTGTAAACGAAAGTCCTAAAATAGCACTAACTACATGACAAATGGTTGGCTCAAAATAGACAACATGATAAAGCAAGGGTCAAAAATATGTTCAATTTTCAGACAGCTTTAAAAGCTACTAGATCTACTTTCACGTAACTATAATAATAGATATAGTAAAATATTATCATTAACAGAAAAGTGTTTTTTTTCTAAATAGGTCTTTCTACCAAAATCCTACTATAGTGCAATTTTTATTAAAATGGCTTTTTATAAAATTGTACATTTTTCGGGGGCAAAAATGATATCTTTCTACATGATTATTGTTATTTTATAGGAGTTGATAATATTCATCAAAAATGAAAGCTGAATGGCACATGTCTTGGCTTATGAATACATGAAAATTGTTTTTTAACTTGAGTTAATGTCGCATACCTTTTATTCTGGACAAAATCCCACAATAAAACATAAATCCCTTCTACTCGAGGCTTCGTGTTATCCAAAACCCGATCATCTGAGGTTACATATTATCCAAAACCCGATCATCCAAGGTTCCATATTATCTAAAACCCGATCATCCAAGGTTCCATATTATCCAAAACCCGATAATCCGATGCTCCGTATTATCCTAGGTGTTAACACAATTGTTGTTTCGTGAGAATTTTATAGGAAATGCTACATCTATCGAGTCTTTTCCTATTATATAGCCATCGTATTGTATAAATTGGCTAGTTTTTTTTTCCGTAAATTCTGTTAGTCCGTTTTGTTTATAGTGAAGTGACATTTTTCTAAATGATCTTCAATTCACAATCACCCTTTCCTGTTAGTTTTGCCCATGTTATTCCGTAACCCCCGAATTTCTGGCAATCCAGGGTAGTATTGGTCCTATACACCTTGAATTATCTAAACTCTACTTTATTTGAATACTATCAATAAACGTTTGCACATCATAAGAGTTCTTGCATCTAGGACAGAACCTAATAGTTATAACACTGCCTCCCTGTTTGAGCTGTTGAGTGAGCTATATAGAGGTCTTATTATGGAGTTCCCCAGTTGTACTTGATTACTTCTGTTTTCCTGTCCTCTCGCATCGCCTTCATTAATATGTTCCTCTCGTACAAGGCACGACGCAGAGGTCCAAGTTCTCAATGCTCCAATTATCTCAGTATCCATACACTCAGTCCTGGCAGGGTAAACCAACTCTAGGAAACTACCACTCCATATTATGTTGGGTTTATATTCATGCATAACCAGAGTTGCCACGCACCTGAGAAACTGAGAAAACACAAGGGAAATTTTTGTATTTGGAAGAAACCTGAAAAACACGGAATTTCACCAAAAAAAAAAATATTAGAATATTTGTAATTTTAGTACGTTTAGGTGGGAGTCTTGAGAACGTGAGGTAAGGTCAATTTTTTTTCGTAGTTTTTTTATAGCAAAATTTTGTTGGCCAAAATAAATAAAATATTGCTCCACTAGAAACACAGAGTTTAATTTTATTCGCATGGTGATATCAACAGTTCTTGAATACCTTTCAGGAATATAGCGGCATTAGATGACGAACTCTTTAAATGAAGATAAAAAGTTGTCATTAAATTCTAGTATAACCTTAACAGGTATTCAAGAACTGTTGATATCCCCATGCGAAGAAAATTAAACTCAGCGTGATCGACAGTAAGACATCCTCCTACAACATTCATAAATTTAGTAACCAACCCCCTACATTTTCTCTTTCCAACAACACATCCCGTCTCAGGGGGTGGAGATTTAAACATGGGGAAGACGAAGTACTTCCAAGTCTAGCGGTTACGAAGCTCTCCTTTGGAGGAGTTTAATCTCCACACCCCTATAAATATTTTAATGCCTAGGTTTACGTTTAGTTATTATCCTTAGGATACTTTTCAGTCGGGTCCTTCAGTGCCTGTAAAATTACCAACTAAAACAGTTTCCATGACAACTTGGTAGACGGGAAGGAAAATTGAGAGTTTCTAGTGGAAAGTTAAGTGCAGGTCAAAGCACTATTCTATGGTAGGATTCTGATATTAAGAACCCTATCTGACAGCTAGGAAATGTACTATATCTATATTTACGTATTTATACGTAAAGCAATGTGATTTAGCTGTCATTTTTGATAGATAATATCAACATCTTTAACTCCTGTTGTCAAGATAATATGTAAAATTTAGAATGTACAAAACAATATTTTCACTGGTGGTTTTTATGGCTGTCAAATCTTGTCTCTTAACATCATGACAAGCATAAATAAACTTGTCCGAAATAAATACTGCAGAAAATGTATGATCCGAAATTAGATGAGGATTGGGAAGAGTGGAGGAGGCTACATGATAGTGAATTAAATACCTTGTACTCATCACAAAGCATTGCTACGCTAATCAAATCTCGCAGGTTATGGTGGGTAGGACATGCAGCGCAAATGAGAGTGACTAGAACCGCGTTCGAGGTATTAGCTGGCAAACCTAAGAGGGAAGAGACCAATGGGAACAACTAGACATATATGGGAGAATAATATTAGAATGTACCTGAAAGAGATAGGGTTTAATGAGGTGGACTGGATAGAATTAGCTCAAGGAAGGGATAGTGTGTAGTGAGGTGGGCTGGATATAACTAGCTCAAGGTATGGATAGGGTGTAATGAGGTGTATTGGATAGAACTAGCTGAAGATAAGAATATGTGCCATATTTTTGTAAGTGTGACAACGAACTCTTGAGTTCCTAATGAAGTAGATTAAGTAAGCAAGTAATTATAAAATAGAAATAATAGTATAATAAAATGATATCAACATTGACTGTAAAAATATGTTTTTATTTTCCAAACCCTTTTTCCTACACAAATTCTAATATTTTTGAGCTCTTGGAACTTGAGTTGGGTTGATTAGGGTTTGTTGGATGCTCCGTTATTATATACTAGATCTGGATGTAATTGGTCATACTCAATTACTTATTTATCAATGACTGACAAATAATTGGTCTCCACAAACTTTTCTTGCTATTTGCTTGGAAAATAACCTATAATGAACTCTAAAAATATCACTTTTGCTTGTATCTCTTTTCAATCAAAATCGTTAATGAAACAATATATCCGTTTAGGTGCGCATGTGTACCCAGGGGTCAAGCCTGTTTTGTCTGGTTTGCCGGTGACAGGCAGGTTGGGGTTAGGTCATATAGTTTCCACTTTCCTTGTATTCTTATTTGGTAACATGTAGTGAATAATTTTTTTTACCTCGATTGTGGCTTTAATTTCCAAGCCTAGAGGCTAAAGGACTAGGGTCTTACCATGACCTAGGACAGTGTTTATAACCCTACATTTATATTAAAAGCCATAATTAATGTACACTTTGCTTACCCTGAAAGTTAGTAAGTTTACCTTGTGTGGTTCCACTATGACTCCACTTATAACATGGACCAAAGCTAAATCTGTAAAGGTGAGGATGTAAGGAACCGTAAGTTAGGGTTAATGTGTTTGAAGTATTTATAGAAAAACATTTTCTAAGCCAAAATAACTCGATTATTATTCCAGTAGAAACATGAAGTTTAACTTTCTTCACATGATGATATCAACAGTTGCTAAATAGCTGTCATGAGCATAGCAGCATTAGATGATCAAATTTTAAATGAAGAGAAAAAGTTGTCATTAAATTTCAGGGCACCCTTGAAATATATTCAAGAACTGTTGATAACACCATGTGAAAAAAAAAGTTTATATTAGAGACATATATTGTATTTATTTCGGCTTGAAAAATTACTGCTATACAAATTGCAAAAACATTTACCTTAACTCGCATTCCCTGCATCCCCACCTTGGGTGAGACTGCTATACCTTTCAAGGTGAACGGAGTGTACCTATCAAGATGTTCAAGAAACTAGAGATAAAATATTTTACGAGGATCACCTTATTTAATTTATATTATTACATTAGGGTACATTATTAGTATTCAAACTTATATTTACTCACATCGGTGGTTTCATGATTATGATGTGACACTTTTCCGATACTCAATTGCGAGTATTGGGGTGATTTGGGTTCAAATTCTAATCGGGTGGGAAAATAGCTTCCCATTCTTCTTTGGTGTATGAAAGGATGTCATTAATATTGGGTTCTCCATGCCGTAAAAAAAAATTGGTAAATTTTTTAAAAATAAAATCGTGTTGGGTTTTAAATATGCACAGAAATCACAAATGTCTGAACATACGCAGGACTTTACCACAAACTCTGTGACTTGGACAAGCAAGAAAATTTACCGAGGGGATTTTTCGCTTTGCTGCGACTCGTATTATGGTGATTATGATGTTGATGATGGTGATTAAACCTCAAACAATAATAATAAACATCATCAACATAAAGGAAAACCGTATCTGGACACAAGCACTAATACACCAATTTTATCTGGTCTGGTTTATCGGTAACGGTAAGGCCAGAGTTCAAATCCTGAACGAGGTTTTTGACGGAGTTTTTTTAATAAATATTCTCTCCCTCCACGCAAATGCCGATATATTTTATCAGAATATTTCCTTTATAATTCTCACCTTATTAGTATAAATATGCGTAACAGTTTCGATGGGTAGTAAGAGGCCTCAGGTGCAATGCACACACACACACACACACACACACACACACACACACACACACACAC